>VZRF01014801.1:0-61334 GCA_013396875.1 Vireo altiloquus
TATAAGAAACCGTCTCCCACAAGCTGTTGCCACTTCTAGCACCAAGAATGTCTGAGGAGCAGAAGGAGGCAATAAATAGCAGAGTGCAAAGGTCCCCTTTGCTTTAACTGACAGATCAGAAATTTGAGCTGAAGTGAGTTTCTGCCAGGTTTACAAGCAGGGCAATCAGCCCAAGGACAGTAATTGTTTTAGATGTATATCTCCAAAGAACAACAATCCCAAATAAGGAATTACCCCTCTGACAGAGCATATAAGCACAGTACTCTACAGCATCAAGTTCATTGAGATTCAATGAACTATTAAGCCTAGTTATTAAGCCTAGTTTCCTCAGACTTTATTTCAAAGTTTTGCTACTGCAGATAAATTTCTTCTTCTCCATCAGTGATGACTTTCCCAAGAGCAGACTTAAGATCTCTTGGAAAGCCACTCACATCCTTTGAAAATCTAGCCCTTATCAAGCTTATCCTACCAACATATGCTCCATGGTTACCTTTAGAGATAAGTCAACCTGATGGTGCTAACTCTGAAGATTTAGGGCCTATTTTCAGCAATACACCTCTATGACTTCTCCAGCTTCCGGCAACAGGAAGTCAAGACCACAGGACAGCACCAGCTGAAGTCCTGAATGTGATTTCTGAGTTTGGTCCTTGCAACATGTGGCCTTGAAAGAGCACATTCACACATGTCTATGTCTTTCAGGGCATATTCATGTCTCATCTAGCAGCCGATATTCTGAGGGCTCTACAGAGGACCTGGACAGGCTGGATAGATGGGTCAAGTCCAACAATATGAGGTTTATCAAGTCTGAATGCCAAGTCCCACACTTTGGCCACCAAAAACCCCTGCAGCGCTACAGGCTGGGGAGAGAGTGGCAGGAGAGTGGCAAGGTAGAAAGGGGCCTGGGGGTGCTGGTCGACAGCAGACTGAACATGAGCCAGCAGTGTGCCCAGGTGGCCAAGAAGGCCAATGGCATCCTGGCCTGTATCATCAACAGTGTGGCCAGCAGGACCAGGGGAGTGATTCTTCCCCTGTACTCAGCACTGTTGAGGCCTCGCCTTGAGTGCTGTGCCCAGTTCTGGGCCCCCCAGTTCAGGAAGGATGCTGAGATGCTTGAACGTGTCCAGAGAAGGGCAACAAGGCTGGGAAAGTATCTGGAACACAAGCCCTCTGAGGAGTGTCTGAGAGAGCTGGGAGTGTTTAGCCTGGAGAAAAGGAGGCTCAGGGGCAACCTTATCGTGTTCTACGACTGCCTGAAAGGACGGTGTAGTCAGATGGAGGTCAGCCTCTTCTCCCAAGTAACCACTGACAGAACAAGAGGACACTGTCTTAAAGCTATGCCAGGGGAAGTTCAGGTTAGACATCAGGAAAAAATTCTTCACTGAAAGAATGATTGGGCACTGGAATTGTCTGCCAGGGAGGTGATAGAGCCACTGCCCCTGGAGGTATTTAAAAAGACTGGACCTGGCAGTCAGTGCCATGGTTTGGTTGAGGTGGTGTTAGGTCATCGGTTGGACTTGATGATCTCAAAGGTCTTTTCCAACCTAGTTCATTCTGTGATTCTGTGATTCTTGACTCTGGGTGTGTTCAAATCCATACCAATAAAGGTAATCCTTAGTTAATAGCACATCCCACGAGGAGGTGTGATCAAATCCCCTGTTTGCCTGGAGACACCTGAATGTGTGACCCGCCCTCTCCAAGGAGCATATTTTCCCAACAGAGAATCATGAAGGTTGGAAAGGAGGTCCCTGATTGAGTCCAACCTTTGACTGAACACCATGACGTCACCTAAACCGTAGCATGAAGTGCCACATCCGGTTGTTTCTTGAACACTTCTAGGGATGATGACTCCTCTGCTTTGCTGGGAAGAACATTCCAACGTTTAACCTCCCTTTCAGTGAAGAAATTCAATGATGCTTCTGATGTCCAACTTGAACCTCTCCTGGTGCAGCTTGAGGCCATTTCCTCTTGTCCTGCCACTGGGAGAAGAGACTGGCCCCTACCTGGCCACAGCCTCCTTTCAGGTAGAGAATGATAACTCTCCCTCTTCTCCAAGCTGAACAACCCCAGCTCCCTCAGCCATTCCTCAAATGGCTTACATCCTCACTTAGCATGTTTCAGGGCCATCTCAAAACCTTACGTCTTCTGTCTGCCTACCTTCACGCAATAGGTTTAAACAGTGAGTACTATGGGAAGAGAGTGTTCTAACCAGTGAGAAAGTGAACAGAAAATGGTATACCATGCCTAGTCTCCCTCCTTCTTACTATGCAATGTCCTCATTTCCCAAATGATCCCTTTCCTTATGAAGGAAAGGACTCACCTGATTGCAAGGTGAGCAAGAACAACGTCCTTGCAAGGGTAGCATAAGAATAACACGACTCCTCAGGAGCACTGCACCTTCCTTGAAGACTTCATGGTATCTCTTACTAACTGATTTCAGCACTCTGTATTCAAGTGTGCTGGATTTCATGACTAATAATCTTAATTACCTACCTGTCCTTACACGTCAGAAGCAGTTTGACTGTAAGACATCCAAATGAGAAACAAGTTCCCCCCATTTTCCTCTCTCTCCTACCACTGTGCAGGAGCTACTATAATGGCCATTCTTCTGCTCTGTACAAAAAGGCAGATTTTCAGATTCCTGAAGTCATCAGCCCCAAGGAATTCTCCTGGCTTGCAGAGTCCCCATTCTCAGCACATCTGCTTCAAAAAGAGCTGCCCTGAATTTGTTTTGAACATTCACTCCACATATTTGCAATGGAAAGATACATTGCAGATATGCATAACACATATTATACATAATAGCTTGTAGATAGATGGATATGTATATTAGCATTATTTAGAATTATATAGATAAATACACATTTTTCAGTATCCTCTTGCCCTTGCACTAAAAGCTGATGGTTATTTTCTGGCAAACCTCTGATTACATTTTCCTCATCTAAATTTTGTCTTCCTAGCTGAAATCTGCATCAATCGCTAAAGATTAATAAAACAAAGAGCCACTACTGGAGGCTGCTGGAGGACATTTTTCTTTTAAATTCTGATAAACTTAAGTGCTGGTCATTAATTTTTGTGTCCCAGAGGAGTGCCTGGAGCCTCCAGAATAATTTCATTCCAACAACTTGCATAAAATTTTGCACTGCACTTTGGATCCAAGCCAGGTTGTCAGGATTGTTATTTATTGCAACTAGTAAAAATAATTCTCAGCTGTTGTAATTTGGAGACATTCAAATGACTTTGGTAGAGCAGCGCTCGTTTGGCTTGGCAGTACAGTGAATACCCTGTAATAAGAACTAACAATGCTGACATATCAACTACTGTCACAGCAGTTACCAGTGGATTTTTAATTACTCAGGGGAGGAAGGGCAAAAAGGAGAAGGAAGGATTCTTACAAAGACAATGAGAGTTAACTGCCTGGCTCAATTCTCCAACATTGTAAGCCTCCACTTTCAAGCACTTTCACGCTCACACACTCCCTTTTTGTTCCAGTTTTTCATGTAAGCCATTAAGCAACCCATGGCCACCTGATTAAACACATCTTCTTTCACTATAGGGAGCTAAGGCCCTCCTTGGATCCTAGCAAACAAGAATTAAAGCAAAACCAAGAGACAGTTATCCAAGAGAGAAGGTGCAGTCAATGAAGAGGAAAAGGGCATTGCAAGGTGGTGATACTAGCAAGCCCCATCAGTCACTGCTGTTAAAAACGGTCAGTGGTTTGAGGCTAAGAAACCTGCAGGGGCAGGTTATCATGTCCTGCTGTGAGAATGCTTCAGGCCACCTTAGACTGTCATCTGACATATAAATTCATGAAAATTCAGTATCTTCAAGCAGAAGGTATCTTTTCTACTATAAAACTGCCAAAGGAAAGCAGAAATCTCTGAAAAATGTTGAAAATGTGTCCAGGTTCTTCCCAAGCCAATTGATTCTTCATCGGAGCCGCTGTCTGCTTGTAGAAGCAGAACTTAATATTCATGCTGTGCCAGGAGAAACACAAGCTAAGGGTTGACCTAAGCTGTGACCTTCATCTCCTTTCTCCATGGAGCATTTGCTTTTAGAATGTCAGCTGGCTTTCAGACCCTGAGCCCTACCAGTCAAACTACACCTGAGCTGCACAAGCATGGGAGATCGAATTTGTCTTCTTCCTCTGCTTCACTACTGGTCTAAGTGAAGACAAGCTGACAGCTATGTCTTTCTAACTGATATGGGCTAGGTGGCTGACTCCATGATTCTTCTGTAATGATCTCTCCTCACATAAAACCTTCCTATCTGGCATAGCTAGACAATGATGTCATTCCTCCCCTCAAATAAACAGAGTTCCAAGCTCTTAAAATCAAAGGCAATCTCTTCTCGTATTCCCCCTGGGCTAGATCCCAATGTCTTTGCAGACTGCATATTCATGCCCCCTGTTATTTTTGCTTGATATTTAATGTGTTGCATTCAATTTTATATTTCCCCATTTATCCCGGCCACCTGATCAATCTGTTAAATGATCACAGAATCACATAAGTTGGAAGGGACCCACAAGGATCATAAAGTCCAGGTCCTGGCCCTGCACAAGACCATCCCCAAGAGTCACCGTGTGCCTGAGAGTGTTGTCCAAACGCTTTGTGAACTCTGACAGGTTGGTGCTGTGACCACTTCCCTGGAGAGCCTGTTCCAGTGCCCAATCACCTGCTGGATGAAGACCCTTTTTCCAATATACAACCAAAACCTCCCCTGACACAACTTCAGGCCATTCCCTTGGGTCCTGTCACTGGTCACCACAGAGAAGAGGTCAATGTCTGCCCTGGCTCTTCCCCTTACAAGGAAGTTGTAGCTGCAATGAGGTCTCCCCTCAGTCTCCTCCAGGCTGAACAGACCAAGTGACCTCAGCTGCTCCTCATACAGCTTCCCCTCAAGGCCCTTCACCATCTTGGTTGTCCTCCTTTGGATGATCTCTAAGAGACTAATGTCTTTCTTATATTGAGGAGCCCAAAACTGCCCACAACATTCAAGGTGAGGCCACACCAGTGCAGAGCAGTAGAAAACCCTGCAGAAAGTCAGATCTGTTAATATGACAAACTCTTTTGTGCTCCATGTTTTCTGACACCCAGGTTCTTTTTAATGGCTGTAAATTTTGGCAGTCAATTAGGCCATTTATTGCTTTTGAGGTCTCTGCATCCATTACGGACCAAAGCTTGACTGAGGTAGTTGAGTGCAGCTCCATTGACTCCAGTTAAGCAACACAGATTTCTGCCTGCAGAAATTCTGGTCCTGCATCTTTTTCTCTCTCTCCTCTGCCTTCTCCTCAGAACCTCTGTAAGGATCAAGGAATATGAAATTTTCAAACCTGCTGAAGTGCAGGGGTTGATGAGCTCTCACCAACAATGATGGCAGCAAGACAGCAAAATGTCTTATTTGTTTTGCAGATTTAAACTTTAATGTTTAGTAACTGAAATGGATTAGCTCCCATAGTGCAGTGTTAGGAAGTGATCCAAGACCATCTGAAGTCAAGATAGTTTTGCATTGATCTGGCAAGTTTCATGACTATCATGATGAGCTCATCCCAGCTTAATGACTTCTGCAGGTTTTTATGCAGCACCTACAGAACTGCCTGGCTTCTCATTTACTCTCTCTTTAGTATGAATCTGACATGCTGTGTGCTATAGACCTGACTCTGCAGCTGTCAAGTGTTTTATTCTCTTTTCTTTTTTAATGTTAAAAAAAATAAACAATTGATTGTAGCTCATGTTTCCACTTTTTATTTCACTCCTTGAGGTCAATACCACTCTTACTGGAAGAGCACATTGCAGAGCCTGCTTTTCTCTTCTGGTGTTATTTTTATATACCACTTTTGATCTCAGGGAATCTTTTCATCCTTGCTCCACTGATGTTTAGTAACATTTTAACTGAACGTACTTCAGTGAATATGTCGCCACTCTACGCTTACCACATGCTGTCCTTATGGAAAGAGGGGAGGGTAGTGAGGGAGGAGAGACCACAGGTCATGGCAGGAATCAGGATTTGAGGTGGATCTCACACATGCATTGGGAGAATCATAGGCAGAAGAGGAGAAACATAAACAATTAGAGCATAAAACCATCAGGCTTACAGTGATTCAGATGGATAGCAAGTAAAGTAACTGCTAAAATCCTCCTAGCTGAGGTTTACCTCTGCTGGCTGAACGTGTTGGAGTGGACCCAGAGATTCCTGTACCAGCTTGTGCTTGTGATGGCACATGAAATTATGTCCAAGGTGTTTTCCATGTCACGACATAAGTTCAGAATTATGCAGCTTCTTTCCATATACTTAGGATTTAAGCAGGCAAATGTTAAGGGAAATAAAGTGACAGATGCACCAAAACGTGAAAAATGGGCTCAAAAATACATACTGTCACTCTAGTACATTTCTGGTAGAGAAAAATTATCCATTCTTCATCAGACTCAAGAGCACTCAGACCTCTGTCGATGTCTCCTCTCTACTGGGCAATGGTGACACTAACCCTAAAGGGAGAGAACTGTTCCTTTAAAGGGCCATGGTCAGGTTTACTACTCACGTGAACTTTCAAAACAGATGACACTGCTGTCATCTCCAAAAGCAATGCACTGCTTCCCAGGGCATCTCCGAGTAGCACAGCTGCCAGCCAGGTGGGCTCGCCAAACACAGGCATGAAATGTGCCACCTGTGGCTGGAAGTATGGGTGTGATGTGGTTGGATGTGAGCTGGGAGAGGGACAAAGGACCTCTCTACTGCCACTTCAGCAGCCTCAGGGAGGGGCAGCAATTCCTCCTTCATACCTGGTGCTGGTGGGGGGATGCAAAATGCTATAGCAACATCAGGCAGCCAGCTAGCTTGCTGAGGGAATGTTTGTCTTGTAAATCTTGGCTCAGCTTTGAGCAGCAAGAAGAAACAGTGTCACCATTTCCCAGAAGTTTAGCTGACAATAGCAGTGATTGCAAATGCTTAGCAAAGTGCTTTTTGTCACATTTTGCTAACAAAGCAGGGGTCAGGTCCTTTCTGCCTGTTGAGACATAAATATCTTAATTAGATCTTGGAAAAAGAAAGAGAAGAAAATCTAAAAGCCTGGAAGGTATTTTATTATTTCTTTTTTATTTTTAGTATTAAAAGTATAACTCAAGTAGTGCTGGCACCAGGATGCATAATCCACTTACCAGGGCAGAAAGGGCTCTGAAGCTGGACCACAAATGCATCATTTGATAACAGTAATGAAAAAGACACCAATCCATATCTGCAAATAGCATTAGAGCTGACTTGGTTTGAGGACCAAAGGAAGCTGATGCTGAATTTATGAGGCTGACATCTCAAATGTTTGAGACCAGTGCTTTCTTTCCTCCTCTGTTTTGTTTCATCCTCCCTTACTTTTTTATTTTTAATAACTTGACCCTCTTTTTGGGTCAGCTCTTAGCCCCATAATGAGAGCAATTTACTCAGGAAAGGTTGCAGGGTGAAGTGGGGCTGCCTTGTCCCATGGGCTGGGTGGGAGCAGCCGGCGCGTGCTCACGGACCCTGCCCCACAGGCCTCGTTCCAGCACTGCATGGGGCATCTGGGATGCCCATACCACACCTACCCATGTCTGCAGTGCAATGCAGTTCAGGGCTGGAAAAGCTACAGAGCCACATGGGAGACCCCCCATGCAACTAGGGACCAGACAGGATCTTTTCCAATACAGGTGTCTCTCTCCATCCCATCTGACACTGTCTACCATACAGCTCCTAGAAGGAGCCTCCTAAAGGTGGTGTGAGCTGTTGGAGAAAATATGTGGGATCAGGAGTGAACAGACATGGTTAAGAGAGGCAAAAAAATACTCCACTGCTGCTGCACAGTAGTCCTTTTGGATCATATCCTGCCTCCATCTGTGGCAGCAGGAAATGCTGCATTAGCACGAGGCACAAGCCCATTCCCTTACACGAGTTTCCCCAGTTCTTTGTGAGACAGTCTGCTGTCACAACCTCCTGTGGCAGCAAGTTCCAAAAATTCCCTTCCCCTCTGTACAGAAGCAGTTTCTTTTCTGTTTTAAACCATCCCCCTTGGATCCAGTGTTGTAGGATTTGATAAGCTATGGTTCCACTTTAAGCTTGTGCTCCTCATTACTGATTTTGCATGTGGTTGTCTCATATCCTTCAGTTCAGTCCCAGACTAATAGCTCCTACCTTTTTAGTGTCCTTTGAAAATAATTTTTTCATATCCACAGACATTTAATTGCTCTTTTCTTTCCATTCTCTGTATCCAGCATGCTTTCTTGGAGAGACAAGACCTGCATTCTCTGCTCAAAATGCATTAAATTTTCCCATTCACATAATTTTCCCGCATTTTGATGGACATGATGAATAAACCGGTGCCAGCACCTGTTTCTGGAGGATCTTCCACAAAGACTCACCAGGCAAATGGGGCAACATACAGCTTTACAAAACCATGCTGGTTTTTTTCTCAATACACTATGTTTAGCCATGTGCTCTGTGATTTTATTGTTGACCATGGACTTTTATCATCTTCTCAGGAGTGTAAGTCATCCATTGTTTGGAAGTTCCAGCAGCCACCTGACACCCTTGCTGTTTGCAATGACAGTTTATGCAGCTCAGGCAGTAGATCAGTGGGTTGACACCTGAGCTCCCACTCAGTTCTCCAGTGAATGCCATCGGATCATAGGAACTTGTTAATGTCTTATTAACCATGGAGCCCAACACTTCTCAGGCCTTCAGGCTCCTGGCATTGATGCAGACTGGCACTTGTAAAATTTGTTCTTGCTCTGTCTCCTAGCATACACCAAGCAGCTGGAATTGAAGGTGACCTATTTTGCAGTGTGACTGTGCTCTCTATTTTTCTACTGACACTTAGACACACTAAGTGTTAGTCAAGTCCACCTTGTAGGCCATGCCAATCTGAACAAAGGGCTTTCTCCCAGCTCAGAGATGACATACTCCTCTACAACTTTTCTCATTTCCTGTGCCAGCAGAAAAATTCCATTATGATGAGGGACAGCCAATCCTTTCTGCATGGGTTCCTCTTCTCTAGAAAAGTGTCCTGGATTCTTATCACCTACTTCTTATACCATAACCTATCAAAATTTGAAGGTCTGAGCTTCTCTTCTGGCTCCTCACCCTCACACAAGATGGGATTTCTAACAGTGCTGCCAGAGAGGTCAAAGCCTCTAGTCTCCAGTTTCAGCACTGAAGTAGTAAAGTTCACCTCCCAAGGTGGAAGTAGCTTAGAGAAACAGTGCTTCACAGGTGAGGCCCACTACAGTGCTGCAAAGGGGTCTGCCTTACCATCAATGGGTGTTAGTGATGACCCAGGCACCCAGGAACCTCCTGATTATTCTTGATCTGGCCCTGACAATGGAGGTCCGGCCTCAAAGATACTCTTCCCTTTTGGTGCTTCCCATGTCCAAGCAGATGTCCTGGATTTCTTCAAGCCTGCTAAAAGATGTGGTGTCTGACATCTTTGTGACTAAAAAGAACTATTAGTTGATTACAGCATAACATAAACCAGTGCACTATATCAAGGTACCTATATTCAAGCCAGCAAAAGAAATAGTATTGATTAGGAGTCAAATGTAACTTACCACTGTAATGACAATAATGCACACAAATTCCTTTCACTTAACCCCTGCGGAGTAACTGTGAAGTAAAAATCCCTCCTCATGGGAGAAACTCCACACATTTCCAGGGAAACGTATAGAAGAGTTCTGCTTTGTGAAATTTTGATGTCACTTTTATAATCATAAAGGGAGGTGTCTATCAGTCAGAAATCAGCATTATCTTCCAGATCTCACATTGACAGGAAGATGTTTAATGGCAGTTGGGATATGCCAGACCAGTGTTAACCCCATGGCATAAAAATAACTCATTACAGACAGCTTGTCCTGTTTGGCTTATCTGACCAGTAAACAAATAACAGATAAGCTCTTGTGGGGGGTGAGATGCCCTGCTCCAGTAGTACTTTGGGAGCCTCACCAGGCTAGGAAGTTTCGTGCTGATGTCCTTAATGCAGGCCCCAGACAGTCATCAGACACCCCTAAGGGTTGGGCCCAGTCAGCATATTGGGTCCTCGGTTGCCCTTGGAAGGAAACCACCTACAACTATAACCTGTGTTTTCTTCCTTCTGGAATTTGTTGTAATACGGGAAACCACACATTTCTAATTGTGGTGACACCTCTGGTTTTACCAGACTTTCATCCTCTTCGTCCTTTGGCTGGTCTTTCACGTACAAAGGCTCACACTTTGTGTGCAGAGGCACCTAACTGTGGGAGTGAGTGAAGAATGATTTTGCTTGAACCCCAAGCATGGACTACCCTCCATTCGCTCCTTTCTTTACAACTACTACCTTCTTGCTGGAGGATGGACACAGGATTCCCTTGATCTTGCATTATTTCTGGTGGCTGCTCCTGTCTCATGGGGACCAGAGCTTGGTTCCACCAGTCTATTGCCCTTTCTGGTGCCCTAATACTCCTTAACCTTTCTACTTCATCTTGCAGCTCTGCTACCAGGCTGAACAGGTCATCCACCTGATCACATCTGACACAACTGCTATCTCTGCTACAATCCGGTGAAAAGCTTAGGCATTCCCTACAGCCTGAAGCCTGGACAGGTGTGTGCTTTTTCGGGAGCTCTGTCTGGGTTGCTACATCGTTTTTCATGAGCATAGATGAGTGGAGCCCATGAGAATTTCACAATTTTTAATAAGCACAAGGTGCTGTACCTGGCCTGTGACAACACCCAGTACCAGCACAGGCTGGGGATGAAGAGATGGAGAGCAGCCCTGCTGAGAAGGCCCCAAGGTGCTGGGGGATGAGAGGCTGGACATGACCCAGCCATGAGCACTCCCAGCCCAGAGAGCCAAACGTGTCCTGGGCTGCATCCAAAGCAGTGTGGGCAGCAGGGCCTGGGAGGGGATTCTGCCCCTCTGCTCTGCTCTGGTGAGACCCCACCTGGAACTCTGCATCCAGCCCTGGGGTCCCAGCACAGGAAGGACATGGACCTGTTGGAGTGAGTCCAGAGGAGGCCACCAAGATGATTAGGTGGATGGAGAACCTCTGCTATGAGTAAAGGCTGCGGGAATTGGGATTCAGCCTGGAAAAGAGAAGGCTTAGGGGTGAACAAATTGTGGCATTCCAGTACCTGAAGGGAGCCTAAAAGAAAGAAGGAGAGACTATTTACAAAGGCGTGTAGTGACAACACAGGGGGGAATGGCTTTAAACTGAAAGAGAGTATAAGGGTGGTGACACACTGAAACAGGTTTCCTACAGAAATTGTGGATGCCTCATCCCTGGAAGTGTTCAAGGCCAGGCTGGGTAGGGCTCTGAGCAACATGATGCAGTGAAAGGTGTCCATGCCCATAGCAGGGAGGTTGGAACTAGATTAATTCCAACCCAAATCATTCTAAGATTCTGAGATTCTCTGTACTAGCTTTCTCTTTCTCCCTTTTGATAAACTCGTGTTTCATAATCCACATTTTTAAAAGGGAATAGTTAGGTCACTGGGCACCAGATAGACAGTTTCTGTTTCAGTCTAACATTCTTTTAACATGACCACTAAAGTTTAAAAGCAGTTATTGCGGCAGCAGTGAAGTACTGGTGAAAAGTTTTCTGTATGTTCTACGCATGACCTTCAGGTGTAGTTCAGCAACATGTTGCTTTTAAAGCAAGTGAAGAAATTGTTTTTCTCAGCCTCAACTGCTGAAAATAACTCATTGCTTTTCTCAGAATGCAGTGCATGTGTTCTCTCTGCCTGGGAGAAAGAAAGACCATACCACAGGGGAGGTCAGGTTTCCTCTCCAACTGGATGTTCTCTAAACCTTCACTTAAAAAGAAAAATAAACAAAAGAAAACCTGGTGTTCTACTATTACCTTATGACTCCAGGAGCTGGGACATTGGCTCACATCTTGTGGCAATACTGAGCTGGATTATGAACTCCTCATCCATCAGCCCAGAAACAGCTCATGGTAGGCAGTCAGTACCACTTCCCATTTCACATTAATGTTTCAGATTTTCGTTAAAGTTTGGGCCCGGAAGGAGCGATCTCTGCCAGAAAAGCGCAGGGAGGCATATTACTTGTGGGCAGTACAGCGAATGCCAGGGCTGTAGAGGGTCACCGCCACTGCCTTTGCCATGGGGCTGCAGAAATCACCTGTCCTGCAGCAGTTCTCAAGTCCAGCACACACAGAGGATTTTGATGACTTGGAGCGTATCCTTTAGCTTTGCCATTTATGGAGACTGCTTCGCCTGAAGCATGTCCAGTGCTGTCAGGGGTGACAGCACAGAGGGCTCCCCACGGCCTGGCTGCCTCCCTGTTACATGCCACCTCAGGCAGCTTCCCTTCTGCCATAAGCTGAGCTCTCACAAGGGCTTGAAGGAAAAGCATATCTGCCTTGCTGGGAGAGCTCAGTTGCAGGGAACACCAGTCCTTCCTTCTCTTTACCGGAAGGTAGGAAATAAATTGACTTACCTTTTATTCATTTAAGTACATGAAAATATAAGTAATTTTTCTTTATATCAAATTATGTGAGTAGAGTTTAAAAAAATAGAGACGATGTTTGAAGAGAAAAGGGAACCCTGAGCCAGTGGAAATCCTTAACTGCGCCCTGGGGAAGAGGGTGTTAAGTTTGGGAAAGCAAGCACTTCCAAAAGCACCGAGAGAATATTTTCCTCATTTGGGATCACTTATTTGTCTGTTCAGAGCTGAGAACTGGAAGGTAAAAGGAAGGGCAGAAAAGTTTAATTTTCCTCTTCTAATCTATGAATGTAAACAAGACGTAAAATGAGATTTATTACTGTTAAAATCTTGAAGGTCATTCTGACCAGGAGCTAAATTCAAATGACTGGCTAAGGATCATATTACTTTTGTTTAATAAATCACTTAGTTTTAAATGTTGGACATGTTTTAATAAACCTTCCATTTTGCATTATTCACTCTATGAAAATATGAAAGTAAAAATAAGAAATTAGGTACCTTTCTTCACACATACAAAACCCCAGCCAAAATGCTGTTTGGAGGCTAACTGAATCCCAGTTCTCTTCCAGAAGTTTAATCAAGCTCACAAGAACCACTAACTAGGAAAAGCAAACGTGTCTTCATTAGCCTCCAGAATCATAAAGAAAGTAAAACTTTTAACCTGAATAAACATGTTAAACCTTGCAAATGAGTGAAGAATAGCTGTGGCTTCTGAGTGTATCTCTAGCTCAGACAAAAGCTATGCTGGATTTTATCTGCCAATGAGAACTGGACTTTTTTTGAGGAAGAAACCCTGAAAGCCCACACATAGCAAAATGTAAGCAATAATTTAAGCTGAAGCTCTCTGCTTTTGATTTAAATCATGATTAAACATGATGCTTTAAATCTTCATGATAAATTAATACCCCCTCTTATCAAGACTCTCCTTGTTAAACTGACACATCTAAATTTTCCACCAGAAAGGCTCAGCTATTAGTCAACAGAGGTCCCCTTGAAGACGGGGGGCAGGGTGGAAAGTTTAATCCTACTTTCCCATCCCCCTTTTTTCCCATTTAATTCTATTTTCTTCTATTTGTTCTGTTATTATCATAGATTCATAGCTGCTTTGTCATAAGGAGTGCCACCTACAGTTAAAATCATGGCAATCAGAATAGAGATTGCCTGGAGCATGTGGTGAAGACATTTATCAAGCAAACACAGATGAATATTTTGCCAGGTTTTCTTTTAGGATCTGTGTCCACATAAAGTGTCCTCCCACTCAGCCTTGCTTTTCAGGTTGCTGTTTCATGGTGCTCAGACCAAACAAGACCCAACATATCAGTCCGGATAGACTTGTGGCAGAAGATTCCCTGTGCAGCCCCACCCCTTCCAAAGTTACCCAGCAGGTCCCTGGTGTAGCAGGAGAGGACAACTGCCCCTCACATCATGTCATCACCACCTTGCACACCTTTTGTTTGAGCAAATGCTGTCTCTTCCTTGTGAGCTGGGGAGACTTGCTTTCTCCAACAACTACTTCAGCAGTCAAGCTTATCTTGAGCATCTCTGCCTGATTTTGGGTACAACACCTGGGCACAGCTTACAGCACAACACAATCCACCCATCTGGGGACCCAGGCCCAGCTGCATGGCAGCAACAAAACCTGCCTCTCCATGGAAGTGGGAATGGCTGCAGAGGCACTCCCATGCCCACGCACTGCCTATGTCTGTAGGCACGTGGCCAAACCTATAGGAATTTTTATCTTAATTCAACATTGCCCTGGGCCTTGAGGGGCCATTGCAGGAAGCCCTTTCTCTCTCCAACCCTGTTTATTTGAATACAGTGCTCTCCTGAGAAGATGTTCATAAACTGTAAAGTGTGCTTCATCTTAGGTAATTCTTTTGAATTATTTTATATATGCCTGTCAGATGCCAAATGAGAAGGGAAATAGCAAATTTTTTACTAAACCACTTTTTCCTTCAGTAATCTCTAATGGTCCATTTGTTAGTTGTGTTTTATCCCACAGCTTCTGGCATTTTCTTTTATTTGCCAAGGATCCATTATACTGGGGTTTTACGGCTTTTAGGTAACAAGTAAGAAAAACCACATGAAGGATCCCTGGTACATAGCAGGCTTCTTCATCACATGCATGGATGCAGACACACAGGGGTGGGGCAGATAGATGATTGCCAGTGAGGGCTGTGCAGGTGACAACAGCAGACAAGCAACTCTCAGACTCAGTGACTGAGAGTCTGATTGTGGGAACGCAAAACCAAGGGTTTTGTCACCAACCAGGACACCATGCAGAAACAGAACCCCCTGCAGACGTCAGGGAAGATGGGCCAGACCTTACTGATTTAACGGCATAATACTGTCTGCTGCTGTAGGAAGTACTTTAACTGCAAATTAAACTTTGGAAATGCTGAATAAGGGTCAGTCACTTTTCAATTTGATCCTGGGTGGAATACTAATCTGGATATGAGAACATTAATAATGACCTGTGGATTCTACTTGTGAAAAGAGAAGAAAAGTTACATAACATTAAATGCTTGCAAAACAGCACTTGTCCCTTTTCTTAATTTGTGTAAATTAACTGTATTATTATATACAGGTTGATATTAATTTAATATTACTAATGTAAAATTACTGATGGGGTATTATTAAAATGGTTAATAAATTGCAGATGTTTATTGCTCAGGAGTAAGCCCAGATGCTTGTAAATATGGCCTCTCACAATGGGATGTGTTACAGTGTTCTACGGATTTAATGTTTTCATTTTCCTCCTTTTGTGCTTCATTGCTATCACTGACATCGTCATTTTGCCACTAGCTTATTCTGTTTGCATCCCAAAGAACCTGCAGTGGACTGAAAGGGAATATTTCCATTAGTTGCTATCTCTTGGAGCATAATATTTTTTAGGATGGTAAGGGGAGGGCCACCTTCATAAGATTTTGTGTGCCACAAGTGCTGTTAAACTCAGACCTCTGTTGTGTTAGGCAATGCAAAGTAGGTGTACATCACAGACAGGACAGTAGACTGCCTATGCCACATACCCTCCATGTGCTTCAAAAAGTTTCCTGACACAGCCTGAAGGCCATATGGGCTATTTATACAGTCACAGAGTACTGCCCTGGATCCAAGAGATACAGCAGCATCAGGTGATCACAAAAGAGATCACACTTCATTGTACAGAGCAGAGCAGAAAGAGAATCAGCATCTCTCCACAGATCTGTCCTGAAGGGAGAACTGTCTCCTGAACCCAGTCTGAAGTTCAGTGTTAGGTCTCACTATGTTGTGCCAGAGGCATCAACATCAAAGGAAGGCTCATGCCATAGAAGTCTTGTCATGACTACGTTCAGATAGAGAAGTGCTATTGTGAAATGTTTACATTCTTCACATCTGTCTTTTATAATAATATTTAAATAACACACGGTTTTGTGCAAATTTGTAAATAAACCATGAAATGATTCATGAGCTAACAATTCATGCTTTCTTGAATCTAATGCAATGGCAGTTTTTGCCTTCATTGTACAAAGAGGATTGTGAAGTACATAGACACAGCATACTCAAAGCCACTCAATCATGCTCACATTTGCCTGGGCTTGCTTCTTCTAGAAGTCTGAACACTCAACTCACTTCTTTTCCTCACAAGTATTTGGGCACATCATTCCCATGACTACAAGCTACAGGAAAATAAACAGTGCTTTGAGTATCTCCTTCAAAGCATACTAGAGAACACTTGTGTTTTATGCAAGGAATCATGAAGGATTCCCCAGGCTGACAGGGCAGGAACCACAACTGACTATGTCAGAAGATGTCTCTCATATAAAGGACCATGTATTTTAATTTTCCTGCCCGAGTTCTCAGCTGAGATACCACCCAAGTGAGGGCTGCTTCCTCTCTCTTTGTAGGTGAGTAAGATGCAGAGCTCTTACATGGCTTTAAGCTGATGCCTTAGGTTTTAACTTTCATATTTTTCAAACCCTGTACTGTTAGCGTAACTCTGAAGTTTCCTATAGCTTGTTAAGTGCTGTTCTCTCATGCTAAGATAGACATAACAAAGCCTCTCTAGCTTGCCCGAAAGTGTACCTCTGAAGGCCTTTCAAATAAATACCTCCTTTATTTCTTTATTCCTGTCTAGTCTCTGTTTCTAGGTAGCCATTTAAGGCATCAAAGGGAGGTTGTCTCTTTTCGAGAAGGGCCTCGAAAAGGTTCTCTTTTTTACCGAAGGGGCCAACAGCACCCGTAGGAAGAACGGCGGGGCAGGTAGCGGCAGCAGGACAGCGGTGTCCCCCAGCGCCGGGACAGCGCTGCCCTGCCGAGGGACAGTGCCTGCCCTGCAGTGGCACCTGGTGGCCCCGCAGGACACCTGCACCCCCTGCCAGCAGGGTGGGTGCGCTCCCCACCCGCCGGGATTTGCCGGGATGTGTTTTGCTGCTTGGGCAGCCGGGGGAAGGCGGGGCGGGGGACAGCGGGGGATGGGTGCTGTTAAATATTGATATCGATTCTGAGGATGCGGTTGGCTGAGGCATCATGGATGTGAATTCAGGCTAATCGGCACAGGATGTATTGACCGTGAAACGCAACCGCAGGGCTGAGTCAGTCCCGTCATCTCTCAAGGTTACCTTGCCCCATCTGCTACTGCGTGTCTGGGACAACTTTACAGTCAGTCCTGTTCTGTCTGGGACATTGGGATGCTGATGCACAGTACAGCATTTTGGGTACCCACAGCTGTCCCTTGTACCTATCTCCTCAAATGAGGCAATCTCCACCCATCCACGGTGGATACCCTTCATGCACTACAGTTGATATCCAGCCCACGTCAGGGCAGATTTCAGAGCTTCCTCTGAGTGCAGCAGGACATATCAGGGGACACATCTGCAGGTGAAATCTAATGTTTGGTCCCCTTACAGAAGAAGTCAGTTTCTCAAAACTGGACTTTTAAAGGGACACAGCATTCACATGATTCCATTTCAGGTGTCAAATTAGTTAGCCTCTTTTCAAAAGATGTCCCTAGCAAAGGGCACTCCAGCAGTACAACTGTCTGAATCTACAAAGAGCCTGGAAAGAAATGCTGACAAGGATAATGTCCTCCAGCATCTTAGCAGTATATTCGGTCGTGGACAGAGAAAAAGCCATCAGGAAGCTGACCACCTCCACAGAAATGAGAAACATCTTTCTGATGGCTTTTGCCAGGAGTACAGGTATGAGTACTTTCAAAGAGCAGCTTGTGAAAAAGTACAGAGCAAGCACAGTACAGCCTCTGGCTGCTCTCCATTGATGCCGGAGCAGACTTCAAAGGCAAAATACAACTTAGAAGGCTGAACAGCAAGGAGTCACACACACACTTTAGTCTGGCTTTAGAGGAGCTGTATCTGATTCTCCACAAGTAGAAGTATTTCTGTAGCCTTGCAGCTTTCTACAGCAGCCGAATCACTGCTGCTGCTGCTCCAGTAGTGCTCACCACTCACGTCTTGAGCTGGTTTCCAGGCTACAAAACTAATTTTTTGCTCTAGAGCCCTGATGTCAGGTAGGAGGCATGCCTCTTGGACAGGTGGGAAAGGGGATGCTGGAACTGCTGCAGCCTGTGGTGACAGATACATGCCAGTAACCCTGCCTGACAAGACTGGTTGGCTCTATAGTCACCACCACCATAGTCCCACTACGCCACCCAGCATTTGCTTTATCCACAGTCTTCTGTGTCCTGGTGCTCCCACCAGCTCCCACATCCGGGGCTCTGTTTCAAGCATTAAGGCCTTACCCTGGATTTACATTTATGCTATTCTGATGACGTACAGCCACTCCTGAGTAGGATTATATTACACTACACTAGATTTAGTATAAGCCCCTTTCCAATGCCCTAGCAGTATAAAGAGGATCCAGTGACTCAGTTTCCTTCATGGTTGGTTCTCTGTCACAAAGTTATTGGACAAATTTGGTTTTGGATGAAGTTTTAATCAGTTTTGATTAGCAATCCTAAAGCAGATGACACAACCTGGGTCACAACAGCAAAACTGAGTTTCGTAGTTGTGTGAATAAAGCAACACTCTATACAGAGGTTGGGATAGTGTGTACACAGCCTCCCACTCAGTGTGGGGATGGAGTAGCAGCAATTTCATCACGCCTGGTGAGTTTTGAGAGTTCTTGCTGCAGCATCAGGAAAAGTCCAACTGTTGTCTTAAAAAAGGATTCTTAAAAACCCAATAATAATAACAAATAGTGTAGATGTCATCTTCCATCATCTCTGAGCTGGGCAAGCCTCAAAAAGTAGAGGTCTTGTTTAAAGCACTTGCATCTATTTGTTTCTTTCACACCCTAAAATTAGTTTTAGGTCATCTATATAATTTCCTATCCATCAGAAGTAGTGTCCTATTGGACACACTGGTCTTCTGCAGGAGGCTGAGGAGGGGCCAGGAGTGGACGCTATCAATTAAAAAGTTCCACAGCAAAGGGGCAGAGACTTCCTTTCCTTTGGCCCTGTTCTGGCTGCCCCAAGAGATATTTCAAGTCTTTCTCTCCTACTTTGAAAGAGTGGAGCCCAGCAACAAAGGAGCACTACTGAGAATGGAGAGGAACCCTCCCTCAGTGACAACAGTCCCAGCAAAGCTGTCTCGCACATCTGTTCCCCATGCCTCACATGTCAAGAGCCTGGGGCCAGATGCTCTGTGGCAGAGATTAATTTGAAACTGGAGCAAGTCTGGTCAACCAAACTAAGGTTTGAAGACACAGCCTCAAGCTGCACCAGAAGAGGTTCAGGCAGGAGACAGGAGGAATTGGAGATAGGAGGAATTTCTTCACAGGAAGGGTGATGGGACATTAGAATGGGCTGCTCAGGGAGGTGGTGGAGTCCCTGTCCCTGGAGGTGTTTAATGAAAGACTGGATGTGGCACTTGGTGCCATAGTCTGGCTGACAAGGTGGCGTTCACTCAAAGGTCAGACTTCATGAACTCAGAGATCTTTTAAAACTTACTGGTTCTGTGATCCTGTAAAAGTGCAGTCCCTCTGTCACATCACCATCTGAGTGACTCACAACTGACAGTGACAGTCAAGATGTCCCTGTGGGTGCTGCCTACTGCCTGGATTTCTGGCCACATTTTGACTGTGGGCTTTGATTTTAGTCATCAGACTAGACAGTCCAATTCTGACCTCTCAGACAGGAGAAAAATTTTTCTTTAATTCTAAGATTAAGTATTTGGGGGCAATGAAGGGGCCCAGAGTCTAAATCTCTGGGTTTTTGTGTGTACTGCTCTCACCCGTGGAATTAATCATCTTGGGTTTCTGTGGTCTTTGTACAAAACACATGGCATGGAGAGAAAGGATGTATTTTTGCTGACTCTGGGAAAATGGTAAACAACCAAATGTATATGTCAGGAAGAGGGAGTAATAGCTTCCAATGCAAACAACTGTTAGCAGCACATTTTAGTGCATTAATAATTTACATTCCATGGAAAGTTTAATTTATGCGAAGTGAGAATTTTGTGGCATAGTTACTAAAGGCACACATGATTCTGGGGATAACAAATCTATAGTGAGCCTGTGACTGCCACGACACTTGGTTTCATCACAGTTTTTGCATACAGTTCGTACAGTGTCTTTGTCAACACAACAATGTCTCTTACTGGAGTCCAGTACAAGATCATTTATTTCTCACCCATACAAAAAAAAGTCTTCTGAGGTCTACTCAGGCTAAAGAAATACCCAGAATGGCAAAATGTGCACAGCAAAATATTTAGAAAGGTTGTTGACAAAAGGGAAAAAACATACCATTACCTTCCAAGCCTCATGACCCTGGACCAATAATAACTGATGCAATGTCTCTCCAGCTGCTGCATCTCATGCTGCTTCAGATCCAGCCCTGCTCCAAGGGCTGCCACAGCCAGTATCCACTGGAGGACACCCCACCAATTAGCAGGCACACTTTGGTGGGCCAGAAGGAGATGGCTTCTCTGCTGACAACATACAGCATTAAAAAGGAGACTGACAAAGCTCCTAAGCTGTCCTGGAGCTTGCAGCAAAATCCATCAAACACAAACGGCTTTCCTTAGGCTTCCCCAAACATGCAGCACGTTTCAGGTCTCTGAGCCTGAACTCACTCCTCCTAGGCCAGGGATCCATACAACCACATTTCTGCATACTCAGGGGACTCAGTGCCCAGAAAGGTTGTTGAGAGCCATCAGAAAGGAACATGCAGCCTCTTCCCACATTTTTGCCTTGCATCTGGGTGGAAGGATAAAACTTCTGGCTTAAGTCTCTTTTGATTGTGTTTTTCCCAGGCTCTCACCTCACTCCAGGTTCAGGATGGACAGCAAATGCAAGTTGAAGGAGAAGGTAACTAACTGGGTGTGTGTTTAGTTTTGGTAGGGAACTGGGAAAGCAAAAAAAACAGGGTTTCATGGACTTGATGGTGCCCCAACTTAATGTTTCAGGGGAAAAATCTTGGGTTTAAGAAGACCAGTTACACAGATGTTTTTCATTCTGCTTTGCTTTGCAACCTTAAGCAATCTTCAGGTCAGTTTTCTCCTGCAGAATATATGTATATATATTAAACGGGATTGATTTCAAGACATTTGATTGATCAGATGGAAAATAATGTCTCTACACTCTATCTTCTTCCAAGGCCAGACAGTGAAGGAATCAGCAAATGGCTGTAGGTTTAATAATTAATTCATTAACCCTGAGTTTAGAAGATTAACTAAAAACAAGGTCTGCACATAAGGCTTCAATAGTAGCGGTTTAAGAACACTTAGGGGGAATGTCAGTCAGCAGGACACAGCAGCCTATGTCCATACCACCCTACACTGCCTAGCCTTCCATCCTTCCTGCTCTGCAGAGTGTGCACCTTAGAAGGGTAGTTCACGAGCTCTCCCTTTGTATTAATTACACAGAGACAGCCTGTCCTGGTTTGTGTATCGTCCCCACAGAGCTGTGCATCATGGCACTACAGTGCCAGTTATATGAGACCTCCCCACTGCCACCTCATGCATATGCAGCAGTGACACACTTTTCTACAGAAGCACAGAGCCACCCTCATTGTATTTCATGTCAAGCTGATGCCTGCTGCTGACAAAACAGAGCATCACATGCTCTGCAAATGTGCACTACCAGCATCGAGATCTTTGCTTTCCTTTAATGCCTGCCACAAGCAAGCATTCGGATTTGTTTCTCTGTAAATGCTGCATGAGGGAGGAAAGCTGGGATTTGACCTCTGAAGACCACAATGCACAGTTGTGTACCCACAGCATAGGATCAAGGTTTGTCTTGCACTGAAATGAACAGTTAAAGTCCTCCTTATGTTTTTTAATCACTTCTTCACTCTTCGGCTTGCTTTTCTAGGGCAAATGCTCCATTGTGCCTTTAATGTATTCCAAGCACAGCAATCTCATATGATCTGCTGTGTTAACACCCCCAACCCACCAGACCCTTCCAAAATGTTGGCTAGTGTCAGTGTTAAGGAGATTTTTGAAGAGCAAACAAGTATGTGAAAATGAACCGATATGGGAAAAGCAGGTCAAGCGACTAGAGTTCAGAGGAGGAAAGAAATTTTAAACCTCAATTCTTGGACACTTGGAATCAAAGCAATGTGGCAGGAGAGCCCCACCACTGGAGTGCTGCGGGAAGGCACGGAGGAGGCAGAGCACTGTAGGCAATGGGCAGCTCATCTGCCATGATGCACTGTTACGGGCTCATGGATAATGGTCAGGGCGTGTCCCAATAAGGGTGGCATGGTGCAGACAACTTCACCAAGCAGTGACACAACTCAGGAAGTTGGAGGAAGCTTTGCTATGGCAGGACCAGGTGTTCTGAGGGACATTCCCCCTTAGCAGTAGCTTCTGGAAGGGCCCCGGGCTGGGGCACAAAAAGCCTGCTGGGAGCAGAGCCGAACAGGCAGTATCTACACTGGGGTGCAGGGAATGCCACACCACAGGCAGGACACACAGGGCAGGGGTGTGGTGGAGGGCAGGGTCAGTGACAGCCCAGCAATCACCCAGCAGGTCCGTGGGGACAAAACAGAGGAAGACTGAGACAGAGGAACTGGAAACAGCCACAAGCATGGCACAGCACAGCCCAGACAGGGACTTGGAACCTCAAAAGGTGTCATAGGGGAGGCCCCATGTGAGGCTTCTCCCAGCTCCTTCTCATGCTCACCTTGGCTGCTTCCCTGCAGCGTGATTCCAACAACCCAGAGCTTGCCTTGAGCACAGGCAGCCATAACCCAAGAAAGACAAGCTGGAGGTTCAGGCCTCTGATACAATGAAAATGGAGAAATGTGAGCAAATACTTGCAGCGAAAACACCTCTGCTTTGTTTCCCTACACAACTAGATGTTACAGAGGACAGGAAGTATAGGTATATCAGAGGGAGCTGATAGAAGGCAGAGGCTGGACGTAGAGGGGACAAGAGAGAGTAGTAGAAAGGTTAAAGGCAATCTTGTCTCCCACTTGTCTGTGCCCTAGTCCTAATTTTCCTCAGGGAAAAGGAGAACATTTCCAAGGCTGACATCAAGGGTCACCTCATTCCCCAGGCCTTACCGGTCCCATCAGGCAGATTTCTGAGACACCTCCAAGCTGAACACAACCATCTTCTGAAGGGGCACTGTGGTCTTGAAGTTTTGTATTTCAAATGCAAGTCACTATGGGCTCAGAGGCCACAAATATTTGTGACTCCAGGGGCAGCTTATGGGTATGGGTTCAGTGGAATAAATGCAAGCCCAGGAGAAACTGTGTTACTTTTATGCCAGGGGAAATCAGAACAGATTGTTGCCACTGGGTAAGAGGTTGGCAAGCATGCGCCCATTCTCCTGGAATCATCTCTTTTGTTGGAAATACAGAGTTTTTCTCAACTGTTCTGCCATTATCTTTCTAAGGCAAAAAGAAACCAAAAAAAGTAAGGACTATATCATCTGTGTCTGTCAAACAAACTGGATCCCTCTGTTGACAAATCTGTACGTGGCAGGAAGGCTAGCAAATCTGCTAAAAGAAATTTCTGCTTATTCCATCTCAGAGCAGTAGGGGGAGAGATCAACCTAGAATTCACAATGGTCAGTCCTTCTTACACTTGATGAACCTGCACAAATCGTTGCCATGATTTTCCCACAATGATGTTCACAAACCCTCCACCCAGCACAGGAAAAAAGGGATTCTAGAAGGTGATTAAAAAATGAAGAGGCCAAATGGAGGTTGCTCTAAGTTAGACTGTGGGACCCAAAAGTTCACTCTGTAAAAAAAATGCACTGTGAGATGCGCAGCACATCTTTAGGCAGCTGCTCTGGAGACTCATCTTTCTACTGTGTATAGCACTGGATGAACACGTTTACCTCTTCTGAAACATGGGCTGCGACCACTTGAAATTTCAGAATGTGGGTCACAAACAGTTACTTCAGTCCTTCTTTCCCTCACACTCCACCAAATTAAAATGAAAGTTAATAAAACAGTAAAAACTGAGATAAATATATTTTATATCTTTGGAAAACACTTAACTACCAGACTGCTCAGGATGCTCAGGATCTGACAGATTCCACCATGAAAACAAATAAAAAAACATTCTGTTGTGCAGTTCCTCATTAAACAACATGGTTTGATATTTTTGGCAAAGGAGACAGCAGAACATAATAAACAAGGAAAAAAAAAACCCAACAAAACAATAACAACAAAAAGTAGTTAGTCCTTCATGTTTCTTTATCATTCTGGGAGGTAAAACAGAGATTCATGGCAACAGACGGGCATTCAGTAGTTCCCTTCACAAATGTTTTGGTGTTTATGTCCCGATTTTCGTCCTGATCTAGAGAAGCCTGTAAATCCACAATTAATGTTACTTTCCTGAAGAGCTTCATTCATGGAGCCTAGTCATCATTTGCACTGCAGACCACTGGGGAAAGTGTTTTAAGACATGCCCAACAAATGCTGTGTGTCACACTGGCAAAACACTAGGGGTGAGAAATTTCAGTGGGAATATTTTGCTTAATCAAAACGTATATATTCTCATAGAAATAATGATTGATACTAATGACCAACAATATTGCTTGTGGCCACAAAAGTCATTTTTTCTTTGACAGATTTAAGAGTAATAAAAAATTCGCCAGCTCTTCATTGAGAAAATTTCTGGTGAGGAAACTTTTCCAAGGTAAGTAAATTTTGCTGCTGAATTTCTTGGAGTAAATGCTGTTTTCACGCCCTTACCCATTGCCACTATGTGGCTACTCCTTCATAAAACAGCCAGGTCTTTAACAGAAAATTTAAAATAGCCTGATGCAAGGAACAATTGTATGGAAATTATCACACAGGTGAAAAGCTGCCTTTCCAGCAATGTGAAGAACCCTGCATCAGTAGTTCTCTTCGCCTATGTCGCCACATGTGGGCATGTGTATGAATGACTGTTCCCCATCTGAATGGCTTGGCTCATACAGTTAGCACCATGTTGCAAATCCCGTGGAAGTTGACTCCTCCACAGACTGAGGCTGAAAGAAGTTGGGAAGAAAACTGCAACAGTCTAAATACCAGGCAAAGGTGTGTCCTTTGGCAAGTGATGACTAAGATCACCAAGTTTTTTTCTTTGCCAGATTAAGATTTGAGGTTTTGTGTGTTAAAACAGGAAGGCTGTTTGCCTACCTCTCCTTGGGCCTACTGAAGACTTCAGCACCACGGGACTCTGTGTTATCCCTGTCCTCTCAATCATGTAGTTTCATGTTTATACCTGATAGAAATACTATCATCAGAATATAAATACATCATCAGAAAGGCAAGCAGGTAAGTCAGATTGAAGCCAACCCTATTTCTGGGGAGTAGAGATACTAATGTGCTCTGCTTATTTTTAGCAAAAGACGGTGGGTAAATCTGAGCCAGCACATTTTTCATTCAAACTGTCCCTGTACACTAACAGATGGTGCTTCCTCATGCCAGCCACTAATACACTTTACACTGGCACTCAGTGTCAGGACGCAAAGCCCGCCAAGTCCCTGCTAAATCTGCTGATGCCAGGAAAATTGATAATGAACAGCTAGCCAGGGACACAGTCCCAAGTTTTTAATCTAGCTCCAAAGCAGCACAGAAGCTGTACCTGTGCAATGGTGTCAGCTGCTCTGCACCTTGTGGCTATCAATACAGCAAAGGAGGGTCCTGAACTAACAAAAAAGGGGTCTTGAGACCAAGCAGGTATGTATCTAAAGATGGAGGGAGAGGCATCTGCTTCAGGATAATTAGCTGTGTGCTTAAATCTGGGCTTTGAGAACCCTGAAAACCAGAGTCTTAATGTTCAAACATTTGAACAAATGACAATTAATATAAATCATTCTAAATATAAATATATGCATATATATGTGCATATATTACCTGGCAGAATGGTTATATTGTTTAGCTTTTTTTAGTGCCCCCTGAGCAATGAACATACTAAATTCAGCCTTACAGGTCTATTAATCCTAAATTATAAGGTCACCTACAAAAGAAAATTCCACATAACTCCTCTGAGGATCTCAACTCTGTTTTACAAGTTGTTGTGTTTATTCTTTGAATACAAGCATCCAAAACTCTTCAGCTGTAAAATTCTTGTTCCTTTCCACCAGGTGCCTCAGTGCCCAGGCTTCTTTCTTGGATTGCTCGAAGCTTGGTATCCACATCTTTTGGAGAGAAATCCAGCCAGGGTTTGAGGATGAGAACCAGAATGCCTCTGGCTTGGGGCAGCTCAGATGATTAACCTGAGCCTCCCACCTCTGGGGCAGCCATCCCTGGCAATGGAGACAAATAAAAGGGGTTATTCAGGGATGCAGGCAAACAGAGAAGAAAAGTGCTATGCCATTAGTAAACTGTCAAATCACACCAGTTGCACTTTTCTTCCTGATGCAGGCTCTACCCATGTCCCCTAAGTGGAAGGCCTTCCCTAAGTGTCTGGGACAAGACCAGTCATGCTAACGAGTCATGATGAGTCTCAGATAAGGTTTGGCTGCAAATGAGCAGCACCAGCCCACACAAAATGAAATTACAAGGCAAGGAGTTACATTTTCATTATTATATTCTGTTTTCGTCTTAAATATGTGCTACTGGTAAGTAAAGCTTTACTTATCGGTAACAAATATGCACACACTTACTGGGATTTTTTTTTTCTAAGGGAAAAAACAAGCCATGAATCTGGCCAGGAGAGCAAATCGGTCTTCATAATTTTATTGACTAGAGAGCTACAAAAGCACAGGGAAGGAATATCTGTATCTAACCTATTCTACTTTCCATGGTTGCATTCCTAACTCAAAGAAAGGACATATGTCCAGATTTGCACCAGATTCAAACAGCAAAGTCTGATTAAGTGTAATGCTTCCCAGTTTGTAATTCTCATCAGGTCACCTTAATAAATTAAAGTTTTCTCCATCTCCCTTCTACTGGCTCACCACTTAGGGCACTGCTCAGATTGTGATCAGCTAAAATCACAGGTTTGTGAGGCTTCTCACAAACACACAATCTGGCTTAAAAATGGTTTCAGTGTTAAATCACCAAATGTGGCTACAGGCATGCCATGTTGTCACTACAGGTTTAAATGTACCCACATATATACAGAACCTGACAGTCATAGAGTGCTTACAACAGATGTGAAGATGGGGCTCTCTCTACGCCAGTTCCCTCTTCCAAACAGGTGTAACCATATCTAATTGCCTAGAGCAAAATTGAGTTTAGTCTTAAAACACCTCCAAGGACAGAGATCCCATGACCTTTCCGGGCAACCTGTTTCCAAATGTTCCAGGTCATCTGAAGAAGGTCAACAAGTTAAGCTACTTTCTGCAGCATGAAAAGTTCTCCCTGAACAACTTGAGCCTTTGGCTGAAAATGACCACCAGCTCAGTGGTCAATGTCATGTGCTCACACACAGCAGCACTATGAGGAAAACGTGCTCTGGTTGTGCACGTGCACCTTCTGCCAACACCTGTTTACAGGAGGATGCACAATCCAATGGCATTGGAATACCATGGCTGTCAGCTGGCCAGAAATCTCCAAACTTCCTGAGACAAACCTGACCCCAGTGCCATTTTAAAGCCTCTCTGAGACACAAACACAAATTCACATATACCTTTTCTCTCCGTCTGATGTTTTCCCACACTCTGTTACAAACCATGCACTCAAAGGTGTCAATGTAATTGTCCTGGGTGATATCTTGCACTCCCCACTTGCGTTCCTTCATCGCTCTAAGTAGCCTCTGGTTGGAAATGTCCCCTCGCAGTTTCCATTGTAGGTAGGATTCATATTCTTCATCATTTGTATCAAGTGTTTTGATATAGTTTGCCAGATCCCGAGGGTGTGAAAAACTGGATACCAGGATTGCACTCTTGTTACTAGGAAGCCAGTCTACAATGCTGGGAGACCCAAAGTACACTGGTACCACTCCCAACTTCAGTGGCCGCCAGAGTTTTTCAGTGATGTAATCATCACAAACAGCATTTTCAAAAGCAAGAATGAACTTGTACTGCGCCAATATTTTTAAAAAGGTCCCATCATCCATGGCACCTGGATTTCTGAGATGCTGAGGGAGGTCTCTGTTATGCAAACATTCCCCATAAGAGTCTACTTCAATGTGGCACATCAGCTCACGCACATAGCTGTCCCGGTCAGAAGGGGGGTTGCAGTCAGACTGCACGTACACCAGCGGTGCCAGCCTTTTCCTCAGACTGTTTTTCAACTGCAGTGGGATCATGAACCTCAATGACTTCAGGACCTCTACACTCTCAAGGTACTGAGTGGTCAGTGGCAGGTGAGAGTGGCGGCTAAATGTTGCAGTGTGGTTGAATAAGGTGATGGCTGCTTCGTGGAAGAGCTTGTAGTTGTTTTTTGGTGACTCTTCATGAAAAAGGGCCCAGTCATGATAGTCTTTACGAGGGAGGGGTAAGCTGTCTATACTGAAGTCAGTACCTAGACAAAAGAAAACAGCGGTCATCCTGCTCTTATCTGTCACGTGACACTAAGTACAATGACACAGAAGTCTAGTTTTAATTTAGTATCAGCCCTACAGCCATCACATTTCTGACATTATAAGACAGTTATTTCAAAAAGCGCAATTCATGCAAAGGCACAAGAGCCTTATGACAGATAAAACTGAATTTCACAGCAGAATAATCTAGAGAAGTGGGATCAGTAGTTAATATTAGAAGTGGTTTCCTTTCATGTCATATTAGTTAAAAGGCCTCTCGTTTCAAAAGATCACTAGGAATTTTATATTTTAATGCACTGGAATGAAACTAGTAAGACATTTAATAATCCCCTCGTTCTCTAAATAGGGGAACAGATGGTATTTCCTCTGTGATGTCAGGAAAATGGTTACTGCAGATCTCAATTTGGTTCTAGTAATAAAACAACTAAAAGGATGCTGAAATACTGGACAGGATTAAGGAGAAAATAATAATTACTTCAAGTCCTGAAAATTCGTACTGTAGAGACTTAGGAAGTCAAACTATTAACTTACCAAAGAGAAAATTAAGAGATGATGTATCATAGCTGCCTACCAGATACATAAAGAAATAGCTTCTGGCAGAAGACAGCTCTTCAAAGTAATGTCAGTAGAAAAAGAACCATGTCTAAACTTTAAGAACAGTCAACTGCAGAAACTGGGAAAACTGTGGTAGAAGCCTTAGGACAAACCTAGATGACTTCTCAAAGGCTGGTCTGTGCAAAACTAAGTTGAAAATACCAGCTCATTAATGCAACCCTTGGTTTCCTCTCAGTACTACTGCACTACACTCATACAACCAGCCTTACTGCTGATTAAATGCAAAGTTGCCCAATTTCTGTCAAGGTACTTCCTCACTGTCTTACAACTGTATCTGTTTTCCACTTAAGTAAAGGCAATGAACATACAAAACTTTTAACCAATATTGTCAAGCAAGAGAGAGGTTCAAAAACTGAAACCAACACTGAAGAGCTGATTTAGAAAACATCACAAATTCATCTTTAGACAAACTACCATCTGTGGCAACCTAACCTTTGTTTAGCAAACTCCATGGCTGGTTGCATCTCAGACAATTGGGAACATAATGTCTTAAACAAGCTGAATTCAAACCCACTAAGGGGAATGGCCGGTAAGCAGCAGATTCTGTGGAGGTGGGGTAATGCTTTCTCCATGCCAACTTCCCACTTTCACCATAAGACACAGATGCACAGTCACAAGCAGCAGGGTCAAACAGTGACCATATCTCTGCAAGGGGCTAAGGACCACAGGCAACCCCAAAGCACCCTAACTCTTACCAGGAACTCTCCATCAGAAGACTGCACACACCTCATACTTCATCACTCACAAAGAGCTCCCACCCTGGCAAGAGACCAAGGTGCTCCCATGCCAATTTTAAATGTATATAACCCAGAACACTCTTTGTTTTGCAGGCCCCTACCCCAATGAATCAAGACTGCAACCATCACTCCTATCATCACTGGATCTATCAGAGGTGGTGGTATCCTTCTCCACTATCTACTGTCAACCCTTCATTCTCTTTTTCTTTTCCTTACATATTTTCTTTGTGAGACTTTTATACTTTTATAGGAAAGAATCAAAAGAGACACATACCTCCTTTCCACCGCAACTAAATTGTTTTGAAATAAACCTGTCTCATATATACCCACCTGCCATCCAGTGTTGTTTCACTCTAATTCACCCAAGGTATCTATCTATTAACAGGAACCTCAGTTACCCTCCCTCAAAGGTGAGTCATAACACCATCTCAGTCACACAACTTTTCCCTCTCCGTTCTACCCCTGACCTCAAACCACTGACAGCAAAAAGAAGGGGGTGCTACAAAGTCTTACACATAATACTGATCAAAAAACTAAAAGATAAAGATTTAAAAAATGCCCCATGTTCCTCGCCGCTCTATGAGCCTGCCAAAATGACTCCAAGCATGACTTTATAAAACCAATACGAGACTTCACTACTGCAGTGGAGACAGAAGTTAGCTGTCAGTAATATAAAAATCTCCTATAGAGCAAGATCCTTCAGAAGCATCAGGTGGGGCTTTTTAAGGCCACTAGACATGGACTTTCTGTTTTCCATGCAGGTCCTAAGTCCTTAACACTAAAAGGATGAAAGGCTATGTCACTCAATGAAAAACGCTATTTGCTTCTTCTGTTTTTGACTTGTTATCTTGTTTTTGATGTGTTATTTTGTGATAGAAAAAGGTGACAAAAACTGAAAGTTAATCGAATTCTCATGGAGAAATTCGTAACGTCTATCTGGCTTTGAAAACACTTTGCTCTAAGTGATGCCAAGAAGAGAAGTAACAGTGCATACCAACAATAATGAAATGCTGTGGATCAAAATCATGGCACTGCAGCTCGGTATCTTGCAAGGATGGTCCCTCTTTCAGGTAGTATTGAGGGAAAAAGGGATGGAAACACAGGCAAGAAAGAAAGAGAGAAGGACAAAAAGGCAATATGTAAAACTTACCAAACTAGTAGACAGCTAAGTTAGGCAAAGAGAAACTTAAAGAAAAATGCACAGAATCATTTAGATTGGAAAAGACCACCAAGATCATCAAGTCCAACATTTGACTGACCATGACATTGCCAACTAGACTATGGCACTTAGTGCCATGACCAGTTGTTTCTTGAACACCTCCAGGGATGGTGACTGCACTATCTCCCTGGGCAGTCCATTCCAATGTTTAACAACCCCTTCCATGAAAAAATCTCTCCCAAAGTCCAACCTGAATCTTCCCTGGTGCAGCTTGAGGCTGTGTTCTATCCTGCGGTCACTGGTTGCCTGGGAGAGATGCCAACACCCACCCAACCTGGCTACAGCCTCTCCTCAGGGAGTTGTTGAGCATCATAAGGTCACCCCAAACCCTCATTTTCTCCAAGCTAAACATCCCCAGCATCCCCAGCTCCCTCAGCCACTCCTCATTGGACTTCTTCTCCAGGCCCTTCCTCAGCTTCGATGCCCTTCTCTGGACATTCTCCAGCACCTCAATGTCTTTCCTCAAACAAGGGGCCAAAAACTGGACGCAGTCTAGATCAGAGTGCATCAGAATGACTGACTTTAATACAACACATAATCAATCTCAGTCCAGGAAGAAGACAAAAAGGATTAAAAGAAAGATAACTTCAGCATGCCCCCTACCCCATGAGATGAAGAAAATAAGGAAGCATATGAGGGAATAAAAAAAAGCACAAGGCTAGAATTATGAGCAATTTCACTTTCTAACTATTAACCTGGAAATCTTAGATATGCAGAAGAGAAAGATATATGCTGCTAGGAGTAGCTATGCATTTCAGAAGACATTTTTCATTCAGAAGCCATACTTCAAGGACTCAGTGCCCCAGTACAGAACAGCTGGATATCCTTCTCTCTTAGGAACAACACCCCTGAGGCTCTGACAGATCTAGCTCATGCTGACTCAGTCACGTTGGCAGCTCATGCTAAATACTACACTCTATTAATTATGTGACTCTGAAAAAGCGGAGTTGGGAATCCCTCCCAGAAGCAGAGACCAAGTCTAGCAAGTGGATGCCGCGTATCATTTGAAGACAGGAGACAGCAACACTTGACAAAGTTATTACCTACACTGAGGGGCTCCTCTGGCCAGGATAAGAGCTGGAACAACTGTAGAAAAGTTGGTGTTCCTAATAAAGCAGTTGTGCTGGAAAACATCTACACCCTATATTTTTGCACATTATTTTCTTAATCTTTGGATCATTCTTTTCTTGACTAGCTTATTGACCAAGTACGAGGGGGAAATTAATGCATTTTCTTTGGAAGGTGAAACTGTGCTCTGATCCAGCCTTAGCATGGAAATTCAGATATTCCACTTTTCACTCACCAGGCTGTTTAGAGGGAAATTCTGTAAAAGTAAAATATACCTTTTTGCAGGCTCACAACTCAGTGCATCAAGGCAGTGGGGAGAAAGGGAAAGAAAGAGAGAATGAGAGAAAAACTCTCTCTCTCTCTTTGTTTTGGCATCGTGAGATCATTTACTATGGTTTAAAAATAAGTGACAATTTTGCATATTTTGAGACTTGTCTTTACAAAGTTCATAGCCAGCATCACTAGAAAAAGAAAAAAGAAAACGCCACAGGGAAAGTCTTATGCCCAGTATAAACAGTCTTTTAAACATATGAGTAAACTATGTCCAGAAGCCTGCTAAAAATGAAGAGTAACAGTCCTTCTAAGGCTGAAACAGACAAATGAAATTACTACCAGAGACTAAATTCATCAGACCTCACAGCTTTCCTGTGATGCAATCTAGCTTTCTTTGTCTTTAATTGGGTCAACTTCTCATTCCTTTGCTGTTATTCCTTTGCTTTCATGCTTAACCACTATATTATCAATTGACAAAGCTGACCTACTTGGAGATCTAAAAAGATAAGTGACGAGAAGTTTTTGGTTCACTGCTAACAACCAAGCAAAAGGCCCTTCCTTGCTATATTTCCAGTTCACCTGGATTCAGATTGAGTGAATGAGATCCAGTATCCTAATTTATTTTATTTCATTTTCAGACAAAAGATATGAACATACCAGCCAGAGAGAGGCATTTGAATTTATTTTTCCACCAGGAAAAAGAACAAAGTTAATGAAGTAAGGTCTACTTTGAAATGACGCATCTTTCGTGTTCTGCAGACTCACTTTACAGCGTACGTAATGGGAAGTTTCTGGCAGAGCCAGAGCAGCTCAGAAGGTTGCACTAGCTGCTGCTCCCTGTGCAGAATCAATAGGTTTCTTTCACTACTTTCCATTTAGAGTCTGCTAGCAGTTTCTTGGCACATGAGGCAGGGGAATTGCAGCGTTACCAGAGAGGGCATTATTTTTAGACAAAAGACTTGCACAAGTGCAACAAAGACCTTGCAGAACCTCCGCTAGGGGTGACACACCAGAAGACTGGAAAAAGTTGGCTTGATCTCAGACTGTCTTTAAATGCCTTGGCAATGACATGAAGTTGTCTTTTTCTCCCACGAACAGGGAGCACATGTGATTGGAAAGCAGCATGAGACAAGGCATCAGTCATACCGCAGATGTGCATGGTCACTTTTCAGAGCACTTTTACAGAGCACTCATAATGGTATTCAGCACCGGGCCAAGTTCAGCCCAATAGCTGCATAAATTTTCTGTTCTAAGTCATTGCCACCTAGAATATTTACTCTCTATAGGGAAAGAACTAAGCAGGAGGAAAAGCTACTTCTTTAAAAACAAATTTCTTACCGTAGAACAGAAATGCTCTTGTCATCTGATTGTGCTGGTAGGTCTTGTTGATAGTAAAGAAGCAAACATCCTCTCCACACTGACTGAATCTCCCTGTCTCTCCAGTCAGAGGAGACCACCATAGCAGGACAGGATAGTGATTTACATCAGACTCTGTCTTGAAGCTGCTGTCAAGTTCCTGCTTCTTAAAACCAAAAGCATGTCTTTCCTCAGGGTTTAAGGGGCTGCTGTATAAACTGGAGATTACTGACACCTTATTGTCTGAATTGCCCAGTTCAGTGATAACCTTCAGGGAAATAAACATAACATATCACAACATGGCACTGTCATTAGCATCTGCTTTCAAACCAGAATTTAAGTCTGTATGTTAAGTTTCTGCCAATGAAATTGGATGCATTTCACTGACTGCAGACATCCGGTCATCTTATGTCAGAACAGTAAAAGATTTAATTTGAAATTGTAAGGAGAAGGCAGGAAATACATTTCTATGCTGAGATATGGCCACATCACATGTGACTTAACCATACGACTTCTGCTTTCTCCCTCGAAAATGCACAGGACAGAGAACAGCCCTTCAGTAGCCACGTTTCTTCTGAAAATTAGCTGTTAAAAAACCCATGAAGTTTCCATGTGTCTGTGGGTCCAGCCTTGCCCCCCTGCCTAATGAGTTCAAACACATGTAAAGAGAAGGCAATGCTGGATAGAAGCAATGCAACATGGCATGGTATGTTGCAACATTCCTGAGAAGCTCCTCCAAGGGCCAAGGAAGTATACAAGAATGGTATTCTCTGTGTTATGTCACTTCCAGAGTCAGCTATCACCACAAGGCCAATGCTGCTAACAGAGTAACTCCTGGTAAAGCACAGACTGGTATGGAAAATGTCTGTCACCTCTCTCATCCGACAGAGCTGTGTACTGCTTTGACAGCAATCCCGGGCATACCCCACCCCCTTGCCCCTTTACCTGGAGTGTCAGCACAAGGAAAAAGGCAGCTGCAAAGCAGAAGCAAGATGCCCACAGTATCTTCCTCCTCATCCTAATCATGCTGCACTACCAGGCCCACCAGAGCAGTTACATCTAGGCGTTGGAAAGGTCACTTTGCTTAAAGTCTTCATTCTTTGCTGCTGGGCTTTCCCACTTTATCCTTATTGCTCTTCATGGTGACTGCTGCTGAAAAAGAGCAGAGCATCAAACACAGACAGCTCCTTCAAAGCTCAGTGGTTAGTTTCATGTCTACCCACAGCCTTCTGTAGGTGCCAGAGCCACACTTTCAGCCAGGTATCCAGAAAGCAGCCTGCACAAGAGAGCACTCTTGCTCACAAAGCCCCAGGCACCTACTCTCCCTGTAGTCATCCTGGACATCCTCTCGTCCTTACAGTCAGTGTAAGGAATGCTGATGGCCGTGGCTCAGTATTGTGCAGGAAGGACAGCTGTTTCCATGAGTTTCAGATGTCAAGCTGTGCTGCTTTGCAGCAGACTCATAGATAGGGGAGCAATGAAAGATATTCCTTCCCTGGGCAATCTCTGTAAATGCTCCTGGAGAAGGCACACAACTACATGGCCTTGGCACTTACTACACTTCAGTCTTCCAGGACTCCTCTTCATGAGCATAAAGAATGCTCGTGGAATGTGCTCTATGTCCAATGCATAGAGAAAGTAGCCATACAATACACACACAAACTCTGTTCACACCCAAACCCAGGTAAATTTAATAAGTACCCCTTACCAAGTAACCTGCACCTGTGCTGGTCTGTCTCTCTTCAAATATCTTTCCCTTCTCCAATTTATCTTTTAGCTTCCAGAGAAAACCTACTGTTTTCTTGCATGATGGATGTTTCTGTATAAAAATCCCAACTCCTGGCAACAGGAGAAGATGTAAAATTCCAGCCATGTCTTGAAAAATAGAAGGACGGTAGAAAGCTAGGACTGCAGCACTCCACACAGAGAAGTAAAGTTTGAAAACGTGGGTGTTTTGAAAGCTCAGAAAGCAGAAACACAGGCACAAAATGTTTAACAAATTGCTATTTTAGAGCTCCTCTCTTTCAGAGATATGAGTATGAAATTTATGCTGGTTTTCCTGCCAGCTTTCCCCCCATCTTAATCCCAAAGTTCTAAAGCCCTGACAAAGATGGATGGGTCCCAAACCTACTGCCTGCTGTAGTACTATCACAGTGGTGCTGACAGCTAAAGGAAAAAAAATTTATCCTGTTTCTGCTCCCACTGACACACGAGTTCATGCTTTTCCCTCAAACATCAGAAAGGCCTCTTTAGCAAAAACTGGCATGGAATCCTGCTGTGCAATTCTGCTCTGCACAGGCCAGCTGCTTTTGAAGGTCTGTGTGGGTGTGAAAGTGCATGGCTGCCAGTTAAGCACTTCTCAGATCAGGCAGGATTTTCTAGAAAGCCTCTGCACCTTCTGTGCCTCCTGCAATACATCCAAAAAGGGGCACCAGGAGAGGAAGGGGATGAATTCTGCCCACTCCTGTGTTGGCACACCTGGAGCTGGGCAGTATTTTCAACACCGTATCTTACCAGGCCAGTGCACGGCAAAAAGTAAAGACTCTAATGATCCACTGAACACCACTCTAACCCCTGCCCTGATAAAAGACTGGTAGTAATCGTCACATTTTTAGGTATAGTTCTAGAGGGGGAACCGGCGACAACATGGTTATCACACTGAGCCACAGCTTCATTTTTGCCACTGCGGTGCGCCCTTGGACTGGGCCAGGCAAGGCTCTGTCCAGTCCCAGCTCCACCGGCACGGATGATCTTGCAACGTTTTCCCACCTCTGTCAGGGTGAGTGAAGGCTCTGAGGACTTGAGGGAAGAAAGATAAATCACCACCCCAGGCTGCCCTGCGGAAGCAGCAGCTCCCTGCAAATACTTCCAAACTTCCTGCCAGCTCTCCCCGCCGCTTCTCCTTCCAGCTCTGTCTCGCCGCAATTCTCCAGGCTCAGCATCCCAGACAGGGCTTTGCCTGCTCCCCCAAACGCTGCCCCTTCCATTCCCGAGGCTCTGCGCATCCTGCAGCCCGGGCCCTGCTCCCGCCGCGGGTCGGGCATCCTCCGGCCGGGCGCCGGCCGCCGTACTCACCCCGAGAAAGTCGCTCCCGCCTCACCGCCACCGTCCCCCTCCGGCCGGGTCTGAGGGGGTTTGGGGTGTTTTGCTGCTTTTTTTTAACTTTCAGTCAGTGCACCCACTTGGAGCGCGCAGCGGGGCGGGCAGCGGCGGGGGCGGTGCGGCTCCGCGCCTCCCTCCGCCCAGCCGCGGGGGCGGGGAAGGGGTCGGCTCTGCCCGGGGTCCGCAAGGCCCTGCACAGGGAACGAGGAGGACTAGTCGGCCCGAGAGCGCCATCGCTTCCACCCCACCCCACCGCTCTTCTGCAAACCCTCACTGCAAGACCTCACCCAATTCCCAAAAATAAATCCGCCCCTGACACTGATTCCTATAGCTGTTTGCGTAAAAGCGCGCTTTGCGGTTTTATGGTTCTTTACTACAGTGCCGGTGCTACCCTGACGGCGACTTTAGATGGACTGCATGAGACCAGCGAGCAGTCAGAAAGCGAAATGCGTCACGGCAGCAGGGAAGCCGCGAGGAGCTGGGAGAGCCGGCCCGCGCTCATCCCTCGTCCCTGCGCCGCGGAGCTGCGGCAGGCATCCCGCAGCTGAGACCATGCCTTACTTCGAGCCTTGCCGAGGCATCCCTGCGGGGTCGTGTGTACCGACCAGGGAACGGTCCTGTCTGCCCGCTCGGGGCTTCCTGAAGACGGGAAACCTCTTGCCCTTTGTAGATGTTTACTCCAAAAGCCTGGTTCTGCTAGCTCGGGGTCCGTACTTACCCACCTAATACAGATTTACGAACTACCCATTCTTGTGTATGCAATTCGTCCATCGCATACATACACGTTTGTATTAACACAGAAATACTTGATACCTACACACTTCTCCACAGGTACTTATATTTATACACAAACACTTGATAGTGAGATATCTGCTCTTTCTAACCCAGACGTGGCAGGCAAGAGTGGTTGCAAGGGGGGGTGATTATCTGAGGGAGTGGAGGGAGGAAGAATTCCAGTGGAGGCAGAGAAGACACCTGTGCCTCAACCGAAACGCACAACTGATAAAAACTGTAGAAATGTCATGCACACAGCTCACCTTCTTACTCTGGGTGCATAATGCCTGTAGCCTTCCTGAGAGGATCAGAAGGGTACCCACCAGGCAACCTGAATCCTCTGCAGCAGTGTCTCTGATGCTTGCCACACTGGCTCTGTCCCCTTTCCACTCCAGCTATTCTTGCCAGTAGCCCCTTCGGAGCAACACCTACCTCCTGCTGCACATACTGCACCAGAGAGCTCTGATTTCTCTCTGAACTACCAGTCTCCTCCTAAGATGAAAACTAGCAACTGACACTACAATGCTGGGACATGCACATTTACTTATCCTCCAGTATTTGTTCAGTGGTTAATCCCAGCTCTTGTCCTATTTGTTGCTTCCTTACAAAGGTTCTAGCTGCTGGAGCCGTGTTTTTTATGTAAAAGCTTTCAGGTGGGGTTTTAATATTATCTCTGAAGCATGTTTACAGATATTCGGCCTGGAACATGAAGGATCTCCACTCAGTTTAAGTCGTGAGGAATGCAGCAAGAATCTCCAGGTATTATTTTGCAAAGCAGATTCATGTGAAGGCAGAATCCTGCTTTTGCAGGCCTAATTCAGAGTGCCTAGAGGCTGCGAGGACTGAAGTTAGCATGGCGCAATGAGGTGTAGTTCAGTAAATTAAATTGAGTGGTTGGAAATGGATCAGAAAACTCGTATAGTTTATGGAAGGACTTCCTGCCATCCCACTGGGTTTTGATCTAGTCTGTAATTTTAAACTTATTTATATTCCTGGCTTTCATATTTCCACAGCTGGCAGACTCCTAAGCTGCTCTCATGAGGACAGAACTTAATTGTAAAATGCTTCAGCTTCCTTCAACAGGCTTGACTTTTCTCAGTTAAACCTTTAGAAGCAGTCCACAGATCCAATAACCCACAGTTTCAGGCTGAAAATGCAGAAGCGAGTCCTGAGGGCAGTGGGACAGCTGTTATATCTGCTGTCAGTCCCATGCCATAAGCAAGCTGTTCTTGGACCAGCTCAATCCAGTGGCTGGCATCAGAGAGGCTCACTTTTGTTTCTTGTCCTGTTATGCCACTCTGAGGAAGTAAGCTCTTATTGCAGGATCTGTCTTGTCTGCAATCCATGTTAAATAGCTGGTAAAGATGATACCAGCATAAGCAATGGCAGGACCAGGCCATCACATATGAATTCTGGATGAAGACACCCCAAAAAATACAATTGTTGCTCAAACCAGATTTCTTAAAGATCTGTGTCTCATGTGCCCTCTGTCCATGGAGAACTGTTGGTAATCTAACAAACTTGCAATGCAACTTTTCTTTACGTGGGTCAGGAACAGCAACTTTTCTTTCTGCTCTCTTACAAAACACAATTTACTGCACTTGAGGTTTCTCTCATTCATGTATGCAAATCTCCTCTGATTTGTTTTTAATACACTTTGAATTTGTTCTTCCTCTCTCTTTTTATTATTCTGCATTTTAGAATTTTTTCTTTCACTTTGGTCCTGTTGGATATCCTGTCTGTCTCTGGATATACCCATTTCCTTTCTGTTGTTTTCACAGTCCTGTTATTCAAAGTAACCTTCAGTAGACTTCTCTGGTTTTTATCCGCCATTATATTAGCATAGTCTATATTACTTTAACACCCAGAAGCAACAACCACACTATGCACTCCAAAGAGTCACTGTCCGAACATCTTGGCAGGAACAAATGAAGTCTTCAGAATAAACTAGGGCAGAAAAAAAAAAGGTGGGAAAGCACAGAGTTCGAGGCACTTCCCAAAGGAGACAAAGCTGCTCAGTGACAGAAGAACCACCTGTGGGCCTGATTCTTCCTTGTCCTGGATCTTGTGTCTAAATTTGCAGCTGTGCATTAATACTCCCTCATCGTCGCTGTGGCACCATTCTTCTTTCCATAAAATCACTGTAAAACATGTGACACACAGCAGCCCTTTCAACTTGAGCAGGTCAGAATTAAAGACTAACCATTTCCACCACATATAGAATGTTACCTCCCTGACAATACAGTACAGATCTACGCACAGCCCTTGCTACTGCACATGCTCCATCTGTCTTTAATCCTCTCCGTACTAATGCATCTCAAAATGCCCCAGATTACAAACCCCTAACACTGGGGTGATCAGCTGTTCTCTCTGACAACTGTCTTCAGTTCAGCTACTTTTTCCTGCTGACCAACATGGTATCAGGGGATCACAGAATCATTTAGGTTGGAAAAGACCTCTGGGATCCATTGAGTCCAACCTATGACAGAACACCTTGTCAACCAGACGTGGTCCGGTCTACCCCGGGTAGTCCATTTCAATGTCTAATCACCTTTTCTGTGAAGAAATTCTTCCTGATGTCCACCCTGAACCTCTCCTGGTTCAATGTGAGGCTGTGTCCTGTCACTGGTTGCCTGCGAGAAGAGGCCGATTCCCACGTGGCTACAACCTCCTTTCAGGTAATTGAAGAGTGATAAGGTCACCCCTGAGCCTCCTTTTCTCCAGGCTAACCAACCCCAGCTCCTGCTGGGCCTGCTGCCTTCTCCAATTTCACCCGCTGGTTAGCAGCGGCTCTTTCAAAACCTTCTCCAGTTTCACCTTTTACTGTGGCCAGATTCCTCTGCCTTGTCCCGTTGGATGGTTTGAACCTAAAATGGCGCCACTTGTGTTTTGCCTCCGCTGTGTAAACTCCCGGTGTGGAATCACGGCGGGAGTAGCTCCGCGGGCCCGCAGCCCCNCGGCGGCAGCGAGCCGGAGGGCGGCTTCGGGCAGCTGCTGGAGGAGGAGGAGGACGGGGAGGATGCCGGCTACGTGCTGTACAGGTACGGCCCTGGCGGCGTCGCGGCACGTCACGGGGTGCGGGGCGCGGAGCGACGGAGCTGGGACCGGAGGAGTGGGGAGCTTGTGGGAGGGGCAGGGACACCTTTCACTAGAGCAGGTTGCTCAGGGCCTTATCCAACATGGCCTTGAACACTGCTAGAGCCGGTGTATACACAGCTTCTGTGGGCAACCTGGTCCAGTGTCTCACCACCCTTACAGTAAAAGAATTTCTTCCTAATGTCGAACCCAAATCTCCCCTCTTTCAGTTTGTACTCATTACTTCTTGTCCCATCATTTCAGTTTCTGACGGAAAATCCCTCTTCAGCTTCCCTGTATGCCCCCTTTAGATCCTGGAAGGCTGCTCTAGGTCTCTGGTCTCTACACAGCTTTCACTCTCCTGGCTGGACAGCCCCACCTTTCTCAGTCTGTCTTTGTAAGGGAAGAGCTCCAGTCCTCTCTTCCACGTCGTGGCCCTCCCCTGGACTTGCTCCAACAGTTCCATGTCATTCTTATGTTGGGGACACTTTTACCTGTTTTTTATGCTAGACAATAATGTAGCTAAAATAGTAGTGACTGTTCAGAGCAAGGATGTGTTACTGGACACAGGTTTGTGTCTGTCATGGTTTGAGAAGCATTTTGTGCTTTTTAGAAGCATTGAAAAGACAAAACTATGTATTTACAGGGACAGGAAGGAATGGGCCGATATTGAACCCGTTCCTCAAAATGATGGGCCAAATCCTGTTGTTCAGATCATCTACAGTGAAAAATGTAAGTCTTAAATATGTTCTGCCCTTACTGTTGTTGAAACAAGACTTCATTTTTTGGATAACATTTTCTAGAGTGATACTGTAAATAAATTAATTTAATTAATTGTGTTATGGTGCTTGTGTGTGGTGTTTTCACCAAGCATCTCTGAAGCTGAATCTTCACCTGAGATGTTGATAGCCAAGGTTCTCCTTTAAAATCCTATGGCTTAAGAGGTAATGTAGCAGACAGTGTGGTTCATGTCACAAGGCATCTCCAGCCCACAAGTGTAAGCAAAATATGAAGCTCCTGCAGCTGCTGAAGTAGTGTGAGTAAGCAGCACGGAACTTTTATGATTGTTTTCAATATTATTCTGATGGTTTATTTCTAACATACTTGTGCAGATTTTTGATGTGCTAATATCATGCACAGGTGTCAGTTGAAAATACTGTCAGAGCAACAGGTAGCTATTGTTTTACAGAGGTGTATTTAGAGTACAGAAAATAGGAAGCAATTTCAAAGGATTATTAACCTTACCCCCTGCTCAGGCCATTGCCTAAGATGCTATTTTCCGTTCAGTCCGAGATGTCTATGATTACTTCCGGGCTGTTCTGCAGCGGGATGAGAGAAGCGAAAGAGCTTTCAAGTTAACAGCAGATGCCATTGAGTTAAATGCTGCAAACTACACAGTATGGTATGTAATAACCTTGGGATTATTTCTGTGGTCATTCAACTGCCCACCTTTTAAGTCTTTAATATTTTGTTAGTTGAATCAGGGCATGCCTAGTTGAATTTACACTGAAGAATAGCATAGATTACCAGTAAGCTTCCAAAGGAAGCCTTTGTTCAGTATTACCCATGCCTCACTTTGATTCAGTTGTTTTCATTCATTTGGCTTTAAGGATATTATCAGTCAAGGTCAGGGCTAGCCACAAAAAGGACTTTTCTGTTTAAAATCAGATTGCTTACCTGATAATATGGCCATGGCAAAATACTGAAGATGCACTCAGTTAACTTCAGGAAAAGGCATAAAAACATAACAGCAAATAATTTGTATATTTACCAAATGGTGCATTTTAAAAGATCTGTCAGGTTACTGTTCAGTTAGGATATAAATAAACAGTGAATCTCTGATATTCAGAGTAGGGCCTTTTATCTCACAAATGCTAACAGGTACCTCTTGTACATATTTATTCCACTAATTTCCATAAAATCAGGAAGTTTACATTATTTCAAGCACAGAAGTCTTAGTTTCCAAGACAAAAAACTAGTGTGGGTACAGGTTAATCTGAATGACTGCTACAATCTTAGATAATGTACTGTTGTAACCAGTCATATTCTGGTTCTCCGCTGTTCGATAATTGACTGCCCTTTAACAGAACCAGATATGTGGTTGAGGATTTTGCATTAGTTTTAGTGTTTTGTACTATTTTTAGTGCAATATCATTTACAAGAACTGTGAACAAAGGTGATTCTATGTTCTTCTCTGTGAATTTTCGGAAAGTCCTTTTGCAGTGCTTGACTTTTATACAGGCATTTCCGAAGAGTCCTCCTGCAGTCTTTGGGAAAGGATCTCCATGAGGAACTTAAGTACATTACAGCTATCATTGAAGATCAGCCAAAGAACTACCAAGTCTGGTAAAATCATGCTTTCTTTTCAGTTCTTAATGTTTTTGCAGATAATATTTTTGTAAATTGGCCTCCATCCTGTGATGGAGGATTTAGATGCAGTTACATCATGTCAAAGTTCCTTTCAGATACTTGTTCTAAGAATATGATTATGACGTGCTAAGCAGGTCTTGTTTTTTTGTTAATTTCAAGTTTTAAACTGCCAAAATAAGTCTGACAGGGAAAAAAAACTACTTGTGAAAAGGCAACCAAGAAAACAAATAGAAGTTAGTATTTTTTCTTTTATTGTGTCTTGGAGTTTGCCTGCCTGTTGGGGTTTTTTCCGAAATGAATGGGAATAAGCAAAAGAGCAGTATTGTTATTGAAATTGAGAAATTATGTAGTACTAGAAAATTTTATTCTGCTGAAGACTTTGACCATGGGTGTGGAAGTATGTTGTTTCAGGTGAATATTACTTGTCTAAAATGAGATGATTTGCCATTGTGTATGTGTGGTTAGAATTTTTTGTAATATAAATACACATAATACATTTCTCAGAGCCAAGTGAAATGTTCTGGTATGCTTAATTTGAAGTACTTAACTTGTGGGTTTTTTTCCTAAATGGTACAGTTTCCATTAGATGCTTTAATACAGACCACACACTCACAAAAAAAATTTAGACGTTTCCTCTCGTCATTAGGCATCACAGACGGGTGCTGGTTGAGTGGCTGCAGGATCCATCCAGAGAGCTTGAGTTCATAGCTGACATTCTTAACCAAGATGCCAAAAATTACCATGCCTGGCAACACAGACAATGGGTTATCCAGGTATTCTATCCACAGAACTCTTGATTCTTTAAATAACCTGCATTTTAAATGTGTGGCAGAGGTTAGCTCTAAACTTGCCTTTTAGGAAGTGAGTTCAAAAAATTAGATTGTTGTCTACTTACTGTTACATGTGTGAATTTAATGATGAACTAATACCAATGTGTACCTCTGAGTAGCGTAGCATGTTCCTAGTGCACCTGTATTTATTTTTCATTGAACTTTGTGTTGATTTCTTCAAAAAACACTCTATCTGATGTCTAGGCAATTTAGGAATGAGGAAAACGTATTTGAAAAAGAATAAAAGCTTTTGATTGTTGTTCTCTCTTCCTTCCCTTTCCATAGGAGTTCAAATTATGGGACAATGAACTGGACTACGTAGACCAGCTTTTGAGAGAAGATGTGAGAAACAACTCTGTTTGGAACCAGAGACACTTTGTCATTTTCAACACCACTGGCTATGATGACCCAGCAGTCCTAGACAGAGAAGTCCGGTTAGTAATGCTGTTCAGGCTCACATTAAACAGTGTCCATTACACAAAAGCAAAGGAGTATTTTCACAGTCCCCGTGGGCTTTGTTTCCTGGTTTTTATTCACTTATGGGACTAACACTGATGGTTAGCAGATCAAGCCTGAAGCAAGCTCTGCTTACCCTGGTCAAGCTACTGTCATGAATCTGTTTTCCTGACCTGCTGTTTATTGTGCAAACAAAACTCTGGGTTTTATGGTGACACAGTTATAGTGGGACAACCTGCAGAAAATCTGTGACACTGTCATGCTGTTCATTAGTATTCTACCCCTAGAAAGTTTGGGAAAAGAGCCCCTCTTCAGCTCTGGTGCCTGGAGCACCGCCCCCCCTCTGCCCCTTGCTTCTTCACTGACCTTGGTGTCTGCAGAGTTGTTCCTCTTGCACGTTCTCATTCTCTTCTTGTCTGGCCACAAATAAAACTGCGCAACCACCTTTATTTTTCTTTCTTCTTTAATATGCTACCATGAGATGTTACCATCATTAATAATAGGCCCAGCCTTGGCCAGTGGCACATCCATCTTTGGAGCCACCAGGGACAAAGAGAACTACCTCTATGAGATGGCTAGTTTTTGGGAAAAAGAGCTTTGTGCTCACTGTTTCTAGGTTGCAGGTTTGTAACTGAAGACAAACTAGGCTTCTAGACATATTTTACTGCTCATGGTGTTAAGAGAAGCTTCTTTATATGGTTTTCACATCTCAGACTGATGATTAGGGTTGATGGTTATGAGGAGCTATTTTTCAAAAGTGGAGAAGCAATTAAAATAAGGTACTGCAATTTTTTACAGAGTTATTTTTCAGAAGAAAGACTGAATCTCTGAATAGGTCCTTTGGTACATTATTCATAGAGGATCTCAGCCCTCACCATCTTTCATGGTTGTGCAACCTTCTAGAAGTTGTACTTCTCTTCCAGTTTGTAACCTTTCTGTAGATCAATGAATCTGAACCATTTCCACAACTTAGACTTGGATATCTTCAACTTCTTCTCTCCAGAGTTTAGATTGGGCATCCTCCCTTGATCTTCTCAAGATAATTGGATACCATCTTAAGAACCAGGCTGGCTAAGGTCAAGACTTTCCAGATTCATTATGGAACTGCTTGTTAGTTGATAAACTTGGTCTTTGTCATAGTGAGTGCAGAATGTTAAAAGAATTAGATTGTGGGTATTTTTTTAGTACTCCTGATATAACTTTTTATCAGTATCTGCAGCCTCTGAAAATCATCAGATGCTTGGTTATGCTGGGAAAAGCCAGAAGATAAATCTGTTCTCTGAAGATGTCATGTGGCCTTGTGGCTGTACAGGAGGTGCCTTTTGTTGCTTTGCTTTTATAGGCGTTGCCTCACTGCTGCTTTCACAGAAATGCTGCAGAAGGCTGTGTGAGCTGAAAGCTCAAACTCTGCCTTTCTGTGGGTTTGCTTGAGTGCAGCCTCAAGAAAAACATTCTGCAGATAGGTACAGAACATACCAGTTGCAGTCATATTAACAGAACTCAGGCGCTCTGGCTCTTTTCAGCCCCTTGCCATTTCTGAGCATCAAGATATAAGTTACTCCTTTAGCATACTGGGAGAGTATATTACGTTGTTTCTCTGTGTTATTGGTAATAATTTTGAGAACTGATTCATTATTGTATAAAGTCCAGCAAATTGAACACTTAAATCTTGAAACAGTTTTCATAGTGTCTTCCTCTTTGAGACTCCTGGTAATTATATTGTGAGCCATTTTTCATCTACCGAGCTGAGATGATCTGCAAAAAGAGTGAAGTATAGGCCAGAGAGATGTATTTGGAAGCTTATGAGCACATTCAGGTCATTTCTAACTGCACTGTTATTGTCTGCATTCATGACCTGTTATCTTTTTATTGCAGGTACACTCTTGAGATGATCACAGCAGTACCACATAATGAGAGTGCTTGGAACTACTTAAAAGGGTGAGGTGTATTTCTCCATGAGACAAAAAGAATATCTGTAGAAGGTGTCTGATGCCTACTTCTTAACTGAACTTGTTGCTGTTCGTTCTAGAGTAGTGTGCTTAAGCAGGCAGGCAAATACTGTCACAAGGTGTTATTATATTATAACCTAATTTCCCTGTAACTTTTCACTAAGCTTCTGGCCTTATAGTTCTTGTGGAAGGACTACAGGTACTTCTCAGGCTTTTAAAAACTTAACCTGTAATGTTACTGTGTTCAAAAGCATAGATAGGAAATAACGAGCATGCTTTCTGTCTAATTTCTGTTCAATTGAACAAAAACTATACTAGCTTATTACAACACGAGGGTGTACTAGCACTGCATGCTGCATACTTTCTGACTTGTATTTGCAGCCTGATTTCAAAACTAATCTCCAAGTAAAGGAATTATAACATAAATGCAATTATTCACAGCAGGTTTCCCGTCGCTATGTGTCAGTACTATTAACCTTTTTTCTAGGATTCTACAGGATCGTGGTCTTTCTAAGTATCCAAATCTGCTGGAGGAACTGTTGAATTTACAGCCCAGTCACAGTTCACCCTATCTGATTGCCTTTCTTGTGGACATATATGAAGATATGCTAGAAAACCAGTGCGATAACAAGGAAGAAACACTGAACAAGGCATTGGAGGTAGGTTTTGAGAGCTTGGTTTTCCTTCTCAGGGATCCCATTTGTTCCTGTCTGGTTTTATAGCTTGACAAAATGGGATTGATTTTCATAAATAGAACAGGTTACTTGTTAATCACAAGAGGTCTATGAAGCGTTAAAAGCCAGATAATCACAAGGCTCTCATTAATTTAAATATAAATAATAACTTACCAGTTACAAAATTACTCTTTTCTTCACCTAGTAGTGAAGGAAGGTCTCTAATACCACCTGCAGAAGAAAGAACATGTTTGAACAACTGAAGACTTTTGAATGTTAGCTTTTAGCATGAACTCACTCTCTTCTCTGTAGGTTAATGAATTTTTCTCAGAGTATCAATGTCCAAACAACCTCAGTTGAGCTCCTTTGGCCCTTCTTAGCTCATTCTAAGAACGATGGCAGAATTAACTTACGGCCAGCAGGCACTGGGGGTATCAGGAAGAAATGTCAGGCACCACTTCCTACAGAGCATGAATTACTTCTAGCAGTGTTGTGTATCTCACAGAGCTTCATCCTTGGGTGCTCCTTGGTGCAGTTTGTAGTGTAGTTTTTACAAGAACACTTCGCATTCACTGTGGGACAGACTGGAACTTGATGTAATTAGAGCTGCAGTTTTGCCTGGAGTCTTTGTGTTCCAACGTTGTTCTTTCCCAGCACTTTTCCATTGTTTGTTCCAGGTCCAGATTGTAAATAAGTGCAGTTGTACCTCCTAGATTCAAATACCCTTTATACTATTTCACTGATTTTGACTTCTCTATTTAGACATCAAAGCTCCTAATTTCGTAATACCATTTCACTGAGTAAGGCCATGTCATCCGCGTAATAAAATGGAATTTACTAAAACATTTGTAGACAGTGTTCATACTGTGTAAAATTTACACAGCCTGTCCTGTAAGTACGATTGACTTCTACTGTGCTGCTTACCCAGTTTAAAACAAAAATCTGTCAAACATGTAGAAGTATCTGCATTAACTCTTAACATAGCATGAGAGAAGGTTACTGACTTGCATGGAGAACCCTTTTGGGACAGTCTGCTGAGGAAAAACAGAAATAAAATATCTCCTGTCAGTCCATCAAGGATACTGAAGGTTCAAGAGCAGGATGATTCTTCAGTGTTTGGAATTAAGTGGTTTACAGCCTGTTGATTGACTAAAAGACATTCAAGGTTTTCAGGAAGTACACTGCTCAACTACAGGCTGAATAAGGCTGGCATGGATGATGATGGGTAGGCATGGAAATGAGTCAAAGGGAGGCTCTTATAACTGAAATGGGGCTGGAGGGATTTTTGTGCAGTGTCAGATTGGTTGGCTTCCAACTGGGGTTGTTGTCAGTTTGATGTCATTGAACAATTACAAATGCTGTGAATAAAACAAATGTTGCAGAGAAACCTGTTTCTAGTACTGTCTGAAATACATGTTGTATGCATTTTATAGTTAAGGATTCTGTAACATTTTTGGTATAACGCTCCGATCTCTCATTTTTATTTCATAGTTGTGTGAAATTCTGGCTAAAGAAAAAGACACCATCCGAAAAGAGTACTGGAGATACATTGGAAGGTCCCTTAAGAGCAAGCACAGTTCAGGCACTGAACAGAGCAGCACACTGACAGATAAACAGCAGTAACTGAAGATGGAAGAAAACAGTGTTAGGCTATCAAGCTGTTCTAAAGCTGTCATAAGTAGGGTCATCAACAAGTTTGAAGTCTAGTTGTAGGTATAACAATGAAAGAAGGGTGCAGATTGCTTTATAGTCCTGGGTTGCTACTGGTGATAGCTCTAGGTGTAGTCAAGAAATGTATTAATTATTGAAATGTACCGAGTAAAGGTTTTAGTTCCAAACTAAAAATACATGAAGCTATACCTACTACATTGGCAGTGCTCAGTTAACAGTTGGAGTTGATCTTAGAGGTTTTTTCCAATGTAAGTTACTCTATGATTCTGTGAAGCACTAAAACCATTTCTCATGTCCTGGCTTACCCACTTGTGGTTCCTACCAGTCTTATCAGATGCTGCAGTAATGACTGCAGGTAACTTAGCTATAGGGGATATAAAGTAACCTGGTTAGTGCAAGCAGGCACTACAGCTCTTGCCTTATGTGGGAGCAGCTGTGTGACACTGTCAGCCTAAGCTGTTGTATGCAACTAACACCAACTGTAATCTTGTAATAAAAATAGATAACTTAGAGCATTTGTCTGAATTTTTTAAGTGTGTTTCTTTGGGTCCTTGTAAGTGTATAGTTTGTTCTTTTCAGATGCTAACAGAGATAAAATATCCCCTTGTATAAGTATTGGATTCTGTTACATTGAGATGTTTTTTGCACTGGAGTATTCTTATCCCAGAAACTTTGAGTACTCTTGATATATTCGGTGGAGCCCTGAATTCTTACCTTCATGTACAGGAAAAAAGCTTTGAGGATCCTGGGGGATGTGTATACCTGCACCAGAAAAATGTTTCTACCCTGTTTTCAGTAAATGCCTATTGTAAACTGTGTTCTTATAAAGTGCTTGTCTGATATGAAATACTTGGAAATGATCATAAAGGGAACAAACAAACATATTATTCCATAATATGCAGTCTTTCTGACACTAAACATTAAAAGGTGTTACTGTGATTAAACAATAGTGAAGATTATTTTTTAACACTTGAAATTCTTTAATTCAATGCACTCTTGAAATTTAAAATGACTTACAGGGGGTGGAATAAGTATATGAAAGCTATGTAATTTTGTAGTGGTTTTGCTGCATTCTCAGCAGTAGAGAAAACATTTTTGTAGTGACACGTGAACATTCAAAACAGACATGGACTTCAAACTTCAGGAGATTTGTTACCTGGGATTTTTTTTTTCTGGTGTTTTTTTTTTTTGTTGTTTTTTTTTTGTTGTTGTTGTTGGGTTTTTGGTTGGTTGGTTGGTTGGTTTGGGTTTTGGGGTTTTTTTTACATGTTTGGGGGTTTTTTACCACATTTGAAACTCTGGCACAATTCAAAAAGTGTGTTTCTACCCCTATGAGTTGTTCCTGATTGAAACTGTACTAAATATGGAGTACTGAACAGCCAGCATGTTCAAGGTCTTCAGGACAAAGTAATTTATTTGCCACTATTAGTCAAGAAAGCTCAGGAAGATGAAACAGTCAAATGGAATCGTTAAAATAAACATCATCAATGAAGAGGGAACAGATTTTTCCCTCTGCATATGGTGTTAATACATTCCTGTATCTTTCACAAAATTCAGAGGACACTTGGAGTGTGTATAAAGCAGAGTATTCTTTATAGACACTAGCCTAAATCTCAGCAAGAATAAGTCATCCCAAGGTATGATTGATGAAGTGTCCACAGGGACAGTGTATTTTGGGATGTGATCTCAGTCACTTGTGGGCTGAGGAAAGAGCTTAGATTTAGCCATACAGACTTCCTAGAGGCAAGAATAAGTAGGAATTGTCTGACAAAACCTTTTTGGGGATGTGGTCAACCCATGGCCTTCTCATTCTTGAAAATGATGTCTAGAAGGAATCAGTAAGATTCTAACAACGTTGGCAGAGTTTTATAATGGTCATGCAAACATAGTGGTACGTGGAAAGATAATACAACTTCTGAGCTCCCTTTACCCATAAATAACCAGTTTATTCTTAATGGAAAAATGTCTTACATAGAACAAACATGTAACCAAACAAATCATGTAAATCCTAAGAAAAAAAATGAGCTGGACACTGAAGTTCAGCTTAAACACAAACAACAACAAAGTCATTCCGTTGTAACAGAAATGTTCCTTTTTTTCCTTCAAATGTTTATGTTTACTGTCATTTGGATTGCAAGGAAGCTTCCAAATTCTCTTGCAAAGGCATCTCAGTTCTGTGCTAGCCAATAATACACAAAAATACTGAGCTGTCAGAGCTGGAAAAATGATGGGTGCCAAGTCAGGTTGCACGTGTAGCTACCAAACCTTGAATTTTAATGTGTCCAAGACAAAATCTTTCTGGTGGAAGAAAGAGCTTGACAAAATGTATGACTTGTAGAGAGAAGGGTCTTAGAGTAGGAAGTTAGAGATGACTTTAGCCTGTAGGCATTGGTACTGACTTCCTTCGATCAGAGCAAACATCACAGTGATTTGTCCCCACACATTCATCTGTACAAGAAAATTTACTGTTGTTACTGATTGTGTCTAGTGATGTGTCTCTTGTGTACAATTTTATTACTGAAGAGCTATGCCTAAATGGAAAACTACTGATACAACTCTCCCTTGTAAATCAGTGTAACTGGAACATTTAGTGCAGTATGGAGCATTATTAAAGTGTGTGAAATCATATCCTATGCTTGCTTTCATCAGAGGCTGATGTTCCTGCCTTGGTCTAGTTCTGTCTGTCTTACTCCGCTGTTACAGACTTCCACCTTAATGTCTTTGCAACTCAGCTGACAAAACAGTGTGCAAATCCTTCCTAATCTATCCAGTACAAAACCACCTCTGCTAGCACAAAGTGCTTCTATCAGATGCTGTCTGGTTGTGCTGAGGCAGATTAGGAGTGTGCCATTCAGCTGGACCTTCTGTAGAGACAATATTCTCCAGTAAGGAAGCGGGGAAGTTTCTAATCACTCCCTCCACACGGAACACTTCAATCCAAGTGCTAGCTGCCAATTCATTCAGTGCTATGGGGATGAAGGACTTACAGAGAGATGGGACACCCAAAACTGAGGGTGCACATACTTACTTAGGTTTCTCTAAGTATGTGCCATGATGAGGTACTAGAAGCTTCTCCAAATTTAGCTAGAGACCCCACCTCAGGATGCCTTGATGCCTACATCAGCTGTCTGATGAAACCTCCTTGGGGCTAGGACAGTGCTCCACGAGGTGCATCACCATCGTCGTCTCTGAAGAAGCACTGAGATACAAACCTGCGCAAGATTTCAGCCTTGGGGTATTAGAATCGTTGCTGTATCCTGCTGCCGCTGCTGGCGCCCAGCCGAGAAGGTGGACAGCGGCCACTAGATGACAGTGTGACACGCACCCCCAGCCCATCGGCGCCGCTGATGCGCAGGCAAAGCAGCGGCACCACCTCCTTCGTGCAACATCGCTACGGAAGAGCAGCTGCTTGGCAATTCAATGCATAGCGCCACACAAGCATCAAGCACAAGTATTCTGGGAGGGGCTAAATGGTCATCTTCATGTTGGTGTTAATGTGAGAGCAATTTCTTGTTAACAGAAATGATGTCTCCTCTGACACTGGACACCTTGTACAGATTTGGACTCTGTTTAGTCCTGGTATTCTAAAAATAACCCCGTGACTAAACCCCTCTGCTCAGAACCTGGGGTTTGTGGCCCATTTACATCTTTTGGAGACATGCCTCCAATCAAAGTGCTACACATATATGCCTTCACAAGCTGGAAGGTTCTGGTCCCCTACAGCCAGCCTTGATAAATTATGATAAATTTCTCTCATCCCTCTGTAATGAAATGCTGGCCATTGCTGGCTGTTTCTGGGAATACAGATTGAAGGACAAGATGACCTACTCCTGCTTTTTGGAACTCAGAGGAGGACTTGGGCCAAACTGAGGAAGTCAAACATGCCATTGCTGATCTTGAAGTGGTTTCCTTGCTTTCTGGTAAGCACGACTGAAAATTTTGCTAGAGAAGGTCAAATACAGACTTCTCTTTCTCGTGCACTGGTTTTTTGAAACTGAGTCTTGTGGGTTTGTCACCACAGTGCAGGGATTTTAAATGAATGAAGAGATGCCCTGTGTCACTTCAGCCGAGCCAGCGTGAGCACTCTGACTCAGGTGCAGCTGCTTGCTCTGTGTGTATGCACTGAGCTCCCAGGACATGCTACCATTACGCCCTCCCAAGGGCATAATGCTAGCTCTGGTACCTCTGTTCACGCCTGAAACAGTTGGGTGACAGGTGTAACACTGCCATCGCAGTACTGATCATGAGCAGTGATCTTGCCACTGCAGAAGAGGTCTTGCTGTATTTGGGCTTCTCATTCTTATGGGTTTGGGTTGCTTTGGGTAGTCTAGTTGGTTATGTGCCCTGACTGTTGTCCAAGTAATCTCTCCAACAGGTCTAAAACCAGCTGAATAAGTGCTTGTGCTGCCACGAAAAAGGTTTAGGAGGAAAAGGGAAACAGGAACTATGTTTGTGTTGTTGATGTATATTCCCTGTCCTCCCTCTTCTGCCAAAGCCTGCTTACCAGGACAAGAAGGTGGCAGGTGCTCGCACACATCTGCCCCTGCTCTAGCTTGCAGACACACCATGAATATGAGTTTTATTCTGTTTTACTAAAGGACAGTGAAAGTACACTCTCCCTGTACACAATAGCATATGGTGCTCACTGGCTTTCCTGGCTGCCTCTTGCAGTAACAGTTTCTCTGCTGCCTAATGAGTCCAAATGACTATTTGCAGATACTTACAGAGCAGGTGCATAGTTAGTATGGAGTGTTCCTGAGCACTGTTCCAGCACTCTGATACCAGTTGAGTGGTACTGCCAATCGTCTTGCTAATTTGTTTGAGGTCTAACCTGCACAGATCCTGCATTGAGCTGAAGACTACAATAAAATGAGAGAATGTTGAGTATTTACATGGGCAACTGAAACCCAGAAACATCTGGTTTTAGAAACACGTTTTCAAATTATAAATTTTTAAAATTATTCTTTAACTGAAAAATTTAAAACTTGTAAAGTGAGAACAGAAAACGGCTTGGCTTCTGACATTCAGAGGGAAAATATGTGAGGAGATTTGCCTTAGGCAAGACCTAATTAACTGCTAGAAGGCACATCTAGATAAAACCCCAAAAGCTAGATGAGATCTGTTTGTCATTTAGCAGTGTCCCAGACATAGCTAGGTCCCATTTGGAGCTCAAATTTTCTCTTGTTTCATTGCAGGAGGAAGGGGAAAATAAGGGATGACTGGGAAAGGGCAAGCCAAAATCACTAGTCATGCATCACTAACAACAGCTAAGAATATTACAGCAAATGGTTTCAGTACAGGTGCCTGCTGCAGAACCAGACAGAGCCACCTGGCACACACAGAAACTTTGTTCATTTCAAGTATGACCAGTGTTTTTCCTCCAGGTTAACTGTATTGACTTTCTCATTCCTTTTTTTAAGTGCTAATACACTGTCAGAAGCATGCTTGTCCAAGCTACACAGGCTAAAATTTCTAGGGGGAGAAGAAGAAGAGAAAGATGAGATATAACACATTTTACTGCAGGACTGCTACTCAGCAGCCATGGCCAAGACAAGGCCCACATAAACCTGGGTTTTATATCCCATGATGCCAGCTTTAAGCTGTCACTTTGTAGTACAGGCTTTTTACAGCAGAAATTACATGTCTTCATATGTTTGAAAACTCCTGGTGTACACAGAGATGCCCTCTCACTCCAAGTGCTAGTAGTCTTTTGACACTGTGGGAGTTTCACCTGCTTTCTGTTCCTTTGCACTGTGCCTGCAAAGCAGACACAAGCAGTGCAAACCCTTCCCCAGGCATTGCCATGCTGCACTTAGCCTGGGTAGTCCTGGAGTTGATGAGATTTTGCAGTGACTTCTAGAGGACCTCTTTGCTCACACGTGTCCCCATGGAAAAGGAGCCAGCCATGAAGACCCCTTGCAACCTCAAGTCTTAGGCCAATTTTGGACACTGGCATCGTATCACCTCATCATAGCATCCCACCCATCACATGATTTCAGCAGGTGAGTTGAGAAGTCTAGGCATAAGGTACCAATCTTGAATTGTACTGAAATAGAGGCATACAGATCCAAAGATTAACCACCAAGTTTTGCAAAGAGTAGCTTGTTTCCTGTAGGTCAGTATTCAGTACCTATAAGAATAGGCACAGAGCTGCACTCAAAAAGGTCAAAAAAGGATCACTCAATGATTTGACTTCCCTTTGAATAAGGCAATTCCTTATGAGTAAGTGCAGGTGTTGTTTGGAAAGAGAGAGGGGATAGGAAGACAAGGGCAGAAAAAAACCAGAGGGTAATGAAAACTTAGCTTATAGCCTGAACCACTATTGCAGCATGACTCTGAGTAACCTGGTGTCTTGGTTTGAAAGACGGGTGTCTGCTGAGGAAGGCAGGAGCCTCCTTGGAATGGAAGATGCAACTGCCTTCCCTCCGAATTATTATAATTTTGAAATTAAGGGGCTTTCAGGCAAAGATATGAGGACTAAGACTAGCAGTTCTTTACTAATACATATATAACCAGGCAAGCAAGCAGCAGTGCCAGGGCAGCGATCCCAGCAGAGCAGAGCAGCTGCCAGCAGCTCTCAGCACTCTCGGGGCCTTGCCCTGCGCTGAGGGACGCTCACGGCCGGCAGGGGGCGCTGTTGGCTCCCGTGGGGCGGGGCAGTGCCATGGTTCTGCCAGCAGGGGGCGCTCGGAGCCAGCTCGGCCCTCACGCGGTGATGGCGCCGAGAAGCTGCTGCACAAACCCCTGGGGCAGCCGGGCCCGGGCCGGGCAGGGGCCTCGGGAACAGCGGGCTGGAACAGCAGGGACAGACCCAAACCCTGGGCTGGGAACAGCGGGCTGGAACAGCAGGGACTGACCCAAACCCTGGGCTGGGAACAGCAGGCTGGAACAGCAGGGACCAACCCAAATCCCAGATTGGGAACAGCAGGCTGGAATAGCAGGGACAGACCCAAACCCCCGGGCTGGGAACAGCGGGCACTTTACTTAGGTGTAATACGGTAAGTTCAGTACTGTATTTCCTTTAACTTACAAACACACACTTTTTTTTTACTCATCATATAATAACAAAACTTTTTAACAGTACATGCGTTATCAACATAACAATTATTAACTATCTAACAATGCTACCATTAACAGTATAACAAATTCTAACTTATTTTTGACACATTCATGGCAGAAGGAAGGCAGGAGTCTGCAACGGCAGTGGATTCCCTCCGCCACGAGAGCAGTCTCTCTCTCCTCCTCCAGATGCCAGGAGAACCACAGCCAGGGGCTGTACCCAGCCCCTTTTTGCCAGTCCAAATCTCACGGCATCTCTGCCCCAATGAGAAAACCCCAGGTAAAAGGGGGCAGACAGCTGGACTCCTCCCCCTGTGGCCAGGTCTTTTTTGTCTCTCTTAAACACCCAGCAATTTGTCCCTTAGAAACAGAAGTATGGGGAAAAATTCCTTTAAGAGAAAAAGAAAAACAAAAGGGAACCCCTAAAACCGCAACACATGTGCAAGAAACACATCTGGGCAGCAGAGGAGTTTTTATTGTGATGAACAGATAATGTTTTAATTACTTCCTCCTGTTCACAGAGAAAAAGCTTTGTAAGTACACAGGATACATCCCTGATATCTCCTCTTTGCGGGAACAGTGCTTAGGACACTGTGTTTCTGATTCATTCACACAGGCTGGAGTCAAAATGGCAACATTTGTAGTTATCAAGTAGGGGATTGTTGTTTTGTTCAGCACTAACCTCCAAAGAAACAGTAAAAAAAATTTCAAGAAAGGATGAATTCTTTTTTTCTTTGTCCTCTTCAATCAGAGAGCAGAGCTAGAATCCGGAGAATTTTTAAAAGCTGTTTTTATTTCCTAGTGTGCTATGACCTTAAATCCTGTAACAACGATGTGCCTACTGGAACCATGCCATTACAAGAGTATGGGGTCAACTAAGAGTATTTTTATAAGAAGACAGAATAATTTGATGAATTTTCAGTGTTCGTTTTGGTTCAAATTCTTCATAAAGGTTTGGCCAGAAAAATTGATGAGGAGTTAGGGGGCACTTTATATCAACATCTGGTATCTTAACCCGCATCAAAAACTGACTGCAGAGAAGATGAGAGCTCTCAGTAGTGAAGGACCGATCTGGGGTAACCTCTGAATGCACACTCCAAAAAGGAGGAGATAAACAAGGCAATTCCTTATTTTGCCGAAGTCCAGATACATTTGCTGATAGAAGGAAAAGAGCAGCAGTATATTAGAATTCTGTGCAGCGCCTGCACACGTATGTCTGGCTGTGTACAAGTACCCATCGGCTTAACCTCTTAACACCACCTGTCCAACTCACAAAAAGATTCTGGGATCATGCCAAATCTGTTACAGAGGGCTTGGGAGTGACAGTGATTTCAGGTTATGTGCAGGTGAATATGGGCCATAGCTCAGGAAAGAAGATATATATGACATTTACTCTTGGACAGCATGTCTGAAAAAATTAAACAGCTTTTGCAACTGCTGGTTGCCAATAAAGTATAGGCATAGCAGCATAGCATTTCCATTGCACATCCTGGTGGTGTCCAGCATTAAAAAGGAGTATTTCTAACAGAAGTTTAAACTGACAATGAGCATTTTATAGTATATTTAGTTGTGCTTAGCCCAGTATAGCTCTAAGGCCAAATATGGTTTCCATGTGAGGAAAAAAACCTGCTAAAAACTCAAGTCCACTCTCATCCAGTGAGATGCTTGTATTCCATTGCAAAAGCTCCAAATGGGAGTCACTAAGCAAAGCCATCTGATGTTTCTGATTCCTACAATTTCACTTGTGCAGTTCCTCAGTGCTTTGGCCACTTCAAGCTGGATTGTGAGACCATAAGCAGGCCTGGGAACATGAAAGAATTCAGTTCACAAGAAGTAATTATGTAGATATACCAGCCATAGGAATCCCAAAGTCCCTATGTTTTCTGGCCAGATATCACGGCAAAGCAGGCATCCTTGGCACAGAAGGTAAAATAGAACAGAAGAAGGTAAGAAGAAGTTAAGTTATTTTTAGGTTATATTTATTTTCCTCATAAATTAGAAAGCAGAAAGACTGTCTTTCTGTTTGACTTTAAAAGATTTATTTACATATTATGCTGAACACAGCCAGTGAGCAACTCTGTATCATGTTGAACCACTACTGAGTAAGAGGAGGCAGAAAAACAGCAGAAAAGTGTAGTGGAAGGCCCTGAGATGTACTGGTGTACAAATTTAATACTTGAGTAGATATGCATCACAGTTCTGTATGTGTCTACTGATGACCAAGCAACTGATATGTAAGTTTTCTACCACTGTGGTGTTTCACTTCCGAGTGTGAGCCTGAACCACCAAACCTGCAAGGAGCTAGTGTAGCACGTAGTGGGTTGCCCAGCCTTCGTAATGACACGTTCAAACAAAGTAAAACATTCCTTAAATGGATGAAGCCTGTTAGAAATAGCACTGAAACAAGTTAAAAACACAGTCTCAGTAGGCTTTAAGTAGCTTACAAAAGGGTGAAAAATTCTGAGGAGATTAATGGACTATGTGTCCCCAAATGTAACAATTTTAACACTCCAGAGTTCTGCTCTAGGATATCACAGTTCAGTTCAGTTCAGTGTTCAGTGACCACTATTCAGTGGTCAAACTTCTCCTGGTCTGTTCCAGAGACCCTTTTCACTATGGCAGGGAAGGGAACCACATGAGGCCACACAACCATCTCTTCCCTATTTCAGAGGATTTTATGACTTTCAGACATAAATTTCATCAAAATATTATTATATGCTGGGAAAATTAATCTATTTTTCTGTTTATCACTGTGGCTTATTCAATGGCCTAATTAGCTGTGATAACTGGGTCTCTAATGCCTCATCTGGCTCTGACCTTGAATGACTTTGGGTAAGGAAGTTTTTCTCAGCTTGCTTTTATCTATCAGGAAGATACTATTGTTGCATTTTTTTTCCTCATGGCTTTAAAGGAAGTATCACCTATGAATTCTTCTGGTATACAGGAGAGAAAGAATAAGAAACCCAATTACTGTAGGCTTCTTCCTTAGAGGTAGAAAGATTCATCCACACCAGAACTTTATAATCATAACTAAAATCTTTCTTTCTCTTTCTTCCTGTGAAATAACAGCATGTGAGTTTGAGTTTTGGACAGTATTGTTCAAAACCAGGACAGTATAGGTTATTAATTATCATGATCATTCTAAGAAAATAATATTTTCTACTGGTGGCCATGACCTTGTAAAGGACATTCAAATTCTGTTATGTACCTCTTTGCACACAGACAGAGTTGCCACATCCTCTGACCTCTGAGAGCGTGGTCATCTTACATTTGCAGTATTTGCTATATTTGCAGAGGAAACAATCAGCAAAATTCCCACTGAAGGATATATTGCAGGTGTCTTTTACATATCACTGCACATGCAGGCATATTCTAATATAATTCCAAAAGTACCAAGGCTTTTATCTATACTGTGTCCTCGGGTATAGATGCTGGCTTTAAGGCAAGAAAACAAGAAATAATAACAAGATTACAGTTTTAATTTTGGACTTCAAGCCTACAAAGATGGAGAAGAGGCCACAGAAGAGGCACCATGTGCACTCAAGGGATATCCATCTGAGTAACACTTAATCGAGGAAAGTTATTGAACTGTTTTTTAACTGAAGTATGGAGAAACAAGATGATTAGATCAAGGAATTCCGTGACTAAAGGCAGAATTTTCCAGGTCCCACTGAAATATCTGGCATGCAGTCTCTATTTTATCAGATGCATGGGGAGAAGCTCCTGTGGGAGGTCATTCTTCTGGAACAGGATTAAAACCTAGCACAGCCCAACACAGCATCATAGTGCTCAGAGTGAGGCAAGTTTTCTTCAGGAGGAGCCACAGTCTCTCACAGAAATGAAATATCACTAGCCAGCTGAGTTACCAGCTTGCAAGCTGGCTTGCTCTCCTATGGACTGAACGGGAGCAACTGATGGTGTGTATTTTGCATCTGGGTGAAACAATTGCCATTTGCATTTAAAATTGTTGGTGACAAAATAAAGTAATAAGACACATGTTACTCACTGCTTCAGTCTGTGCACTGTTGCAGTGAAATGCTGGCAAGATAGGTACAGCTTTGTCACCAGAACTGTGTCAGAGACACTGCTTTCATAGTTTGGTGAGTATTATGACAGCTGCAAGTTGCTCTTCAGTTTCTTGTAATCTGTGGTGTACTTCTGGCAACCTCCTTGTCTGGTCATTGACTCTTTGCATGCTTTCACAAGCAGTGAAGTCATTGGCTCCCATCAGTCAAAATGACCCCCAGTTTCCCCTACAGCTTATCCAATTCACAGGTATTGCTTGCTGCCACTGAAAATGCCCACGACCCATTGGAATTTTAGACTTTTAGATCCAGGTTATCTTCTTGGTAGGCACTGTTTGTGAAACTGCATGTGGCTAAAGGAAAGCTGGAAGTGAACCAGGTGGTCAGAAACCAGGAACACCTTTGTAGCAGGAACAAAGGGTGGACATGCACATAAGGTATCAAGCAGAGGCTGTATAAAACAAATGGCATGGGAGGGAGGTGGTGCCAGGAATGAGGTTGGCATGGGAGGGAGGTGGTGCCAGGAATGAGGTTGGCACTTCCTCCTTTCAACATATTCTGGTTCAGTTCTGCCTTTCCCAGGATCTTGATATGCAGGCTGCTCTGATATGGGCCCTCATGGCCTTTGAAACAGACTAAGGTATTTCACCAACTTAAATGTGTAAGAACTGTGGGGCTGGGGCAGACATATGGGAGCTGTGATGTAAGACCGCAGAGAAGATGGAGATGTTGGATTGCCAAAGGGAAAAGATGAAGGAATGCCATGAGCACAGCAGAAGGAAAACTTAAGAGGAAAAATAAGGCAGGTGGGAGAAGGTGAGAAAGACGGTGCTATTATCATGGATGCAATCTAGGGAAAGATCAGGAAATCACGGTAAGAAAGGCAACACAGAATCAAAATGCATGATGTATGTGCCCTGTGCATCTGAACCAGGGAAGGAACATGGCCATGTGGCAGGTCTTTCACTTGTTCCAAGCTTGGCCTGCTTCCATGAAGTGGCAGGAAGCCAGCAACGATGGGATGAAAAGCCCTCATGGTGTGGACGGATCAAGACATTTGTCTGGAGTACAGGGCCTTGAGGGGAAGCCATATGAGAAGTGGCTGAGGTCCCTGTGCCCGTTTAGCCTGGAGGAGACTGAGGGGAAACCTCACTGCAGTTACAACTTCCTCCTGAGGGGAAGAGGAGGAGCAGGCACTGGTCTTTTCTCTGTGGTGATCAGTGACAGGGCCCGAAGGAACTGCATGAAGTTTTGTCAGGGGAGGTTTAGGTTGGACATTAGAGAGAAGTTCTTAACCTAGAGGACCGTTGGGTACTGGAACAGGCTCCCGAGGGAAGTGGTCACAGCACCAAGCCTGACAGAGTTCAAGCACTGGGACATGCTCTCAGGCACATGGTGTCATTCATGGGGCTGTCCTGGGCAGGGCCAGGAGTTTTGACTTGACGATCCTTGTGGGTACCTTCCAACTCAAGCTGTTCTGTGATTCTGTGAGTGGGACAACACACGGCACACCGTGGGCATCCTCTTTACAGAGCTAGAGTTTAACTGAAGGACACTTCTAGCAGTTCTCTGCAGGCCTGACAAAGGCGGAACGGAGAAAAAAAATACACGAAGGAAAGACTTTAGCTCTGTGCCTGGAGTCGCAGCTCCCCAAATGTGGCAGAACTAGTAACGCGATAAGTGACGGAACGCCGTCTCAGGGCATGCACCCAAGCTGTTCTCTGCCGCTCTTTCCCGGCTCGTTTTACATTACAA
>VZRF01014801.1:62098-85003 GCA_013396875.1 Vireo altiloquus
GTGGGCGGTGGCGCGGGGCGGCCCTGCCGACGTGTCGGCCGCCGCCGCGGCAGGTCCGGCCGGGCTCCGCGCCCCGGGGCCCCGCTGGGTGCCGGGGAGCGGGGCCCGGGGTAGAAGTGTGCGGGCAGCCTGCTTAGCTCTGCCGAAGGGTGGCTTGTGTGCTGGCGACCCCGGGTTCTGCCCGTTTTCCCTCGGTTTTGCCTTGCGGCCGAGGAGGCCGGTTCTGGTGTAGTAGTGGCATGTTTAGAGGCCGCCGGAGAAACGTGTGTGCTGCTTGCCTCTGGTCCCGTTGTGTTTACCGCCGTGGAAGAGTTCAGGGGGTAGTTAGTAAGAAGGAGCTAGAAGGTGGAGGAAGAGATGGAAGCTAAGAAAGGAATTTCTGCTGGAAGAGCATGCCAGGAGAGAAAGTTGCTCGGTTTTTCTGCGCTTGTTTACCAGCGGGTAAAGTGTAATAGTATTCTGTAAAACCAGGGGTTGTCATCTGAAAAGGTAACTTTCTGCCGTGTTAGGAATTTAATTCAGTATTGTCTCCATTTTCTCTTATCTAATTTCTCTTTTCTCTGTTTAATCTTAAAACCTTTTGACAGAAACATCTTAGGAGAATTCGATATTTGTGGGTCATACTGCTGGCTTCTACTCAGGAGCTTGATTTTAGGCAGTGTTGTATATGTGATGGATTTTTGGTGTGTGTCACAGTATTTTGCAGACTTCGTGTTTGTGCAAGTACATGTGCATCTCTGTCAAAGGATTTTCTTCCCTAAATCCACTAGCTTTTTTTTGTTGTTTGCTTGCTAAAGTTAAAGCTTAGTAGAACTGCTGCTTTTTAGTCCCTCCCCCTCAACTTCATGTTTTCCCAGGAGGGTAGAGATAGGTGTCTTTATGGTTAAAGATGCAGTTTTCAACTGAAATTAAATGATCATTGATCCCAAAGTTGTTATTGGTGGTGGTGTAGTAGGATTATGCAGACTGTAAGTATTTGCTGTAATGCATGTATCCCTCATAGTCTCTTCAAAGTACAGTAGTGGAGTACACTTGATTTGTTCAAAATTATGGAAGTTTCATCATAGTGATGAGTGATATCATGTGTTGTTCTTTAGTGGTTTTCAGTGATAAGTGCATGGACTATTATAAGAAGTGGTGATGTGTGTTAAAAAGACATTCCAGCCGTGTCTTTTTGTTAAAATAGAATTTGAAAGTACATTTTCTTGTGTGTTTTTTATGCAGACTATAGCGTGAATTTTCCTTTTAGTTGTTAGATTGTAACAGGGAAAATTATATTTCCTGTCTTTGATATTTGTTGGTATTTTTAGAAGGAGTGTCTATTAATGAAACCAGGCTTAATATTCTCTTTCCAAAGCAGGTTCATCAGTGATTGTTCTATTTAGACACACCTAGATAGAAAAAAAGGAGATAATTGCCTAATTAATTACCTACTTGGTAAGCGAGTGTGAGTTTTGGTAGTTTTGGATCCTGGATGTAGACTTCTCAGGTGTGTGCGTGAATGAACAGTGCATTCCTAAAACGGTGAGAATACTGTGAGGTTAAAAATGACATCTGCCACTGTATCCTTCTAATTTTTGTTTTTGAAAAAACTAGTCTGTCTCTTAATTTCTCAATGATTCTCCTATTACTTTACACTTTAGATGTGTTCTTTTAGGCAACTTTAGTTACAGGAATAAAATAACAAATACTAGTGTGGGAGGCATGGTTTTCCAACTTCATGGAGAAGAGGTTGGGGGGCTTGATTCTGGTAGAACTCTGGAAATCCATAGAAACTATATACTGAAAAAGAAAGGTAATTCTTGCTTCAGATCTGTGCAAAGTTATTCACAGCTGGCAGTTTTTGATCCAGTGTGACGAGTTTGGGGATGGCTGTCTTGGAAGAATATGGTATGGGGAAAAGCAAGCTTTAATAATGTTTATGTTAATTTTTTTTCTGTGTGTTTTCTTTAAAATGGTCTGTACACAAAGTTACGAACAAGATTTATTGACAGTATTTCTTGACAGAATCTGGATGCTGTACCAGTTTTATGGTGGAAAAGTATGTATCTGGATGTGTAAATGCTGGAGAAGTTAAAATTATAAAGACTTGGGACTTTAGGTAGGCTGTAAAGCATTTGATGGAGATTTACACTTACTTTCCATTAGGGTTTCTCGACTACTTGTTGGGTGTAATAATCTGTCTGAAACAATTGTTTGGGTTTTTTTGGTTAGTTGGTTTTGTTGTTGTTTTTTTAAAGGGGAGATTTTGTTATGCTTCACAAAAAGTTTCCCCACAGCCTGCCTTTTCACTGTACTCTCATTTCACACATGGGCTCTAGACTCCTGTTTCTCCCAAATCCAGGAAAATGAGCAACAACTAGAATTTAAATTAGTGTTGCTTTTTTTGATGTGTTTATTCAGTGTTCAAGAGACTTCCTTGGTAATGCTGTCAAGAGTTAAGTATTTATCTCTCGCTATTGCTAGGCTACTCTAATTTTTCAAAACCATTTTTACTCTGTGATTTGATGTTAAGAGGCTAGCTGTTCTTTGCCTTTGGTTTTGTAGAATGCAACGTGAGGTCATTCCCTGGTCTTGTATTTCATGTTGTTCCCTTTATAGGAGCAATATGCTGTGTTTCTCTGGGTTAGCCCCTCTGTGGAGGAATGTGTGGTGGTGTAATATTTGGCAGCCTACAAGGAGCAGGTAGGTAATTTTTTTTTATGCTCTGGAAAGTTTACCAGAAGGTATTTTGCTTATTACAGATTATGTCTTTTTGTGGACATATATCTGGCAATGATTCTCTCATTCGGCATTAGACACCACCCAGGACAGCAGAAAAATTGAGAATTGCAACTTCCAGGAATATCATTACAAGACCGTGTTTGCAACTTGTTTTGTGGAAGTAGGTCGCAACAACTTCACTGGCCTGGCTTCAGATTCCCTACAGCTGGCATCTTCAGAGGGCTCCCAGTTCCATGCACCTGCACCACTTAGTTCTCCATCTCTCATGCTCTGCACCCCACTCCCAGACCGAGTTCCACCTTTTTCTTCTTATTCTCGCTAAAGGACATAGTCTTCAAGCTTCAGAGAGCTGCCAGCAATGCAAGTAGTGGGGTTTTTTTGCTGGTCCCCATTTTTCAGCATTTCTTATGAATCAGCAAAGGTCTGCAATTGATCCTAGTCCCATGTGAATGAAATTGTGAATGGATGGTGGTAACACAACTAGGAAGGGAGAGAAGTGACTGTCAGGATCACATGGCTTTTCCAAATATTCTCCTCTGGCTTTAAGATCCTTTTACCTAAGGGAGCCAGGGTCTCTGTGCTCATGTTCTTTGTGTGTACATATAAATGTGTTGCATAGAGATGCTGAAGTCAAGTGCTTAATTGTAGTAGAACGATAAATAAGTAAATCTCAAAAAAGAAATGCGTGTAACTTCATCTTTGAAATTCAAGAAATCATAGTTACAATTTAATATATTCCAACTACTTGAAAACCATTAGTAGAAAGGTAATGTTAGCTCCAGTCCTCTAGCTGTACAGTGACAAAATTGGGAGTCTGGGCTGATGATATTTTCTGTATGGTCACAATACGAAACATAAAACTCAATCTGAAACAAACTTTTTGAAAACATTAAAAGCAAGAGTAAATTCTGCCCTTTGTAATGATGCGATAGCTGTGTCATACTTGAGCTGCAGAAGGGTATTACAGACTTCTGTCATGACAGTGCTCAGCCAGTTTATGCGTAACTTAGTACTTCATATAGTGTCAGTTATAAAGTTGCCACAAAATACAGAATTAATATATATTTGCATGTAAAACTTTTAATTCACTTGGCTATATATTTTTCTTACAAAGTACTCAAGCTACAGTGTTGGTGAAGTGTGGCATGTAGTAATGAAACATGCATCTGTGAGACCAGTTACAACTTGCTGCCTTCCAATGCTTACTTTGCTTACATCTTCTCCAAGGAAGGAGTTTGCTATTTCACAACACTGAATATTAAAAATTCTTTCATTTGTTGCTGCCACTGAGATCTATTTCATAGAAAGTAAGTCCAGATTAAGTTCTATAAGTTCTACATGTAACCTAAAACAGTGAGGTTTTTTGAGTTTGCACTAGTATTTGAGTCTGCCAAAGCATTTTCTAACTGGATATGCAAAGTGTTTCATACTCTTGTTAGTTTTACTATATGGTGGCATATTAATGCATCTAATTACAGATGTAGTGCAGTATCTGAAAGTAAGTTAGTGTGACAATTTGACTAGTGAGAGCTGTGTTTAGACACAAAAAATTTTAATGTTAAATGTAAACAGTTGCAAATGGGATTGGAAATAACACAGTAATTTGCTTTTTTATTAAACTGTTATTTGATTTCAGTAGGAAACGGAATCATCATTTAATAATAAAAAGAGCTGGACACATAATTCATATTTTAACTGGCAAGATACTTACTGGCTTTATGAAAGCTAGGTTTTTAAAAAGGGGCTCTGGCTCTGGTTTAGGAAACTGTGTGAACCAAGCTGCTGTTGTTCCTGCAGAGTTTGAACAAGGTCCTCCAAAAATGTTTGTAAAAGGAGACCGTTTTTTCTGTCAGGTCTTTATAAAAAGTAATGACACCATCATGGGAAAAGGAAGAAAAAGATTATATTTAAGTTATCAATGCTGAAAGGCTGATAGCCTATATCTTAAGCAGAAAAACTGGAACAGAACTGTGATACTTTTAATGTTATTGGGTGGGGGTGAAGAGAGAACAAAAGTGATGAAAAAGCTCTGTTCCAAATGTTGATTTGAACAAGAAGGGATTCAGGGGAGATTTATAGAGCCATGAAAATTGCTTGAGCGGTACTGGACAAATAAAATTCTCGTGTATGTTAAATAACAAGAAGAAAGCTTTTCAAATACTTTCGTATGTTTCTGTTACTGATAACATTTGAGAGAGATTTGTTGGTGTCACTGTTCATTGTTGTATCTTCATTGTTATGTTACTTCCATTATTGCTAAATACAAAACCAAAGCAGTGACTAATATAAAAAGTGTTAATACGTTCAAAAAGCTACTGGACACAGCAGCATATTTGAAGAATGTTGCTCAGGAATTGGGATATACCAGAGACAGCAGTAATTCAACCTCGTTTGAGTATCTTTATTTTGTACGCAGCTGCATATTATCTACTCCATACCACCCTGCAATCTTTAGGGTGTGCAGGAGGGTTCTCTCTGTAAGACCACTGCTCAGTGTTTGGGAGCGTACAGCAAAGGAGCAGATAGAGACATTACAGAAAGAAAGGATAGTCAAGGTGTTGATAGTGGAGCTTTGTTGAGGAGAGCTGGATCAACTGTCCTGTCGTCTGTTGCCGAGTTGATGTGAACTGCTAGGTAAGTTATTTTGTCAAGAATTCACAGGTAGCTGTTAGCTGTTTGTTCCTTATGAAGACTTGGTTTGGGATTTTGGGGCCTGAGTATTCACACCTCCAACTGTATTAAATTGAGCAGTGAGTTTTGAAAAACACTTAATTGTAGAAAATCAGGGGTTCTTAGAAATCCAGCCTTTGGCATCTCCGATTGGATGACTGAGTTCAGTAGACTTAGAAGTTCAATTCTTTACATGCTGTGGTTTCCCTCTATTTCAAGAGAAGGGAGATCTTGCTTAGAAGTGTTGTTAAAGTTAATTCATTGATGTTTGGACTGCACTGAAATGCTATAGAGAAAATGCTTGCAGAGAGAAAGGCAGTGAGAAAACCCATAGTCAGTGCAAATTTCTGTGAAGTATGTGATAACTGAGGACTCAGGCTGACCAAGGAGGACAAAACAAAATGTTTGTTTACTGAACATCATACACACTTGTGCACTGAGTAAGGTTATATTTTTAAGAAAGGAATATAATTGTGTTAGATGATATCTAGATATGTGGATGATATCTAGATTCTGACCATAGATTGATACTAGGGATACATATATTTTAATGTGAGTAAGGTAGTGAGCTTTCATGGTCTTTGTTCCTGTGATCATTTGGGCTAAATCTTCCACATGCAGTGTGTTCTTCCCCTCTACAGGATTTGCAACAGATGAGCGGATTTGGTAGCTCTAGGTTCTAAAAATGGAGACTTAATGGAGAAGGGGTGTGCAAAACTTTTAACTATAGGCTGAAGTGTTGCTCACTCATACAGAAACATTATTAAAATTATTAAGGTACTGTGAGCAGTTCAGAAAACTCAAGCAGGGTGCTATTAGTGACTCAGGATGTAAGGATGTATGTGGGGGAATTATTGCATGGACAGAAATTGAAAAGGTGTTAGCCTCGGAACGGCTGATAGAGAATCTGGAAGAAAGGCATCAGTGCCTACAGTGTAATCTGTAATCTCCCTTTTCAAACAAGAAGAAATCTCATGAATTCAAGAGGAAGAATGAAATTGAACTGCTTTTTCATACATTGTGTAATGAGATTATGGAGAATTTTTTTTTAATTGAATGTTCTTGAGGCTACCTCATATCCAGATTTAACAATTAAAGCTTTGAATTTTATCTTAGACTTTCTAGTCCATGTATTTTGACTACTTCAGATTCAAATGTGGCTGTTAAGGATCTTAAATCTTCCCTAAAGCATCACTTGAGCCTCTGGTTTGAACTTACTCTTACAGTTTTCAGTATATCTAGTCCCAATGGTTATCAACAAGTTTTCCTCAGTGTAGCATTTTGGTGATTTTAATGCAGTGAAGTAAGAGCATTTTGAATTCAGTGTGGAGCATAGAGACAAGCTCATTAGTTTCACTGTTTCAGAAAATATGTGTAAGCCCAGCATTTCAGTTCAGATCTACTTGTAAAGTTTTGTGTGGCTTATTGTCATTTACTAAGTTTAGAAGTGAGATCTGTGCCAAGTAAAAATTGTGAGGCAGCATCACAGAAGCTTTGGAATTGTGTATCAAAGGTGTATGCAGGTAATGACTTGATTTCTACCACTTGAAGCTACTTCTTCTTGAAGTTTGGAATTAATTTTTAAGTATGAATAGAAGAAGTCACTGTAGCCTTTGACATTAGGAAAAAATTATTCCATCCCACCTGCCAGATTTATTTTGAGAATGTAGTTTGAATAAGTTGACAGGGGGAGGGTGGATGAATTTATTTGATGTAATTTTTATCTTCTTTTGTTTTTAATGTGTAAATATTTGTAAAAAAATTTAGGCTTAGTCTGTGATTTGCTTTTTATGTGAGTTCCTCTTTTTATTGCTCATTTGTCACCCTGCAGTGAATTTCATATTTGTGTTAGTTCTTTCTGTTGTGATTGCTTTATTTGGAGCTCCTAGGAGGCTGTCTGTAGAAGTCACCCCATTTTCAGTTGGAGACCTGGGTACAACTTTTTTATTGCAATAAAACTTGGAACCTGGACCCAAGAGACCGTGATGTTTCTCCCATTTGTGCGTGGGATATCAGGTGTAGATTTTGTCTTGCCAGTAGACAGTCAGTAGAGTCTCCTACAGGTAGAAATTAGAGGTCTTGTACTCTGTTGCAGTGAGTTTTATAGATGTAAGTCCATTCTTCCAAATTTTTTACTCATTGGGACATTTCACTAGCATGTATTGTTTGCAGCTATCAGTTCATATGACTTTCCTATATTACTTAAAATTTGTCTTTTCATTCACATTTTTATCAAAATACTATTGATCCTGTTCCACATTTGATTTGTGTCATCCTGCTGTCATCACTGACGAAATCCAGCTGAAAAAAAATATTAATTAAAAAAATGTTTTTAAAAATATACTGCAAAGGTAAGATGAAACAACAAACAAAGTTCTAAAAAGAAATTATAACTGCATTTTTTTTTCTTACCTCAGGTGATATTTGGTCTTCCCCCTTCTGCCACTTCCTGGTGCCAGATTCTTTTTGGGAGGCAATGTTTCTTGTCTTGACTGACAAGAGGTGCTGTCTCTGGTAGGATAAATTATCTTCTTTGCTTTCTTTCTTTTTGTCTTTGCTCTCTTATACTTTACGCTCTTACTTTGTTGTCACTATTCTTTCTTCCCCTTTCTGTGCTCTCCCTCTCCTACTTTCCTCCTTTGAGTGCTCTGGGGTGGTATTTTCAACAACCCCTTGGGAAGCTGTAGACCCATGTTGGGTGCAAGTGCAGTAGAAATTTAACGCCTCCCTCTGGAAGCCTCTTTGAAAAGCAAAGCTCTGATGTTTCTTGGTGCACAACTTGCCCTCACTTATTTCAAAAAACAGGTGTTGCTGGCAAGGTTTTTAGGCAGCCAGATACAGAGATGGATTTGTGTTTTGGTTTTGTTTGTTAGCTGATGAGATGAGGTGCCTTTAGTAGTGCAAGTTTTACTAGGTTATGACTGATGTGTTCTTTAATTATTTCTTGAGCAGAGTCATTGTTTACGAAACTCTTCAGTGACAGTTGATTCCTAGTGTAAATGCTATTTACTGTTAGCTTATTTGTACTAAAGCAGCCAGTGTTCTTGACTGAAGGTGTTTTCTAATGGCTCATTCTATGAGATTGTATTTACTCTAAAAATTTGAAAGAATGAGGTGAAATCTATGTATATACAGTGTAGAAATCAGCATAAATTAATGTGACAGATAAAAATATCAGTATTCATATTAGAGTTGTAACCAATTTCCAGACCAATTTTCAGACCAAGGGAGTTGCTTTCCGGCTGCTTGACGGTATGGGAGGAACTTCATTGCAGCTTCTGGAAATAAACACCTGGGTGTGTGCCTCGAACATTAGAATTACTTGGCAGATGAATAGCAGCATCCTAGAGGTGGCTGGTTGGAGACAAGTGCTCTGAGCTGTTAAACAGGTGATACTCTGGGTACTTGATAGGTATCTCAAGTATCCTAGCTCCAGCAGCAGTAGATCATGCATGATTTTCAAGGTCAGAAATGCATTACTATATAGTCGTATAACGACCTCTTGTGTGATTGTCAGTAACTTTTGTCTTTATCTCCAAATAAATGATTCTGGTAAGAATCATCATTCAGTTTTACTGGAAATATATTTTTGCGTATTTACCTCTGTGTGTGTATTAGCTGTACATGCTCAGAAATCGTTTCCTTGGAATCAATTTTAAACTACTGCGAGTCTTTATTAGAAGCCCTTGTCAGCTGGACTTTCTTTCATGATAGAATGAAATTAACTCTGAAGAAATCTCTGGTTTGGGCACAGAGTCTTCTCTGTGTTCAGGATACTGTCACATCACTTCTAATCAAGAAAGCAAATGTTTGAATTACTGCAAATATTTGCATGTGCTTTTAATGTAGACAGTAATGCTGAGATGTGCCTTACAGAAATGGTGTTTAGTGTACAGCTATTATGTGTATATCAGTATGCAATCTGAGGTGTGGGTTATCTCTTCAAGTAGAAGATCTCTGTAGTGAGAAGCTACTTATGATCCACTGATGAAGTGGGTCTGTGAGAGCAACTTCACCAAGACTAGTAGTGCTGGAACAAGGGTCACATCTGGACTGATACAGTTGTTGCACTGCAGTTTCCAAAGTTTCTTCTGGCTTTCTGAGAGTAAATAAGGCCACTAGCTTCAGCCCCTGAATTGTTGCTAGTATTACTTTCACATGTCCAAAGTAGACTCTCTAGTTGTGGAAAAAGAAGTAAGTTTGGGAAAGAGATTTCAGGAAGCCCTTGAAGAAAGACATCTAAGCTTCACGAAAGTAAGCTGTAGAAAATGCAGAGCATTCTATGTCATGACTAAGCTTTTTTTCACTCTAGATGTGCATAAGATAGCTCATATGATTTTAATTCCATACTTGTTTCCTGCTTTAATTTGTACTGTTCTGATAAGAGGAAAATGTCAGTAAGTGTAGCTTGATCTCTGACTGTGCAGGTGGATGTCAATTATTTCTGCTGTTAACCACGACCTGTTGATTACATTAATTAGATACCTTGCAGGAGTAAGAAGATGGACTAGAAACTGCAGAGTGTCTTGACTCAGGAGTAGGTCAGACATATTTTCCAGCGCTCTTCTCCCTCGATTATCTTAAATTTTAGAAAATTCCACAGATGAATAAAAGCCTATTTGCCCTCCTGAATTCAGAAAAATGAATACTGTGATCTGCAGGTATCTTTCCCGAAGTTGTTTGCTATAAGGCCTCTGAAATGCCAGGCAGGATCTGACAGCATACAGTGTTCCTTATTCTGAAAGACTTCTGTGGTGAGCAGAGAAAACAGGTTGAGATTTTTGCTGTAGAAGATATACAAATATCTTCTTTGTAAATGAAGATATACAACTAAAGGTTCATTAGAATATAAACCTGTCTTTACAGTGTAGATAACTGAATAATTGACTTTTATTAGTCAAATTTGTACTGCTAGAAGTTGCTTTTGGTAATGTTCTTGTGCTGTAGCAAATTGCTATCTGAGGTTTATTTAGAAGCAGAGAATCTGCAAGTTTAACTCATGTCACATTAAAAAAAGTATAAAAGGAGGATATTAATAAATTTTTTATTTTGTTATCCAGCTGTTAAGTATTGGAGCCAGTTACTGGGAGGTGTCATTCTTACTGTGCCTCAAAGCACAGTTAATATCTTGTTCCTGGAAGCATTAAATTATTAAATAAGAATTAAATGAAAATTACCAGAAAGTGAAGGAATGGATTGTTGGGAATTGCGTGCCAGAATACATTTATTTAGCCAGGAATGAAGTACTTCAAGGTGGTAGTTGAATGAGGTGCACGACTCTGGGCTCTAACTTTGAGAAGTACCGTGGTGTATCTCTTCAGGGGAAGTATTTCAGGTCATCTACTGATGAACACTCTTGTCATGCTTGCACTCTATGTTGTGTTGAGCTTCTTCCAAACCTAGTATTCATTCCTTCTAATGTCCTTCTTCAAAAATTACTGCTTTTCAAGAAAGCAGACACTTTCTTAGCTTGTGTAATAGAACATAGCATTAAATGTCCCTGATTGGTAAGATGACATTGCCTGCATATTCTTTCACAGTGCTGAGCGTTTGGTGATCTTGGCAGTGTATAGAAAATTTAAAAGTCCATACTGTAGTTTGTTCTAGTTAATTGAAAAACTCTAGAGGGAGTGCTGAGACTCAGGAATATCTCAGAAATTAGAAACTGCAAAGGAAATCTGATGACCTATATTCAGGGTGGAGCAAGCCTTATGATTAAAGAAGACAAAAGAAGTTGTGTGTAAATAATTGAGTCCTTTTGTTTTCCTCCTGCAGCAATTGTAGGCATCTTCTAATTGTACGCAAAAAAATAGATTCACTATTAAGTGTACCATGGGCTCTAAGTTACAACATTTGGGTCTGTTACATATACTTAAAAGATGTTTGCAAATAAAAAAAAAAACCTTACAAACCTCTTAGCTGTAAAATATGTGGACAGCATTTCAGGTCCATTGCTATACCTCTTTCATCCTGAAAATTTTTATAGTCTGACAGAACCATAAACTTTGCGAAGGTAAAAAGTACTGAGTTGCTTCTGAGTTTGACTGCTCTGCTGAGAGCTGTGTTGATGAAGTAAGGTAGCTGCCAACTCTAGCACATGCAGAAGAACCTGGAAGGAAAGTAGCTAATACTTACTGTGTCTTGTAATAGATGGTGTGTTCCAACAGTCAACAGAGAGCTCAGAAAATCTGTTAAAATAACAGCTGTCTTGAAGCTGTACCAGGACTGTCAACATCCTGTTCAGCTGAATGAGCTGAAGGTGTCTTTTCATCCATCCATCCCAGTGACATCACCTAGAAGACTGTCAGGGGAAATGAAAGGAGTATCAGGCTCAAACCTCATTTTACAGTTACATATAGATTAAGAGACTTGCAGTATTTGTCGTTGCATGTTTGACACACATCAAACTTTAGAATGCAGCACAGTGTGCAGAGAGGCAGTCTTAAAAAACAATGTATGTATTAAAAGAAGGTATGAATTACAGAAGATACAAGTTTGAAGATTAGCGGTTTTGCTCATAAACATTTGAAAACTTGAAGAAGCTCAACAGTTTAGTGGGTGAAAACCACCTTTCTGTGTGGAATTCAAGCAGAGTCCAATGGGCCATGGAGAACAGTGCTTGTAAGTTAGTCTGAAAATGTAAAGGAAAACCTTGTGCTTCCAGGAGGCAGAAATTGAGGTAAAACAACTAAAATACCTCTCATATGTCCACCTTTCCCTGCTTCATTACCTAGGTTTTCCTCACTAGTATCTTTGTATTTCAGATTTTTTTTTAATAGTTTGTTTTAAAACTTTTCCAGTGAAGATCTGTCAGATTTGTTTGTTACACATAATTTTTTCTTTATCCTTAAAATTCTGTTTCATGCATTTTGTAACTGTAGCATGGCAGCTGAGCTTATAGTAAGAAGTAGTGAGACCTGAGGGAGTGTTTGACCATTCCTCTCCTTTTTTCTTAAATCATGAAGTGAGGTATGTTTTATCGGTTTTGACAAAATGCTGTATTATTTACACCTGGTTTATTTTGTGGTTCAGCGAAGAAAGTAAAACATCTGAGTCTTGTTTAAGAGAATGAGCTAATTACATTAAAAGTATTTAAGTGCTGAAGACTCATGAGCTGTGATCTGCAAATTAGTGATATGTTTTAATGTTTAGTGATAGATTGGGAGCTCTTTAGAAAAATTATGTGGCCTGTAATTTTCAAATAGAGTGGTTAGTAAATTATTGTTAGGAGTAAGTTTGATACATGTGTGAGATGATCAGGACTGTCAGGGAAATGTTCTAGAACATAATACTTTGGTCATCTTTGGTTCTTTATGCATGTGCAGTTTAAGGGGACAAGAAAAACAAAACTACGCAATAAAGCTCAATGAAACTCTTCCTAATGAGAAAAACAAGGGGAAAGGTGAGGCATTTGGTTTGGCTGACAAATGGTTGTGTTGCCAATTCAGGGAACATATGAGCAAAATATAAGGAGCCCTGCCAAGAAGAGCTTGACGATGCTGGTGGATGAAAGGCTGGACATGATGTGAGAGCCCAGAAAGCCAGTTGTATCCTGGGCTTCATCCAAAGCAGCGTGGGCAGCAGGGCCAGGGAGGGGATTCTGCCCCTCTACTCTACCCTGGTGAGACCCCACCTGGAACTCTGCATCCAGCCTTGGAGTCCCCAACACAGGAAGGAGATGGACCTGTTGCAGTGAGTCTAGAGGAGGCTGCCGGGTTAATTAGAGGGATGGATCACCTCTCCTATGAGGAAAGGCTGACAAAGCTGGAATTTTTCAGCCTGGAAAAGAGAAGGCTAAGGGGTACCCTAATTATGGCCATTCAGTACCTGAAGGGAGCCTTACAAGAAAGTTGGAGAGGGACTTTTCACAAGGGCGTGTAGTGACTGAACAAGGGCGCATGCCTTCAAACTGAAAGAGGATGAGTTTGGACTAGCTGTTAAAAAAAAAAATTCTTTTGAAGATGTTGAGGCCCTGGACCAGGTTGTCCAGTTTGGATGGGGCTTGGAGCAACCTGGTGTAGTGAAAGGTGTCCCTGCCCGCACCAGGGATGTTGGATCTCGGTGATCTTTTAAGGTCCCTTCCAACTCAGACTATTCTATGATTGCTTGAATTAGGAAAGAAGTCTATGCCATGAAGAATTGGAAAGGAGGGAGGAAGGGAACAAACTCAAAGCCTGATAGAAGTAGACATGAAACCTTCTTTGCTTTAGGTTACTGTTACTTCCCACAGTGCTCTTCTGGTATAGCCTTCCCATGATAAGCAATTGTAATTTCTAGAGACATGTTATCAGCCTGAGAAGCAGTTCTATGTAACAGAGTGGGAGGAAAAGTTGCCAAGGCAGTCTTTCTATGTTCAGAGTAAGAACAATGCTTTGAGAAAGCCCAGGATAGAACACTGCAACTACTTAAATGAATATATTGTGGGATGTTAACCTCCTATTGCCCTTCTGTGTTGTGTCCAGAGACTTAATTATTTTTACAAGTTACTAGATCTCTTGTGGTATTTAGGAAAGAATGGTGATTTTGAAGGTAGTCTTTAAGTTTGAAAGTGTTTTTGTGCTCCTCTCTAACCTCCAACCTGAGTTGACTGGGAGGAATCTAGGTGTGACTGCCTTGTATTAGGTATTGCCACTTTCTTTAATGATGAGAAGAACCACTTGATTTTCTGTCCCTCCCTCTTCCAACTGCTTTCTAGATGTGTTTTCATGATCTGAAAAGTGCGTTTTTCCAGACCACTTGGTGCAAGTCTTTTAAATCGGAGCTATTATGAGACATGTAATCACAAAGCATTACTACAAGAGCTGAGGCGCTTGCTGCATGCAGACTTTTTGTGTCTCTCACTTCCAGCTCTTTGGTTTCCTAGCCAGTATTGCCTACTTTCTGCATTGTTACCCATGATATATCTCTCCTTTTCTCCATCCCACAGGGTGGGAAAAGCTTGGAATGTTTGCTTATTTGGGTAATGTTTAAAGGGATCAGGAGCGAGCTTAATAGTGCTAAAGGAGGTAAAGCTGAGTGTGTATTCCTTACACCAGAGCTATGTCTAGGGTGTACCTAAGTAGTTAATTTTGGCTAAACTACTCTTAGCCTCTGCCAGGTGTTGTGGGGTTTTCTTTCTTATCTGCCTGGAACAGTGGCTCATAGAAAAAGCATTCTTCAAGCATGTTTACTTCTCTGTTCAACTGGTCTGTACTACTCAGTTGTCTCCCAAGCCTGATGGGACATGTGTCTTAATCTCCTTGTGTGTTTTTTCCCTTTTTATGCCACTCTTTCTAAACAACAGTAATCAAAAATGCATAAAGGTTTCTTTTCTGAGAAAACTATATCTTAATTCTTTCAGGGTTCAACAGAGAAGTACCAGTTCTTTTGTTTGATTTCTTTTTAGGATTTTAGTATTTTCTTCATGTCTCTTACACCTCACTTGTGTGTGATGTACTTTCCCCCAGCCCAACTCTCTTTTAGCTGCTGCTTGCCTGAGCAGCATATTTCTATTGTCTCATCCTGAAACAAACTCAGAAATGTGGTCCTGTCCTATTGAGTGAGAAACTTTGCCTTTGATTTTACTAGATAGAGGATGCAGCTTAGTACTGTTTCTGTTATTTTCTTGCCCTGGAGCTGTTTGTACCTTTCTTAGTTGAAGTATTTTTCTGTTTATAGAATTCACATTGTTTGCCATTTTCCATATTAACAGAGTTGTTAAATAAAGTTATGTCTGGTGCCAGTTCCTTTGCCACTGCAGACTTCCAGTGCTCCATTGCAATCTGTTTCTTTTTAATATGTTGACAGTCCTTTAGCAGGTTTTTGTGTTGTGATGGTTTTGATGGTCAAATGAAATTATATTAATTGAATGATAAGAGACATGTGTATAAGAGAAATAGTATCAAATATTAAAATGGAAATCCAAATCGACTTGATCAGAAATCCTGCATGATTTCTGCTTAGACATGTTTTGCAAGTGCTTACTAATCACTTGTTTCTAGTGCCCTAGATGACTGAAACTGTTGTGTGTTTAACTTCCACAACCTGGAATGTGAAAGCAAAAATGGAAAAATATCTTTTTGCAGTAGACTGGCTGATGGTTTGGATCAAGTCTGAAACTTGCTGGGCCAGCTGTACTGTTCAATTCTTTGTTTTTACACCAGGGAAGTGATTGTCCCCCTGTCCTCAGCACTGCTGAGGCCGTGCCTCTAGTACTGTGTTCAATTGTCTCTTCACTTTAAAAAGGACATTGAGATGCTGTCTTGTGTGCAGAGGAGGGCTGCAAGGCTTGCTGAATGTCCAGAAAATATGGAATGACTGAGGGAGCTGGGTTTGTTTAGTCTTGAGGAGGTTCAGGGGGGACATCATCACTCTATGATTGCCTGAAAGGAGATTGTAGTGGGATGAAGGTCCATCTCTTTCAGTGTGCCTGCAGTGAGAGGACAAGAGGAAATGGCCTGCTGCTGAGACAGGGAAGATTCAGATTAGATATTAGAAAAAAAAATTGGGGGTGGTCAGGAATTGGAATCATTTGCTCTGGGGCATAGTGGAGCCAGGTATCCAAGAGGTATCTCTATCTGGCACTGGATGATGTGGTTTAATTGTTTAGGGATTATGGTGGTATTGCTGGGTGAACAGTTGGATTCGATGATCTCAGAGGCCTTTTCCAACCTTGATGATTCTGTGATTCTAAGTATCAGGCACTGTGCAAGTGGGCTTCATGAATATTACTGACACCAGAGAGGTGAGGTGTCTGTTTCTACTCAAGACTTCAGAGAGGCTTCCAGAAAGGAAAGAGGAGTACAGTGAAGAAAACAAAAGCCTTTTGTAGGCCCAATTCCCTCCCTTTCCTCATCCCTTTTTTTNGGGAGCTGGGTTTGTTTAGTCTTGAGGAGGTTCAGGGGGGACATCATCACTCTATGATTGCCTGAAAGGAGATTGTAGTGGGATGAAGGTCCATCTCTTTCAGTGTGCCTGCAGTGAGAGGACAAGAGGAAATGGCCTGCTGCTGAGACAGGGAAGATTCAGATTAGATATTAGAAAAAAAAATTGGGGGTGGTCAGGAATTGGAATCATTTGCTCTGGGGCATAGTGGAGCCAGGTATCCAAGAGGTATCTCTATCTGGCACTGGATGATGTGGTTTAATTGTTTAGGGATTATGGTGGTATTGCTGGGTGAACAGTTGGATTCGATGATCTCAGAGGCCTTTTCCAACCTTGATGATTCTGTGATTCTAAGTATCAGGCACTGTGCAAGTGGGCTTCATGAATATTACTGACACCAGAGAGGTGAGGTGTCTGTTTCTACTCAAGACTTCAGAGAGGCTTCCAGAAAGGAAAGAGGAGTACAGTGAAGAAAACAAAAGCCTTTTGTAGGCCCAATTCCCTCCCTTTCCTCATCCCTTTTTTTCCTATTTCCAAGTCAACAACATCTCTGTGACTTTAATCCTACCAGTTCTTTTTAGTCTGGTTACTTCTTTTTCCACTTTGCTCTAAGAAGATCCTGCATATTCAGCCATGATGCGCGCAGGCTATGTGAGGGGACGGAGCGTTTTTGGTTTTTTCAAGGGTATGGTGTGTGAACTTTCTGTTCAGTACTTGTAGCTGCAAGGGTGATGAAGTGGGTTCTATGTTGTAGGTGTCTTTAATGTTTGTTTTCACAGTCTGCTTTAGTAAACACAAGGAAAAGTAAACAAAAATGAATGTTCTTAGATTTAGTTGATTTTTCTGGTGAAATGTTCACAGGAACAGAAGTTCTTAGAATTTGACCTCTCAAACCAGGCAGTAGTCTGCATTAAGGAATGAGTCTATTAAAGTAAGAAGCAATTGGCATTTCTTCTTTATTAAGTATTATCAAATGGCATGTATTTTCCTATCTTCAGTCTTGGAAACAACTGAACTGCTTTAGTAGAATGTCTTGAAGTTTGGACTTGCTGTGTAGACCACAGATGAGAGTTAATGTCAAGCAAATTTATTTAAAACTGAATAAACCCAGAACAGTCCTCTAAAAGAGCATCTTACACTAAAACATATCAGATGTATTTTAAAGGTACTGTTACTTATGATCTTCAGGATATATAAATAAAATGCAGATACAGGTTTCAACCTTTTGTACCACAAAAGAGGTGGCACAACTTTTTAAGTTTTACTTGCATGCTTAAGTTGGGGTTTTTGAAAGGTAGAAACCTTGAAGTTTGTCCAATCCCTTGAAATTCAGTGGCACTCTTGCATGTAATACTTCTGGTCTTTAGAAGGGTGAATCCTTTCAATACTTTATGTAAGTTAGGAAGAAATTCTGCAGTACCTGGCATTTTCTTTGTGGAGAAGAAACCATTGATGAGCTAATTTTCTATTTGTGTTGTACATTAAAGAAGTACAGTGATCCTCACTCTGAACACTGATGAACTGAAAACAATACCTAAATTGGCTGGAAGTTTGGTTTTTCGATATTGAGCTGCTGACAGGAATGCTAAATGCTGATAACTACCCATGAAACTAGTGTCTTCCAGTGTATTAGAGAAAGGAATTGCTTTAATTCTCAGGAATAGCAGAATGACTCTTCTCTGGAGCTAATTGTTGTTTTCACCGTTTGAGTATTTCAGATGTTGGCTTCATATGTGTTTAAAATATTTTCTAATGACTGGTATTTTCTTTGAATGTATTTTTTAATTTTTAGAAATTTCAAAGTATTGATAAAGTTCAAGGCATCATTTTGAGGCTGAAACCTATTTCAGTGTCTCTGTAGCTCATCTTTGACCATATGCTCTTTATAAGGCAAAAAAATGCTGAGTTTTCTGCAGATTCTCAGGTAATTTCTTGTCTGGCTCAGATTATTGGGCTTTTAATATCATTATTATTCTGATTGCCCTTAGTTTCTGAGGACACCAAACAGGGGAAAAAACCTTTGCATTTTTTACAAATACGTGTCTCTCCAAGATAGTAATGCCTTGGGACATTAAAGACACATTCATTGATGTTACCTTGTAGCTTTGCTTGTAATTTTAAATAGAAGTTCATCCTGAGGTATGTAGTATTTGAACCGCATCGTTTTTTCAGTGTTATTCTCTCCATTATGAATTCAGATTATGTGCTGTCTTTAGTGTATCTATTAAACCCAGGACCAGTTGCATTCATTTTAGTTAATTTCTAGCAAAACCAGTTTGTAAAATCAAATAATGTTTGGCTGTCAGGATCAAAATATGAAAGGTGTTGGGGAATATAATTGTTTTGGCCTTTTTTTTCCTAGAATCACTCAACAAGTCATTCAAATCATTCAACATGCTATGTGAAAAATGCTGAAGTAGTTGGCCTGGATTAAAAGAACATGTGGGCTTGATAAAAATGTTGTAAGATTTTGTATTGAAGGGGTAAAACATAACTTTATTAGTGGGGCAGTTAGGTATGTCCTGACTCACTTCACTCAAAGTGTGAAGCTGTAGAGACTGAGAGTTGATAGAGGGAAAACTTCTGAAGAAACTTTCAGAACCTGATGTTTGATAGCTAAAGGTGAACTTAGCCAAAGTTTCGTAGGCTTTTAGCGCAATGCTGTCCTCTGGTGGAAGAATGTTGCGCTAAAAGAGCATTTTAAACTGAACAGAAAAGTTTTAATTAGATGTAATTATGTGGTGCAGTATGTGGTGGTACTTGAATAGCATTAACAAAGTAGAAAAAATTTTGAGGATGCCTCCAAATCATCTATGGTGTGATGTAATCTGTAACGAAAATGGATATTTCTTACTCTTACCATTCCAAGCCAATGTTTTCCTTGAGGTTAATCATAAGTTCTCATTGAGCAGCAAGTTGTTTGGGGTTAATAGGATTTCATTCTATGATTCTTTGAAAGTCAGTAGTAACAGCTCTTGCAAGTCAGAAGTGAATCTCAATAGTTCTCACAGATTGTTCATGCTTTTCTTTTGGTTGGTTCTGTGCTTCTGTTCCTTGCTTTAAAGTGAACCGCTCCAGACTACATGTTTTTTTTCTCAAAACCAGTGATTAGTGTGGATGCGTCCTGTTTAATCTGATAGTCTTGAATCTGTAACATGCCTGCCATACTTGGAAATGTAAGGTAAATACAGGGAAATGTTGGATAGACACATAGAAAGACATGCTGTGCTAAATAAAATATGTTATCTTTGGGTGTTTGAGGTTTGTGCAGTATGAACTTTTGGAATTTCAGTTGATGTAAAGATTAAAGTGTTAAAGATTAAAATCAAAAGCTTTCATTATAGTAGGAAAGAATAAGATGGGAGGAAATGATTTTGTTATTTCAGTTTCTAGATCGCATGTTGGGTAGGTAATTGAGATTTTGGCAGCCAAGTAATAGGCTTGAAGAGGAACAGGAAGAACTGTCAGGCCTGAATTTACTTAGACTGTTTTGAAAAGGGGAAAATCAGTAATACAATTTTTGCAAAAGAGGTCCTGCTGGATTCAAGGGGAGGTCTGGGGATTTGAGCATGTGTTTAACTCCTAAATTTCAATTTAATAGTTTTCCCTTTTGCAGTTTTCATTCTCTGCTATAGAAAAGGATATAAGAGTAACCCAGTACATCCTTTGCTGCCAGCCTGTTTCTCAAAGGGAAGGATGTGATGTGAAATACCAACTCTGAGAGATGTAGAAAGAATGCTGTCTCTCGAGCAATGCTATTCTCTTGGTCTGACTTCAGCCATAGGGATGCGTTATGCTAACATTAGTTTTTCTGTTTGGATCAGATTGTAGATGTTCTAGTAATTGATCATAAGTAACAAAGTTCATCTGCTGTTTGAAGACGTGGTAGATTCTCACTGCAAATGTTCTAAAGTTTTAAATACAAACATTGTTGTGATTTATGTTAATGACTGAATTTCCCCACAGTTAATATCACATCATATATGGAGGTTGCAGTTTGGATTAATATAGAGAAGTATTGGCATGAAGAAAACATGTAAATGAGAGCTTCTTAAAAATGTCTGTCTTCAAGTAGAAATGGTGTAAATGTTTGAGAGAACACATGACAGGAGTTTGTTGCAAAGAGTCTTACATCTGCATTAAATCAGTTGTTCTGAGCTTAAATGAAAAGAGTGGGAAAAATACTACTTTCTGGAGAAGCATGAGTTAGTACTTCATTTGGAAAACTGATAGTGTCTGACATAGATTCTAGGTTAAACTAGTCTGCTTATTTCAGTGTGACATCTAACTTGCTGATCAGCTGTTTTCTAGAAAGTTTAGTAGGCAACAAAAAGACTTGCAGTGCTGCCAGTAGCTACTAAGTGCTGTGTGTACAGTGTCGATTGCTGGGGAGATCTGTGTGCTGCATAGGTAGAATTTTGTGGGTCTCTGTGTGAGAGGAAAAAAGCAAACAAACCAACTGAAGTAGTGAAATCAGAAGTTAGCCTGCTATCAGTGTCCAAATCATCAGATTGTTAAAAATCCTTCAGAGTTTATGAATGAAACTTCAGGGAAGAGGAAGTTAAGTGAGAAGTACCTTTTTTATCCTTTCTTCTTTTTTAAGCCAACCAAACCAACTTTGAAGATGGTAACATGACAATCCTCAATACATAGCTCAGCTATTAACAAAGATTCTGGAGATATTTTCTTCTAATATGCTGTTCCGTGTAAAGTGATGCTTGCAGAATAGATGTGCAGTGAGGTGAATAAAAAATAGCTTCAGTATTCACATAAGCACTGTGCTTAGAAGGTGTTAGTGCTTCGAGCAGTCCCAGTAGATGAAGAAATTAAAGGCAAAAGTGATAAAATAATTTTGCTCACTGTTCATCTAAATTGACAAGTAGGGGAGATTCAAAAGAAATTTCTTATCAATGTGTTAATGAATTACTTGTGGTAAAGCTTCTGTTCAGATGCTGTAGAGTAGTAAAAAAAAAAAGCAAAAGAATTCTCTAACTCACCCCAGTCCTCTAACAACTAGGCTTAAAAAAGAGGGATATGGCTAATGTGACTCTTGTTCTGGCAGTTTGCTCTAAAATTGTCTGTGCTTTTATCAAACTATGAAGAAGAAAGCTTAACTGTTGCCAAAAAAGTATGTTGATCCAAATCTTGCCTTGGTCGTACACACTGGTTTCTTTCGTGAAGACCCTTAATTTGCTGTTGCAGTTGAAAGACGTTTGGTTAGCCTTCACAGATTACAAGATAATGTCAGTTCTGCACTTAACTAGGCAACTTAAAGAGAACTGAAACCATACAGTGAAAAATGAAAAACTTCTTGAAGCTATAAAGCCTTTCTGAGACACACGTTGCAGTGTGACTACATAGCAAAAAATGAGCTTAAGGGAGAAATATAATGGAGAGAACTTATGCAGCCTAAATTGAAAAAACATGGAAAAAGGTCCTAATTTCTACCCCACATGAAATGTCAGGGATGGCTATGGTGTTATTCAGAATTAAAATATTAGGAAGTGTTGAATTAAAGCCTGGAAAGCTAGTACATTTTTGCCTGTGGTTGATTTGGTTGTTGTTTTTCATTCCTCTCGATCAGCCATTATACAATTAACCTTTTAAAAGTGGCACAATTCCTGACTGAACAGTTGAAATACCAATGAATACTAAGGGGTAAAGGTATCTGTAGGAAGATGCAGCTGAAGAGCTTTTATAACTTATCCTGTTATTATTTCAGGTGCTTGAGTCTGCTTTTCTTCAAGAATTCAAGATTCTAATTTTGGGAGAGCAGTGTCTTTTAAAGACACAAATGCATTTAAAAATCAAGTCTAGTGTCAGCTGCACATGTCAGACATGGTTGGCTCTTTTTAGTTACTGAGAGGCAATAGCAACAAATCTTCCTCATAAGAAATAAATGCATTTGTTGCTGTCTTAAAGCAATTTTATTTGTTTACAGGTGTCAGCTGTGATGCATGTTTAAAAGGAAATTTTCGGGGTCGCCGATACAAGTGTTTAATTTGCTACGATTACGATCTGTGTGCAACTTGTTATGAAAGTGGTGCAACGACAACGAGGCATACAACTGACCATCCAATGCAGTGCATACTAACAAGAGTAGATTTTGGTAAGTGATAATTTCAAATTCCAGTAATTTGTTGCTGTATTGTGTCTACAAATATAGTGCTGATTTTCATGTTTGTACTTATTTATCACTTCCCCCATTACTGCATTAAAGATAAGGGCCAAGTTACTGTGTTCCAATAAGCAGGCATGTTTTCTTCGCTAGAAGAACTGATTTTTTTTTTTTTTTTAATTGCTGCATATATATTTCTACTTTTGTTTTTTTGGTCTGATAACAGCAGATTATCAGACTAATAAATACGCTTAATAACAATGACTACTGTTAAAAGTGCCACAGTCTACAGGCAGAAAAAAAATCCTGGTGAGATTTTCTAGGAAGGTTGTTCATCCGTGGCTTACGTGAAACTGCAAGTACAGGAAAGGTGATGGGGCTGCACTGAGTATGAGAGATTAGTGGTAAGGACTAGCATGTAGTCTTTTTAGAATTCCTTTGTAGATCTAGTAATCTAAGAATTATTTCTAACTTTAAAGCCTTGTCAGTATTTAAAACAAAAAATAATTGTTCTTGTGTCCCATGCAGTT
>VZRF01014801.1:85016-96192 GCA_013396875.1 Vireo altiloquus
GTTCTTGTGTCCCATGCAGTTTGATGTTTCTGTTGCATCGTATTTGAAACGAGTTGCAGCTGGTGAGAAATGATTTTGTGACAAGCCACTGCTCTACAATGTTGCTGGTCCTGGGCATGTATTTTCTTTTGATGTCAAACACATGGGATTAGCATTTCGGTATTTTTTCCTATTGATTGCAGCTGTAATCTTCATGTTTTGAATCCTTTAAATATGATGATTTCTCAAAAGCTGAAGTCCTAACTTCTTTACGTTTTTGATTAGAACAGAAGTAAAATTTATACATCATTGGTTTAAAGTTTAGAGAATAGCTAGGTATAGAAATATGCAGTTTCTTAAAACAACCTTTATATGAAGTTATCATCAATTTTCTTTCAATTCTCAGGGCTCCTCTTACCCTGAGGCTGCTTGGTCATGACTTCAGAAATACACACCATGAGAGTGTGTGGTTTGAAAGGAAATAATTTAGTGCATTATCAAAAATACATGCTCCTATTTTAACTTACATGTTTCTTGTCAGGCTTTTCTGTTTTCCTCTGTGTGCAATATTGGGGTTCAGGTCACTGTTTGAAATGCACAACTGAAACTTCTTAATCTGTTAGCAACAGTTATTTTTTGATATTAAACATGGGCTAAAAGGACAGCATTGCTATAAGTACTCCAGGGATAAGAAAACTGAAGCATAGTAATATTAAATGTCAAAGATTTCCTGGTACTGCAATGAGAACTTATTCTAAACTATTTTTTTTTAAATGCCTGTAATCAGAAACTAAGAGTGACTACGAATTTTGTTTTGTTTCTTGCAACTTGGGTGCTTCTCTTTTGGAAATCTTTGATAAATGTACCTTGGGCTTAATGCCTTTTATATGTCTATGTTGTAGAGACACAGCGGTTATTTTCTGCTACTTCAGTATGCCTGAAGAATACGGATAGGTGGAGCAAGGTTCACAGTGAAGTGTTGAGATGGGTAGTAGGATTTGAAGGGCATCTTCTATATTGCTTGATGTTTATGCTGTTTATTCTCTAAATGAGAATAAAAAACCAAGGTCTGTAAATTTCATACGGCTTGATATCCAAGCATTGCTCCCACAGAACTAGTATCAGGAAAGAAAATACTGCAGCTTAGCTCTACAGTAAGATTCCTGGTTTGATTAACTGTGCAGAACAAGAATATCACCAAATTGTGAACCACAGCAAAGTCTGATGACACCTAATTACTACTGACCTTGTAAGCTTATAGAGTGGAGAATGAATTGGTAAAATTGATAAATAGCATAATCCTTAGAGTTCTGGAAGATCTGTGGCATTATTCCTAAAATGTTTTGCTTTTGGAATTCCCTGTAGAATACACATAAAGGCATGTACCTTACAGTGTGGTACAGATGCTTAAAGAAATTGGTGAATTTTCAAAGGGCCTTATGTGGCCAAGAAAATCATGTTCCCTCAAGACTTTGAGGAGCATGCAAAAAATTAGGAGCTGAGAAATGTTAAATTCATTTAGAAAATCAGTAATAAATGGTCTAAAATTACCTGATTCAAGGTTATTAGGATAGTTGTATTTGTGGATATTAAAAATCACCCAGGTTAGATGTTGAGGGCTGAGAAGAAAATAATCTCAAGGCAACTAAGTGGTATTGTTGTGATTTATCCCCAGCCAACAGCCAAGCCTCACACAGCCACTTGCTCACTCCCCACCAGCAGAATCAGGGAAAGACCTGGAAGGGTAAAAGCTGAAAATTCCTGGCTTGAGACAAAGACAATTTAGTGGGAAAAGCAAAAACCATGCACACAAGCAAAGCAAAACAAGGAATGCATTCAGTGCTTGCCATGGGCAGGCAGGTGATCAGACATCTCTGGAGAGCAGGGCCCCATCATGCCTAATGGTGACTTGGGAAGACAAGCAACAACACTCCAGATATCTCCCCTTCCTCCTTCTTCCCCCCTTCATATACTTCATATCCTGCATGTGGTGTCATATGGTCCAGAATATCCCTTTGGTCAGTTGGGGTGACATGTCCTGGCTGTGTCTCCTCCCAGTCTCCCATGCATCCCAAGTTCCTAACCATTGTAGCAGTCGCAGTGCAAAAAGCAGAAAAGGGCTTGGCTTTGTGTAAGCCCTGCTCAACAATGGCAAAAACATCTTGATGTTATCAGCCCTATGTTCAACACAAATCCAGAAGTTAGCCCTGTACTTGACAGTGTGAAGAAAATTAACTATCCCAGCTGGAACTAGCACAAGCACAGAACTGCTGAAGTCTTGAATTGTTTCCTGTTGATGTGGGAAGTCAAATGAAAGGAGAGTTTTTCTCTAATGTATGATGGTATGAGTGGGGAATTTTCTTAAATAAGATGTCACTAGAAACAAAAATTGGAAGGCTGTTAGTGTAGCTAGGTGTGTGAATTGTAGTTTACTTGGCTATTGACAAACTTCAGTACTGTTATCTGTAGACAGATTTTTTTCAAAGGTATGAAAATATTTTAATAGCAGTAAACTTACAGATTTTGCTTATGATATGGAGGAAATTGGACAGCTAGTGAAAAATGAGTATTTTATCAAGGAAAAGGAAGCAGAGTGGGGAATCCTTCTGTTACAAAACTGATGAAAGCACTTCAGAGGAAGTCACTGTCATTTTTCTGATTTTGAAAGTGCACGTGGGGATCAGTGAGTCATTTACCCAAAATCCGTCTGCTGCTAATGAAAAGGAGCCTTGTGCTATTAAATCCCACCACCACTCTGGCCAGCACTTTCTAGATGGGGGTATCTGTGGAGTTCACTTAAGTACTCTGCCTGAAGCTGCAACCAAATTCTTCATGGTAGAGAGCTGACCCCTTTCAGCTTAGAAAAAATCACATATTATTTATCTCTGTGAAAGTTCCTTTTAGAGTTCCTAGGTACGGTTATAGTGTTGTAGAATATACTGCAAGAAGATGAGACCTTTTCAGGTACTCTGAAGGAGCTTTTGTTTTCAGCTTGACACATTTTAATTTTTTTTCCTTGAGATTCAGTATAGGAGCCAGTATGAGAACACTGAAAACAAGTAAAAAGCTCTAGTGTTTCCTGGCTGTGCGTGTTCACTCTTGCACCATCTGGTTGCCATATTTATCTTTCAGGAGTCAGTGTATGACTTAATATTAATTTTGAAGCAGGATGGGATCCAGAACAATGGCAGTGCTGTTGTTCCTCAGCCCCCATAAGAGATGGAAAAAATGCTTCAACACACACCAAGGGTGATAGGCTTCTGTAAGAGGGACAGAGCTTAATATAAAGCATGAAGTCTCATCTGTAGTGAGAAGTGACCTTTAAAGCACAAATCCAATTAATTTATTTCGGAGGGGTCAAAGAATAGAATTGTAATAGGCCTGTAAAGAACAGGAATGTGCTTACCAGGCAGCCAGTGTACTTTTGTGCTCTCTGTAGATCAGTTTGTCAGGACAGTGGAGAAGTTCATAGCAAATTTCCTAGTTTTCTTTTTCCTAAAAATGCATTTTAAACTGTTAGGATGCTTTAGAGTCTAAGCATGTGGCTTACCCATTACCACATAATTTTAAATTGGCTATACTGACAAAGAAAGTAATACAAATTGCTAGTAGGATTCTCTGCCAAAATCATAGTGTGTTACTTGCATTGAAGTACAGAACCTACCTTGGTTCAGAACTGCCTTCACTTGTCAGCTAAGGTGCTTGTGGGACAAAGATCCTGCCACTTTTTGTGCCCAGTTCCTAAGCAGTGGGAGCTGATAAAATAATGGGTGCCTTATTAATGTGTAGAGTAGGATTGCTGGATTCACCAGAAATCAACTTGAGACTTTTGTGAGTTTTTTGGTTTATTTGGGTGTTTTTTCACACACTAGAACAAGATATGCTTGCTAAATGTGTATAATGCTAAGTCTGAGCATCACAGTTTGTTTGGAACAGGGCTCTGGAGCAGCTTTGGGGGTCATATCTATGGCTACTTGATAAGTGGTATAAGAACATATATACTTTGTTTTGTTAAGTGGTGTGTTGTCACCATTTGGTTTCTTCAAACACTGAAAAAAATTAAATACACTACAACTTGTGTCACACCAACATTTTTGTCTATATGTATATATCACATTTAAATTACATTACTTATATAAAGAAAAGTGAAACTAAAATTCCTTACTGCTGTATACCCTTGTAAAGAATTATGTCTTAACATAAACTACAAGCTGTTAGAAAATGTAGTCCTGAATTAGATGTCTCTTTGAAAGATGGATTTTTATCTAAGGAATTCTGTGATGCTTCTGTTTTGTCACTAACCTCCTACTAATTTTAACAATGTGCTAGTTAGATTTAAATATTAAGTATACATTTAACTTTTGTAGCTATAGATGGATAAAAAAGCAAAACTGCTAATATTTTTGGTTGCATTTTGACATTTAATTCAAGTTGTTTCTTGGAGTTTTTTCCAAGGAAAAGCTATAATGTCTAAACACTGTTGGCTTGAAAACTGACTTCGTAAACTACTGCTGGGTCCTCGACAGACAGGTTCTGATCCTACCACTCCTTTGTATTCTTCTCCTAATTGATAAGGAATATGGGTCACAAATCTTATCCTAGAGGGATATGATTGAATCAGGTTTTACTTTTTTACTCAATAACCTTGTCTTCCTAGACATCTTGAACAGAGGGCTTTAGAGATCCAGAGGAGTTTGAAGAATTATGACACCTGCTTTCGTCTTTAAAATGAACCAAAATTTTAGTATCAGAGAGATTTCTTTGTGGTCAGAAGATATAATTCTTCTGTCATGGGAACATTGCATTCTAAACTGATGGATTTATAAATGAAAACAGTGGCACAAATGTAGGTTCCTTCACTTCTGCAGCCATGGAGGCATGGTGTTTTCAATTCTTCCCATATTACCTCTAATTCTTAATTAACTTCATTGATAAAGGACCTCTTGTCCTTTGGTAGTCAAGAACATGACTGTTCATAAATTTTAGGATTTTTTATGTCCTTGTAAAAACAAAACAGATAGAGAAGTACCCATTCAGTACCTTCTGTGATAAAAACAGACAAAAAGATTCATAAGATCACTTGATTACCAAACTTTTTGTTTTTTTAACTTAGGTTTTAATTTAAAGGGAAATTTATCTGGTGATCTGTATTTCACATTAGAAATGAGATTTTGATTGTAATAGGGGCAGAGAGATTAAAGTTGAAGAGGAAAAAAGAAGGGAGGAATAAACTTACAAAGGAAAAATATCTGGATTTGCCAGATATATATAGCTTCTACACATTTTAAAATATTTCTTTTCCCGGAGGAAGGCATATGTGTTTGACATTCTCATGTATGTTTGATGTATATTATGAGAAAGATGTGGAAGGAGGTATGAGTGGGAGAACATGCCAGAGTTATAATCAAGACACTGCAGAGAACTCAGATTTTTATTATATTAGTGAACAAATGTTTTGTTTTGTATTCTTTGAAAACAAGGAACAACACAGGATTTGAGAGTCTTGTCAGACCTCCTCCCTCTGTGATAGAACTGTGTGTTCTGCTAAAATTCTTGACCTCTCGATTGAGTTAACAGTGTATCTAAGGAAAAGATACTTCTATGTACATGCTTATCTATTTACAACTCTCTTCTGATGAGTTGTGACTTGTGCCCTTTGCCCACTTGTGAGGTTGCTGTTGCTACTGTTGCCTTACTTGAAAATACATCCATTCCTTCTCAGTGAGTTTTGTAGGTAGAGGTTTTTAGGCAGTCTGATATTTAAGAGGGGTTTTGTTTGTTTGTTTTTTATATTGATGTGAATGAGAAGCTTATTCATGTTTCCTGTAAAATACAAATACCTGCAGAGGATGAGAGAGAATAACATTCTCTTCTTGCATGGTTTGATAAACTTTCATCTTAAGTTTGGGGAATTTCTATGTTAGCAATTCGAAAATGCTTACTTTTCATCAGTAGTGCAGAAGTGCTCCCATTCAACATACATAAAAGTTGCAGCTAGTGTGTAACAGACACCCAGATTCCTTTTGCACTATCAAACTTTTGTGTTATATATTTGAGACATTTCCAAAACTACTTATGCAAAGCAGTGGACATTTGGTGTCACTGAGAACTTGTAAATTTTGATCTACATTTGAAGTATTGTCAAGAGTTCAGCTTCTGAAATTTCATCTTATGGTTGAAAAATACCATCATTGACCCTGTATGTGGGATAAGAACAGTGGGGGAAAAGTAGAAATTTGGCAGTATCAGCAGCAGTATGATGGAAGTAAGTTTTCCTAGTAAATATTAGAAAACTAAGTTAGGTGTGCTAATGAAAATGAAATGCAGTTTCAGGGGTTTTTTTTCTCAGTAATACAGCCATTATTCCTATATTCTCCTGAATATAGCCATTTCAATGAAAAAACAGATTAATTTAACAGGGATTGCAATGAACTATGTTTATAAACAGAGGTTGATGTGAACAAAATTAATGATGATACTACTTGGAAGTAACCTCTATTTAATATCTTTCTGTTTCAGACTTGTACTATGGTGGAGAAGCTTTCTCTGTAGAGCAGCCACAGTCCTTTACTTGTCCTTATTGTGGAAAGATGGGTTATACAGAAACATCTCTTCAAGAACATGTTACTTCTGAGCATGCAGAAACATCAACAGAAGTGGTAAGAAGCCTCAGAACTTGCTTTCATGACGGAAATATATTTTAAATAGTCTAAAATTTTTCAGACAATTTCTGAAAAATTGTCTTTCTGTTTTTTCTTGAAGCCTATATTCATTCAAAGGCTTTATCAGAAGAGAAAGTACCTACATTTGAAAATTACATCAAAATTCTTCTGTGATTTATGGGTATCATAATATAATGAGCTTGCTTCCTTCTTTGAGAGTTTTTGCTTGTTGTCCTGATATAAAGGCCGCCTAAACATAGAATGTTGGCTATACTGTAAGACAAAATTTAGAAAGTTCTCACGGTTATTCTGTCTAGCTGTGTCTCCCTTTTCGCAATTAGTATGTAATTGTTCTGCAAGCTTACAGCTATGCCAGTCTTCTCTAACTGTAAGAAAGAGGAAGACATCCAGATAGTTTGTCGTGTTTTCTAATAGTTTTTTTAATGGACCTCTTGTTTTTATGCAGTGGTATTTTATGATTGTTTCAAAACTCTTCCTGTCAAAGCAGAGGATTTCCCTCATCCGTAACCAGTAGGACACTAAATGTGGTTTAAAATGCACTTCTTAAACAAGTTTCAACATAAATACTTTAATTGGAGGTGTTAACTCCCACTATCTTGATTGACCTTGGGAGAAGGAAAAACTGGGTTAGCAAAATGACATCAAGAGTGCTGCTCTCTGGTTAACTGTTTTACCATAGACCCATAGGAGAAAAGTGATGCTTGGAGTGGATTACTCATCGCTAATATTTTATGAAGAAGTTACTTTTAAATAGGTTCTCTATTCTAATCTTCTAGTTCTCTTTTCTTCCACAGAATTCTTTGAAAGTTAATGAATGACTCTTCAAACCTAATAAGGAATTTGGGTGAAGGGGTGATAGGAAGGTGTTTGTTCACCTTTTTTGGGACTCAAAGGTGTTATGATCTTTCTTGAAAACACAGAAAGTGAAAAGGTTTACTTTGCAATCACTTGCACTGTGATATAATTATTTATGTTGGTGACATATTGCAATTTTTACAGTCTCTCTGAATTTTTCTTAAACTTTGCAGCTTTCATACATAGCATCAACCATTGAAAGTTCTGCATTTGGATGACTATTTTGTTTGGTGGCTTGGTATTGCAATTCTAATTTGTACCACTTGATGTCAGTGATATGTCCCTGACACAGAGTGTCCATAGATCCTGGGTTTTTAAACTTGAGATGCCCTTGTTTGCAGTTGTGACTTCTAGAGCCCTGCACATAAAGCCTAAATTTGTGATTCTTGACACCTGCTACTCTGGTGAATCCTGAAAGAGTTATATATGTAAAAAAAAAATCCCAAAAAGTTTTTCTTTTTATGCATCACAACACTGCTAAATCATTGTTTCAAACAGTGATAAAGGCCAATATTTTAATCCTTGAATACGATTGTTACTGTTTGTGCTAAGTTTTGAATCTGACTTTTGTGATAAATGTTCAGTGTGCATGCACATAAAATTGTTTGGATACTATACCCTTACTTAGTTTGTCAAGGGCTATAAGACTAGTAAAGAGGAAAATATTATGAATTCTAAATGTTTGTGGTTATAGGCTTTCAAACAATTATTTGTGTTTAGATGCTGAGCTTGTAGTTGTTGGAGTATCTCCTTTCAAAGATGTGTTTTATTTTAGACATGTATTTTTAGGGATTTAAGGGAACTTTACAGGGACAGAATAATTTATATTTTAAAGGCTTTTCACCCAGTTTTTCAAAGAATAAGCCAAAAAATTTTTGGTCTATTTAATTTGCCATTTTTATATTCAGAGTGATGCAGATAAGAAATCTACTTTCTGCTGCTTTTCTCACATACAGGCATTGGTAAGTACAGCAATGTTAGATATCTGTAGGCAGGAATCACAGACTGAATGAGGTTGAAAGGGACCTCTGGAGGCCGTCTTGAGCAGGGCCGCATACAGCTGGTTGCTCAGGACTGTGCCCAGACAATTCTTTAACAGTGACTCCGCAGTTAATTCACTGGTTAACTTGTGCCAGTGCTTGGTGATCCTCACAGTGGAAAATGTTTGTGCTTCCTGATGTTTATGAAGAAGCTCCTGTGTTTGAATTTGTGCCCACTCTCTTGTCCTGTCACTGCACGACTCCATCATCCTTTCAGGTTCCCTTCAGGTATTCATGGACGTTGATAAGATCCACTCCCCATTAGCCTACCCTTCTCCAGGTTGAACAGTTCCATCTTTCTCAGCCTTTCCTCCATTCCTGAGATCATCTTTGTAATCTTTTACTGAGCTCTCTTCAATGTGTGCATGTCTCTCATACATGTCGAGCTGGGAACTGGGGACTAGTGCTGAATGAAGGTGAGGGACCACATCCCTTGACCTGCTGGCAGCTCTCTGTTCAGCGTAGCCCAGAACACCAATGGCTTTCTTTGTTGCAAGAGTACACTGCTGGCCCGTGGTCCACCAGGACCCCAGGTCCTTTGCTTCAAAGGTGTGTTCCATATGACTGGCCTCCAGTGCGTGCTGATTCCTGGGGCTGTGCCTGCCCAGGTGCAGGACTTAGTACTTACCCTTCATAAGGTTCCTGTTGTCCCGTTTCTTCAGTTTTTTAAGGTCACTCTAAATGGCCACACGGCTCCCTGACGTGTGAGCCACTCCTAGTTTTGTGTAATCAGCAGAATTCCACTGATCGCCACCCTCTGAGCCCATCTGTTGAGAGTTTTCACTCCACCTCACTCTCTGCTTATTCAGTCTGAGCATCAACCACTCCTCTGTGGTGCTCTTTTTGAGCATCCTGTGAGAGGCAGTGTTAGTGGTCTTACTTGAAGTCCAGGCAGGCAATTCACCCTACTCTTCAGTCATCTACTAGGCCAGACACTTCAGCCTTGAAGTTTATGAAGTTGGTCAAGCGTGCCTTCCCCTTTGTGAAGCCATGATTATTGACGATTGTTGATGATTTTCTTGTCTTTAATGTGCCTAAAAATGGTTAACAATAGCTTCCCTTCCCAGGGATGAAAGCAAGATGACCAGCCTGTAGTTCCCTAAGTCCTGCACTTACTTGCCTGTCTTCAAGATAGGAGTGAAATTTGCTTTTCTCCAGTCTTCAGGCACCTCACCCAGTCACCATGATTGTTCAAAGATTGAGAGGAGCCTCACATTGGCATCTGCCCTCAGCACCTCTTGGTGCATCACAACATCACAGTCTATGAGTTTAAGTATTCCAGTTCACATAAGTATTCTGCAGAATAATCCTCTTCCAGCAGGGGAATGTCTTCACTGCTCCAGACTTCCCTGCTTCTCTCTGGGGCCTGGAGTGGCAAAAGATCAGTCTTGGCAGTAAAGACCATAGCAAAGGAGGCATTTGGTACTTCAGCCTCTTCTGTGTCCAGTGTAACTAGACCTCACATCGTTTGAGCAGTGGCCCCACATTTTCTCTAGTTAGCTTTTTTTTTCAATGCACTTCTAGAAGCCCTTCTTGTTACCTTGTTATTACTTGCCTGACACAGTTCCATTTGGGCTTTAGCTTTGCTTAGGTTGCCCTGTGATGCTCAGGTAATGCTTTTGTATTCCTCCAGGGTTGCCCTAGGAGGGTAAGCTCCGTATGAATTTGCTTTGTGTTTGAGTTTGTCCAGGAGTGCCTTGATCATCCATGCAGGCATCCTGGCATTTTTGCCCGACTTCATTTTCATTGGGATGGAGAACTCTTGAGTTTGGAGGGGAGTAATTTTTCCATATTAACAGGCTTTCTTGGGGCCCCTTTACTCTCCGTGCTGTTACATCATGAGACTCCTCCAAGCAGATATTTTGAGGCCCAAGTATACTTTGCTGACGTCCAGTATCATGAGCTTGTTTTTTACCTTTGTTGGGGCTATAGGAGCTCCACTTTTCCCCTTTTGTTTTTCTTTTTCTCTTAAAGAATTTTCCCCTTAGCAACTTTGTTGCTAAGGAACAAATTGCTGGGTACTTAAGAGAGATAAAGGGGGAGGAGTCCAGCTAGCTGCCCTCTTTTTGCCTGTTTTTTTGTTTTTGTTTTTTTTTTCCTCACTGGGGCAGAGATGCCACAAGACAAAAAGAAGCTAGGTACAGCCCCTGGCTTTTGTTCTCCTGGCATCCAGAGGGGAGAGAGGCTGCCCACGTGGTGGAAGGAATCCATTGCCATTTGCAGGCTCCTGCTTTCTGCTGCCTCCTTCTCCTGTGAGAGGAACCTGCTCTCTGGAGCGGCTGCTGCACTGGGACCCTATTTTAACACCCTACCTCACCAAAAAGGGATTTTTTTTCTCACAATCTGCTCGAGTGCCTCAGGGAACCCAGGATTCCAAGCCCACCTTTCCCTGCCCCACAGGGAGCCAGGCCAAGGCTGCCCAGCCCCGCCACTCCTTTGCTGCTGCTTCAAGGCTTCGCTGCACTGTAGTGCCAAACCCTATGCCTGCAGAGATGTCCCAGGGTCCTTCTGCAGCTCTGGAGCTTGATTCGTCTCATCTACAACCTGGGATTTGGGTCGGTCCCTGCTGTTCCAGACCACTGTTCCCAGCCCAGGGTTTGGGTCGGTCCCTGCTGTTCC
>VZRF01014801.1:96419-127388 GCA_013396875.1 Vireo altiloquus
TGCCTGGTTATATATGTATTAGTAAAGAACTGCTAGTCTTAGTCCTCATATCTTTGCCTGAAAGCCCCTTAATTTCAAAATTGTAATAATTCAGAGGGAAGGCAGTTGCATCTTTCATTCCAAGGGAGGCTCCTGCCTTCCTCAGCAGACACCTCTCTTTCGAACTGAGACAATCTTCTTCCCTGCCTTCAGGACCTCAAACTGTACGATGTCAACATCACTACAGCCAAGGCTTTCTTTGACCTTCACATTCTGACTGATCCCCTTTTTGTTGGTAATTATGAAGTCCCATATAGCACCTCTCCTCATGTGCTCCTTTGTCTCTTGGAGGAGGAAGTTACCCTGAGTGCACTCCAGGAGCCTCCTGGATTGCAGTCACGCTGTGTCCTTCCAACAGATTCTGGGGTGGTTAAAGATCTCCATGAGGATCAGGTCCTGCAAGTGTGAGGCAGGACGCTCTGTGTCTCTAGAGGCCCTATTTGTTCCTCCTGGTCAGATGGGCTATAGTAGGCAACCCCTATAACATCACCTTTGCCTGTTTTTTTCATTCCAACATGCAAGATCTCCCATCAGGTCATCTTCCGTCCTGACAGTGCTTTTAATGCACCCCTGCTGCTCTCTCACTTAAAGAGCAAGCCACCCTTCCCATTCAAGGAGCCCTCTTCCTCTTCTAAAGAACCTAGGTTTCTTCATCCATATAATGTCCAGGGACAATGGTTAGAGTTGTAAGGCAGAAGAGTCTGGGAATCAGTATGATGATTGTTTTTGTTGATGTTGGGGGTTCAGGTTAGTTGGAGTGGTCTAGATAAAATGCAGTGTTCAATTAGAAGCCTTGCTAACATTGTAAATAAAAAAAGATTAGGAGACTTCATCAAATACAGTCTTCAAAACAAAGATGCAAATTTTCTGCTATTACAGTGCACTGCAGCAGTTTTCTCACTTTTGGGAAGGCAGTAACTAGGCTCCTTGGTACATGAATTGTAAGCACTAGGTTGCTGATACTTTGATAAAACTGGGGAGATCTTTTTGTGCGGTAGTGAAATGGACATTCTGAGACAGTCTCAATGTCCTTATTCATCCTTGAAGATCCCAGTGACTCTTGTTGAGGTTACAGAAGTGCTGTCACTTAAAGTGGTTACTTTGTATGTAAATGGAGAAGTAGTGGTATTACAAGCACGGTTCTGGAGTCTGGCAGGTGTTCCATGAGTGGGATTGACTTAGGCCTTTAGATTCATCATTCAGGATTGCATGGTGATTTTTTAATAAAAATGCTCATAAATTCTAGAGAAACTTCTGACAGCATTTGCCTTTCATCTGCACCATTTGTTCATGCATGTTATAATTTACGATGACTTTTAGCTGTGTCATGCTTAATCAGTGATCCAGCAGTCTGTTGTGACTCTGTCAGAGCTTATGCTTAACTAAATTGTGTGTAACAGTACTGGAGTAACTTTCCCTAGTCAATAGTTCTTGAAAGTTTAGTTGATACTTTCAATTAGGATTGGGACACTTCAGTTCCTTCTTACTCAATATTCATTATAACCTTTTCTTAGCTGATGTTTTTCTGAGGATTGAGTATATTCATAGATATGTGCGGTTCATTACACCTTTGTCATGTTAACAAAGAACTTTCTGGTGCTTTCCTGCTTTCAGGAGTTGGTCGTTCTTCTTATGTTGTGTTTCTGCGTCCTTGGAGTAGCCTAAGTAAAAGAAGATTGCTTTGAAAGTGCTGTGTTCTCTTGGTATGAGAAGATTAAGCAGCTGTAATGAAGTTTAGGGAATTTAGAACCATCTCTCCAATACACATCCACTCCTATATCCCTACAGGGTAGCTATATGATATGTTGGCATAGCTAAGTATTTATTATGTTATGCTGTGGTAAGATGTACCATGTAGTGCACTTGTTTGGCTTCTGTAGTGGTGAAAAATTTGTGGACAGAAATGCTGGACATTAAAAATAAGAGGGTAGGAGTTGTAGCAAAAAGCTCTTAAAATACCCGGTTTTCTTTTCAGAGCTGGCCACTAAAATTAAAGTGGAATTAGATGCAGCAGTTCCTGTCAAAAACAGCTGAGATTTTACAGTAAACTTATTTCAAGACCTTGTTCTCACCTCCATGAGAGTCCAACAGATGTGTGCTCTTTTATACAGGTGTTCTTAATGCTTATGGTCATTTGAGATCTACATTCATCAGCTTAAGTATACACATGAAAAATGAGATAGAAATGGAGATGGCATTTGTGGAGTCATTCAAAGTACAAGTCATAATTATGGCAATAGTAGTGGTAATGTTTGCCTATGTAGTGAACTGTTCTTGTTTAAAAAGCAAAACAAACAAAACCAACCAACCAAAAACCATGAAGTGGGGGAAAAAAAATCCCCAAAACCAAAGGGAGACATCAGTACCTTCTCTCAAAATACTGTTGTGGAGGGGTATGGCGATTAGCCCTTCTCTACCAAACCTGCACTGCCTGGGTGGGGTGGTCTCAGCTGGATACTTAGCAACTATGGGCAGTTTCATTCTGATTTCTCTGCTGGGATGAATGTCAAGCAGGCAAATAACATTCCTGATTACTGATGATTACTTGACTGTCTGTGGCAGAATTTTCAAGACAGTGCAGATTGAATTTGAGAATCCCAGCTCTGGTTTTCATAGTATTCTGAAACTCATAAAATAAAAGAAGGCTAAATTAATGTCTGTACTATAGTAATTTTTCTGAGTTTTTTCAGTATGTTGATATTCAGGTGTTTGTGAATACCAAAATGTGTTTTTAAAGCATAAGAGCCAATGTTTAATTATTGACTCAATACAAGTTCTATTTCTTGTAGTATTTATAAAGCTGGATATTTTCTTTGCTTTGTCATTTCAGATTTGTCCAATATGTGCAGCATTACCTGGAGGGGATCCGAATCACGTAACAGATGACTTTGCAGCTCATCTTACACTGGAACACAGAGCTCCTAGAGATTTAATATCCTTTCCAGTTTGGGCCAAAGAGACTAGACTGTTTCACCTAGTAGTCATGGTGACTTGGTTTGATTTTTATAGTCAAAGGGTCATATTCTGGATTTCCAGGAACTTAGGTTGCTAAAGATATGTACGTAAAAATAAAAGGTTCATCTGCTAGTTTAAAAAAGTGTGGTTGTCAGACTGTGCAAAGACTTGTAAGTATACTTGAGAGTGTTTTTTACTCTAACAGCAGAAACATTTAAAGGATTTTGACACACAGGGTTTTTTTCTACTTGCACTATGTTTTATCCTGCCTCGTCATTACTCTTGGTGCTGTTTTATGTATCAAGATTCATTGCTGTATATATTTATGACATAGATTATTTCAGACTTTTGTGACAAAAGATTATTAACTTGGTTAACTACTTTCAACAGAATCTTTTAATAATGCAATTTTGTAGTGTTGCTGACTTTTTAATACAACTCCGAAAACCTTCAGAGAATCCGGGAAATAGGATGTTGTCCTTCAGTTACCCTAGCAGCCAATGGACATTTATCTGTGCTTGATGGATGAAGAGCTGGAGCTATTGGGGTTTTTTCATCCTTTTTTAGGAATATTTGTCTCCATTTAAAAAAAAAAAACTCTAATAATTTAACTAGGATTAACTGATAAAATATCTTTTGGTTTGGGCTTTTATTTAATGGCATGCAAGCTATGTAGCATCTCTACAGTATGTAAGCTCTGAATTATTCTATTGTGTCTCATTTAAACAAACAGAAAAAAAGATTGCATTATAACTTTGATAGTGACATTTTCGTTCAGAGATTTTTAAAAAGGAAAAATGTAACCTCAAGCAGTTGGAGTAAAAATAAAAATCCAAGCCCTATCAAACAGAGTTGATTACACTAATAGAAGGGAGACAGCATTTGAGGTGATGGCTCCGCTTCAGTTCTGATTGTGTTTGGTTGCATTTGAGTTTGTCAGTATTAACATGGTTTAGGGTCGGGACAAACTAAATGCGCAGGTTAATTACTACACAATAATTGGATCAGTGTAAAGGAGTTTGGATGTAGATTTGCATTGTGAAACGTGAATGATGAAAAGGTGATGCAAAAACTTGCACTTGATGTGCAAAATCAGATAAAAGCAGTTGCCTGTACTTGCCTTTCTCAGAGGCACGTAGAGCTTGCCTCTTGAGTAGAGCTCTCAGCACTTGGGAGGAGCAAGGTGCTGAATACCATGGCTCTGGCCATGAGAGCTTGATCACAGGCGTCCCTGTGATTGACTCCTCAGTGGCCAGGATTCACGCCATCCTCCCATTTTGGAGGAGGTGGGGATAAGATTGGTGAGGGGAGAATATCTTCCAGACCACCAGATCTTTCCTGGCCTTTGGACAGCTCTGAAATGTTGCTCCTAATAAGAATTGCATAACTACATAGCAGTGTACCAGAGTTCAAACTGTGGGCTTCCAGCACTGGCTTAACTGCTCTGTAAGGCAGGAAGTTTAAATTTTCCCAGCTACAGAGTGAAATTAATTTCCTACTGAAATACACAAGATATTTGATTATAATTCAGGGTACTGCTGCGTTTTCTCCCCCCTAGTACCAGAGATGCCACTGGATGACTTTTAATTAGGGAGTGTTTGAGCGAGAAAAGACAATATTTTTTCAAATACAGAGTAAGGTTTCAGTATCAGTCATCCCAAAAGGGACATATTTTGGGAATACAATGCCTATGATTAAAGATAACACATGTAGAATTTTCTACTTGTACTCTATTGTGTTGGTGTCCAGTGTTGTCAAATTTCCAAAATCTGGTAAGAAGTATCTTGAAGTGTCTGTTTGACATTGTGCTCTACATCGTATCTAGCAACAGGCAGGTCTAAAGCAGGAAAAAAGGAAGAGAAGATGCCCTTTTTAACTCAGGGTCTGTAATGTAGGAAATAAGAACCATCAGACAGGAAATCTGTAGTCTCTGATACACCATTATATTGCTGAATATGAAGTTGAAGCTGTACAGAACAACTCTCCATGCCCTGTAATTGCTTTCATGTACTAAAAGGAGATAGAGAAGGCTCTTGGCTTGCACCCCTTCTAGAGGGAAAATTTGCAGTTTGAGGTAAGCATTTACTGTTGGATCTGCTACAGTTCTGAGGGGTGGTCTTATCCACCAGCTGTTAATTAGACATACTTGGTTAATTTTGGTTTTCTTTCCTAAAGCTATCCCAAAACACTGCGTGTGTTTCTTACTACAAACCTCGTGCAGCTATTGCAAGGTGTGTCATTTATTCCTACAGTCTGTGGACAACTCTTTAAAACCCAGTTTCTTTCTTTAGCAGAAAAATACCTGAAAATTCATTAAATACATCTTTTCAACATTAATCATATTAGTTATGTGAGTAGTTCTCAAATGACTATTCAGTTTAAGTGTTTGTCACAAGGTAAGGTTTGCAAAGTCTTTTCTTACTCTAGCATAGCTGGTAAGACTTGATCAACTGCATGCTTAGCTGGTATTTGAAGAATGACTTTTATCTCAAAACACTTTAAAAGCTGCAGTTGGGAGAGTTATCCTAGAGTCCTGTGCTTGAAAAATCCCCAGATAGTATCCTGTTCTGACATGTTTAGTTATTAAAAGCTTGCCAAACTACATAGGGTCTATAGTCTGTCTAATTTAGCAACTCATCTCCAGCAGCATCCAAAACTGGCACACCCAGAGTTGCAAGACGCTCTGTACTAAGCAAAGTGTGTCCTGTGCCAGGGAGGTTTTCCTCTTGCACCCTAGGTGTTAAGTTTTACTCTATAGCATAACTAACAGTTTTGAAAGAAGCAAACACTCTGTAAAGTCATCTGGCCAGAAGCTCACTCTTGCCATGAGAAGTCAAGTCATTCCCTTCAGTCTTAAGTTCTTGACCTCCATGACATCATGAGATTCTGCCTCATAACTGTGATTTATGAAAAGTACATTGGACACTACCCTTACAAAGAAATAGATACCGTGTGAGAAGTAACCATAATATTATAAAAATGTTAAAAATGGGAGATGGAGATCTAAGGTAACACTAAAATAAAACAGTAACGCCTATGCTATTTCATTTTTCACCACTGAGTCATACTAGTGATTTTTAAGAAGAAGCTTTATCTGGACTGTCTTGGAGAAATGACTGTTAACAACTTTATGACAAAAATAATCTTTAAATAATTTGTTGGTTCTTCAAAATTTGTATGAGAGCCTATAAAAGTGTGACACAAAATCTAAGCATCTGGGAGGAGGAAGTGGGGGGAAAGGGGAAAATGAAAAGCATCATTGTTGTAACTTGAGTTAGTGATATTTCTTTGGCTATGAGAAGAAAAGTGAAACAAAGGGATGTGGTTGATATGCTGAATACTCCAGAAACTTACAGTTTCCTAAGGATTGAAGTGGTGAAATTTCTTAGATGAAAGCATGAACTACGGTAGTCAAAAGGAATTTGGTAATTATTCTGATAGGAATTGCAGTTAACTTTTTTATTATTTTTGATACTTAATATAAGAAGTGGGAAGGGAGAATTGAAATTCCTGTCTCAGTAGTAAGCTTGGCTGAAAATGCATTTGTGTAGGTTTTCTATGAAAAGTTTGATTTAAAAAAAACATTACTAGATCAGTAAGTCTGATAGTAGCTTTGCTTCAGAAGCTGAATCATTACCTTATGAATCAAGAGCAGTACACCTGAGTATTTCACCGATCAGATGTCCTTTAGTGGTCGTTTAACACTCAATGCCAAAACAGTTCTTTTTTCTTAACTTCTTGGCTACGATGAATCCAGTGGCGTTCGGCATGTACGTAGGATGTTCCACCCAGGCCGGGGTTTGGGAGGTCCCCGTGCTCGTAGATCAAACATGCACTTTACTACCAGTTCCCCTGGTGGGCTTTCGTCTTCTCAGAGTTCGTATTCTCCAAGCAATAGAGAAGCCATGGATCCTATAGCTGGTAAGAGCTGTAACCACAGATTTTACCCTGCTGTCCTCCTTCTACAGAGGAAGGAAAATGTAAAATGACAGTAGTTGCCTGCTCTGCACTGCTGTGAAGCCACACTACAGGCACGGTGTCCCACAGCGCAAGTGAAGAGCGGAAGGGTGTTCTTACTGTCAGCATCAGAAAATAATTAAGCTATGTCTTTGGAATTCCCAGAAATAACTTGTTTGGTCTATTTTAGCTTTCATGTGAAAATAAATTTTTTTTACAAGGAAGAAAAAATAGAGAGTGAAGATAATTCTGGAAACAAATATAGCTTTGCCTATGGGGAAATGGAAACATTTTAATGTCATGGTCTTTCACCATACCAGCATGTTATAGGGAAACCTCAGAGTGTCTGCCACAAATCCACCTTTGCTTCAAATGCAAAGGAGACAGAATGCTCAAACTGGAGCTTGCTATACTGTCAGGCTGTAACTTGTTCAGGGGCAGGTAGCCAGCCAGCTGTTGTAATGAGGCATTGCCCCTGGAAGGGGAGCTATGGATCCACTGCCTTCCTTAACCATGGTCCCCTTTGCCCACCTTCTGCTGGGTCTGGTGCTCTGATGTAACTCATTAAATTAGGTGTGAAGAAGTAGCCCATCAAGAGCAGGAAACAAGTTCAGTGAGGTCACAGGCGAGTTTGTTCCAAGAGGGAGGATGTTCTTGAAGCTTCCAGCTCAAGACATCCTCTTTCTTTTTGCAGGGCAACTACTTCAGCTCAGTGATGATGTGAAGTGACTGCTGAAGTTCATTTTCAGCCTCACAGGACCTTCCCACTTAGCAGCATGAAATGTGGGATAAAATGTCATTCTTCTGCATCTGTCCTCTTTTGGTGGAAACTGTGTTTCTGCATGTAGAGCACACTGAGCTGGGTGTCCGTGTTGTTCCAGGACTGTCTTGTGTTCCCAGCTGCTTCCAAAATACTGCTTCCCTATACTCTTAAGCTTTAGCGTACAGTGAGAATAAATGTATCTTAATCTTGCCTGTGAGTTTAACATGTTTGCCTTTTTACCTGAATAATAAATAAGAAACACAGCAGTAGTTTTCTTGTTTAAAGTTTATAGCATCAGTTAGTTTTCATAAACGTTTTTTTCCTCCCTGTGGTATTCTTTAGTAATTAAAATTTATTTAATTTTGGTGCTGCTGTCGGTGTTGGTGAAAATTACTCAACCCACTCTAGTCCATATTTTTTTTTATTCCTTCAAAATCAGCATGCTTTAGAGTGATTACATTTTGTTAACGCAATGGAAGAAAAATTGTCCTGACCTATATAGTAACTTTGTAATGTAGAGGAGAGGGACAGGAGCAGGATTGTCCCCTGCATCCTCTGCCATTGCATCAACTGCAGCAGGTGTCTAAGAAAAGAAGTACCTTCTGCACAGGGCACAGAAGAGATTCTGCAGTAATGCACTGAGCAGTAATTTGCTGCTAATATTTATTTGAAAAAATCTTTATGGATAAAACTTGCAAGGGGCATTCCATCCTTCTGAATTGGACTAAAGATTTAAGAATTCTGGGGGGTTTTAATTGCTAGGCCTCCATGCTGGTGGCAGAAATAAGAATTCATACAGAATGCTTTTGATCTGAAGCAATGATTTAATATGTTTTCTTAACTAAATTTCTTTTATTAAATGTTTGAAGGAATGGTACAGTATTTCTCTCTTTGCTGCAGCACAGCTTTCCTCTGGGATAATTGGGAAGATGAAGTTTGTGTTCTGAAGGAACACTTGTTGAAAGGAAAAAAGTCACCATCCAAAGCCAAAATAAAGAAGTTTCTTAGCCAGTGGCTATTTTGACTTGAAGTTTCAGAATTGCTGCAGAGGATGTCTTTTGTCAGGCATTACCTGTAGACTGGCTCTCCTATCATTGTCAAGGCATTAAACTTCGACTTGTTATTTGGACTAAATCTGCGTAAATTAGTCTTAATCTTCATGGACATTAATCTTCATAGTCTTCTCTGAGCATTGTTGGGTTTTGATGTTGGTTGAGAAAAATGGAATTCAGGGTGTATTTATTCTGCTATGTAATGCTCATTTAAGGTCTTAAGTCATAGAAGCTTTCTCTTCTCTGGCAGAGCTTTTATCCCAGCTATCAGGTGTGAGGCGTTCTGCAGGAGGACAGCTCAACTCCTCTGGCCCTTCTGCTTCTCAGTTACAGCAGCTGCAGATGCAACTGCAGTTGGAACGACAACATGCACAGGCAGCAAGACAGCAACTGGAGACTGCTCGCAATGCAACCAGACGCACCAACACGATCAATGTCAACACCACTATGACACAATCTACAACAACAACCAACACATCTAACACAGAAAACAGTCAGCAGACTATCCAGAATTCCCAGTTCCTTCTGACAAGGTAACTTGTTCCGTGTATTTAGTTGTATTTTCCTCTTATAATTTATATTTACCTTAGTTCTAGTAGAGATACAGAGCTTGATGAAGCTTATGTGTTTGGAGTCAGGCACATGCCTAGAATGGCATTAAATAACAGAACACTTAGCTAGTTTAGAAATTATACTTAGACCCCAGGGTTATTTAAAAGAAGATTCCACCTCCTATGTCATTCCAGTTCTAGAACACTGACTACTGACCTGAAATAAAAATGTTTTCTGTATCTCCTCTGTCACACTCTTCAAAAGCATACTTCTGTTTGTCTGGTATTGTGAAAGTGCGATAATTTTAACAGCTCCTGTGCCTGAATTTGAGTTGGATGGATTTTTATTTTAGTTAAAAATAATGCCATGTGATGTCTTTCAATCAGAAGCTCGCTTGAGAACCTTAATCAAAGCGCTCACAAGTCACAGACTGTGACTTTCAGAGTTGGAGTGAGCAATTTCCTTGCCGCTGTCAGGGCATGTACCTTAGGAGAAGTGGAATTACATTCAGTAATCCATACACAGGCTTCATATGTGCAAGGTGTATTTTGTGGCCAGCGTGAACTTAGAAGTTGATGTGGAAACAAGGGAGGCATGTAATTGCATGTCCAGGAAATGGCACCAGCCCTCCCTAAAAGACTCCATGAATAGCAGGAAACCTCATGAACAGTTTTAGATGTTTCCTGGGCTCCACAGTGAATGCTGTTGGCAGCAGCAGGGAAGGGGTGGGTTGTTAAATGCGTGCATGTTGTACTGAGGCACTGGACGTGTTGAAGGACAGGCAGGACTGTCCTGAAGGAGCAGTTTCTGAGCACATCTTGTCTTGTTGGTGGTGTATGAGTGAAATAAATGGGCTTTCAGCAACTGCCTGTCTTCTCTTTCCTTGCTGCTGCACAGGTTGAATGATCCGAAGATGTCGGAAGCAGAGCGTCAGTCGGTGGAGAGCGAGCGGGCAGACTGCAGCCTGTTTGTTCAGGAGCTTCTACTGTCCACCTTGATGCAGGAAGAAAGTTCCTCCTCAGATGAGGATGAGCGGGGGGAAATTGCAGATTTTGGTGCTATGGGCTGTGTAGATATTATGCCTCTAGATGTTGCTTTAGAAAACCTAAATTTAAAAGAGAGTAATAAAGGAAATGAGCCTCCTCCACCTCCTCTTTGATGACATCCCACTTTGCAGACAATGTCCTCTGTGCTGTATTTGCCAATGAAAGTGGACAACAACTATCTTGGGTTTGTTTTGGTGATTGTAATTTCAGGTCTGTCACTCTTGTTACATTGTGTACATTCAAAAGAAAGAGAGAAAAGATATATATGATAATCATTTCCACTTAACTAATTTTTACTTCTAGCAGGTAAATGTAGGTTGCAGTGCAGAGCAGAAGGCTCTGTGTCCTGTACCTTGACATGCAAAAGGCTCTCCTAATACTCCACATTCAAACTGAAGAGGAAAAAAAAAATGAAAAATCTCTAATGAAGCTGCTGTGTGTATTTATGAATATTAATGAATAAAAACTGCTTGGATGGTTTACCTTAACTACTGCATGATGTTTTTTGCAGCGTGCATGAGTTTTAGTGACCTTGTCATTTAAAAACTTAAATACAAGGAGTAAAACTATAAAACACAAAGCTTTCCCATTATTCAAAGATTACGTGATGAAAAAGGTTAGCGCTGAGTAGCAGTTTGTGGCCACAAAGTAGCTTTTTAATAATATGTGACAGAATGACATCTTCATGTGCTGTTCCTGCACTGGATGGAAACTCTGCAGTGAGATACATTGTTGTGACCGGGGTGTGGCATTTTGCTGTATGTGACCATTATGTTGCCCTCTCAGCTGTCACCTCAATGTGGAGTTAAACTTCATTTTATGCATCTGTAGGAGACACAACAGTAAGGCCACTGCTGGAAGCTACTGCAAGGGGCTTATGTGTGCCCTAAAATCAAATGATGTTCACTTTTGTTTAAAGTTTTTCTTTGTTGTGGTTGTTAAAATTTTTTAATTGTTAAATATGTTTTATTCAGGTGTAGACAATTCATATATTCACTGTGTTTCTTAAAAAAAAAAGTTAACCTGGATCCTATTGTCTTAGTTTAAAAGCCTTTTCACAGCCTCAATCATATTTTGAGTTATTTATGTATTTGCTTCATAGTTTGCAGAGACCTGACAGTATCAGGAGAGCTTGAGGATTTGGATTCCCAGACTTTCAGTATATTACAAGAAATTCTTAATGCTAACTTTAGCACCTTTTATTTATTGTTTCTTTTGGTTATTTTTGCTGATATAAAAGAAGTTGGAAAAAAGCCTTTTAGTTGAATCATGCCACCTACATGCCTATACTGTTAATCCTACTGGTTTGGAAAAAAAAAAATGTTCTTGTGCATAGAAATTTATAATAGCTTCAAAGCAAGGACAGAAGGGGTATGTTTGGTCTTGGTTTTGGTTTTCTTTTTTCTTTTTTCTTTTTTTTTCCCTTATTTTTGGTGGGTTTTTTTGAATGTGAAGTTAGATTATAAAAACAAAAGTGCACACAGCTTCTGATGAAAATTTTAAACTAGGCTATATTATATCATAATGATGTCTTTCCAGATCTTTCACCTCACACCCTCTCTCTTTCTCTGTATCCTTTCATCTCAGCAGCATTGTAGAGTAAACATACAGACTTGGACACCACGTGGTGTTCTCAGCAGAACTGTGACATGTATGCTAATCCAAAATAACAGCAGGAAAAAAACAACCTCATTGACTGAAGTTTAAGTTCCTTCCTCTTTTTTTTTTTTAAATCACCAAATCTTGATTGTTTTCATGTAGAGCAGCACTAGCTTTGGTTGGATTTTTGGTTTTTTTTCAGTCTCTGCAACAGAAAATTTTACATGCAGCCTCTGGTTATCCTGAGAGTTACCCCCAGTAGGGACTTTTTTTATTGATTGTTGAAGACTTTCAAAATTTTTTCAAGCTGTAGTTTTTCAAACACATCTTCTGCACATTACAATAAGACACACGGTTCAATAAAGCATTTTCAAGACTGTTGTTCAGTTGATTTTCTTTGGTTTTAATGTATTTTCCAGACAGTTTTGTTCCAGAAATTTCTGCATCTGCCTTTAATTTTAACTATCTTCCAATGCAAAATCAGTTTGTACAGACATCCTGGGTGGTTTATATAAATATGTTATAAAAACAGGTGCTTTGGCAGGTGATGAAGTACATAATCCTACGCTCTTCACAGGTAGGTGAATTGAAGGCTGCGTAGACCAAGACACATTTACAACAGGTTGTTCTCAGTGCAGTGTTTTGTATTGGTTAATGCTGGTCTCTTACATCGCCCGAATTCCAGACACCACCACACTTGCTTGGAAGGGGATGCAAACCAGTGCCACCCGTGTTTGTTTAGGGACTGAATACATGCTGGCTTGGATTTCAAAGTACCCTTGGACATCACATTAACTTGTTCAAATCTTCAATTGTTTGGGTGGAAATTTGACTTTTTTTTTTTTTTTTAGGTTTAAAAGTAACACAAAATGGCTACTAGGAAGGTATTCTGGTAGCCTCTCGATTCCTATTTGCAGGGAAGTGTTTTTCCTTCTCAGAATAAGCTTTGCCAAGGTAGTATTTTTCGGGTATTTCCTACACAGTTATTTTCACCATGCTTTGGGCTGTAGTGACTACAGCTTCTGTCAGCTTTGAAGGGGAATACCGTAGTGGGTTATTGCCTTTTCCATGCGAGAGAGGAAAAAACACCACACGACCACTTGCCAACACGCAGCCCAAGACTCCCCATCTCTGCCAGGAACAGCAGCCTTAGTGCTCTGCCCTTGCACCGTTCTGGAGTGCAATGAAACCTGTATTGTGACCACATGGTCAAGGTCATGCAAAGAATCGCTATCAAAGGTATCAGCAAAAGAAATTTTATTACAAATTTTTGAAAGTATGACAAAGTTCTATGGCAAGGTTCACTCTGTTACCACACAAATAAAGCACACAAAGGAGAGCTGGATTGGAGTCAGCCTGGAATGATACACATCAGGGCCTGGGGATGCAAAAGGGTGAGGATGCAGAATGTAAGGGTGCAGAGGGGGAAGGGAGACCCTCCCACTGAGTTACAAGGTTCACAAAGGACCCCTTGCCTAACTTGCCCTTGGAATTGCTCAGCGCTTTATGTCTAAAGGATTTGGCATCACTTAATCATTGACTGATTTAACTCTTACAGAATGATTCCATAAGATTTATTATAACTGCAACAGTAACTTAATTTTGAATCTAGGATGGCAGCATTGGTGCTACTGTTGCTATAAAGTATTGTTTATGTTTATAAAGTCAGTTTTCACGCAGACACAGACGTGAATACATGCAAATAGCTGTGTGTGTGTGGGTATGTACCAAGCCCCTGTCACACACTCCCCCTGAGTTAGTGACATGCACGCACTGGGTGTCTCTGCACCTCCGTGGGAGAGGCTGAGCCTCGAGGAGGGAGCTCCAGGCCAGGTCCCACTGCCAGTTCCAGTTCTCAGACCTGTGGGTGGATGAGCACCAGGGCACATCCTGCTCCAAGGGAGGTGCTGGCACAGCCACTGGGGCCGAGGGACCTCAAAGAGCCTCCTCTGGGACCCCTGTTCATAGGATTGTGAGATGCTTGGCTTTAGTCTTCCATCCATTTCCATCCTGGACTCAATCCAGGCCAGTAATTTCCCTCAGAAGTCCACAAACGATAATATTATTTCACTCCAGCTGTGACTCAGACAAAAATAAGTTTCCAAGGCTGTTCATTAGAAACCAAGTTTTTGGGCAACAAATTCCTGGGAACCGGGAATGTTACTGGTGAGATCAAAGAAACCTTCGTGCAGGGTGAGGATGAGCCCCGGTGCAGGCAGGTCCAAGCTGCCTCTGCTGTGCTGTGTGTGCTCTGTCTGCTGTGTGTGTGCTCTGTGTGCTCTGTGTGCTCTGTGTGCTCTGTGTGTGCTCTGTGTGTGCTCTGTGTGAGCTCTGTGAGTGCTGTCCTGGCTGGCAGCAGACTCCCTCCCATATCACTGCTGGGGTTTCAGAGCCTGTGATGTGCTTTCCTGCTCTGTCAGTGTGGAGAGTGCCAGCTTCGGTTCTGGTGAGGGCTGCCAGAGATCCTTTATTGCGGGTGGGGCTGACAGAAAGACGTATAGCTATTCCAATATTTGGTGACAGTTAAAGGGATAGGAAAAAGGGTGGAAACAGTGGCGCTGTAGTCTTTGGAAAGCTTTTTAAGGGTATAGATGTCTGCCTGTAACTTCTGAACTGCCTTAATAGGAGGTCTGGGTTTGTTTTTTGGTACCTTTTTTCTGTTTGGGTCATAGCCTAAGAAAGTCTCTTGCACATGATGGTGTGATAAACAGTGAAAATACATCTTCCTCATGTTTTACTTGTGACTGCCTTCATTGATTCCCTGCTGCTGGGGGTTGGGACAGTTTCCATTCTCTGCCCTTAGCTCAGGTTGGGTTTCCTTCTTGGCACAGAGTTGTGCTCCCTATTAGTTCATGGACAGCGTAACCAGAAACCAAAGATCCAGATGTGTGCACAGCTGCAGCTCTGAGACACCTGTCTGTTGAGAAGGACTAAAGGCTATTCCCTGCTACCAGGAGAAGTCCCAGGAGGCAGAGAGGCTCCACTGTCTCCTGGGTCTCTCAGAACTAAAGCAGGGAAGGATTGGGTACACTCATGTGAAGTACATCCAGTTACACTCCAGTTAGATCATTTAATGTTCTTTGCTCTGGCATAGCTGACCGTCACTTGTGGCCCACCTGCTTTGCCAGGGGTACTTTGCTGTGTTGAGGCTGTTCTGCTGTTTTAGCTCCTAAGGACAAGGAACTCAGTATGGCCAGCACAGGTGGAGACTCCCCTGTGGTGCTTGTCCCAGGCTGAAGGCAGGGCGGCAGTGCCCTCGCTCCAGACCTTGCAGCCAGTTTCATGCAGCCTTTTTCCAAGGGTGCTGCTGCCTCCCACTGCCAAACACATATGGATACAAATGTACTGCCCTCTGCCTTGTTACACAGAGGGTCTTGGGTATGCAAAGGCCGATGGGTACAAGCATTTATGTGCAGTATTGTACTTAATGTGCATAGTATACAGGTGCTCAAAAGTTATTTGTGGACAAAAAGAGCGGAAAAGAGGAACTGTAGGGGGAAACGCTGCAGTTCCTGGAGTGTGCTTCCACCACACCTTTTAACACAGCAGTAGCGGCTGTCACCTCCTGCAACATCTAATGCATCATAAGCACACTTCGGGGACGGTGCAGCTGTGGGGTGTGGAGGAGAGGTACTGCTGGAGGAGAACCTGCAGTGCTGCATCCTCCCTGCTGAGCCAGCAGCTGTGGAGGAGCAGCAGGAAGCAGGGGGATGGGGCACAATTCCTCCATACCATGTGGAGTTAAGTCATGGCCTTAGAGGAGTGGACTGGCAGCAGAGCGGAGAGTGGGGAGTGGAGCCCAGAACAAGGGATACCAGTGTGGGTCTGAGCACACTGCGGGGTGGGAGAGCTGGGAAGTGAAAAAGAAGTATAGCAAAAGTTAGGAGAGGTTAGGAGTGAGGGAAAGAACAGGACAGGGAATGATGGTCAAAGGCAGGAAACGCTACAGTCATGTCAAAGACGGAGTGACACAGAGGACTACAGTGAATCACAAGCAGCTAGAAGTGAGGCTCAGGCAGCTTCCTGCCTCCACCAATGTCTGTGGTGCAGGAAGAAGCTGGCCACCACCTCTGGGGCTCTCCTGCCCTTCCCAGTCAGCAAACACTTTACCCCAGCCTGCCCTCAGCCTCACAAGCTCTCCAGTCAGTCACTACCAGGCTGGCAGCAATGCCACCAGGGCACTCTCCCCTTTCTGATTCTATTCCTTTTACAGACCAGCCCCGGAAGGCTGTGCCAGGGCCTTTGCACATCCTTCTTAACCCCAGTACCGCCCACAACACTCACGGGCTCAGTACCTCTTGCTGGTTGTTGCCTTCTCTTTCACAAACATCAGCATCTGCCGGTTCTGAGACCCAGCCAGGCCTCCTCTCCTCCTCCCCCAGACGCCAGAGCTGCTCTTCAGTGCAGGACAGAAGGACAGGGGTTTGTGTCTACATTAGCAGTGTCTCTTTTCCTTTAGCTACATCCATTGTGAAGCTTCCATTGGCAGGGGAAAACTGTCTTACTTTGGTCCTCTGGCCTTGGCCCGTGGCGAGGCAAACCACACCACGCGCCTCAGGCAGCAGGATGGGATGGTTCCAGCAGAAGTGAGGGCTTTGTGCTGTCTGATGCACTGTGCTTCCCACCTGCCATTCACCTCCTTCGCAGAGCCCCAGGAAATGCAGTTCACAACCAGGTAACAAATAAAGGGAAGACAAGCATTTACATTTTATATAAGCGTTTATTTACAACTTGTTTAACAACTGTACACTCTTCTATCACCTTGGAAGCATTAGTGTATTTGACTGGGAAAAAATATTAAACTTTTTGATTCCAATTATCATTAATGAGGTTTTTTTTTGTCTATATACAGGTATGTATATTAATATTGCTACCATAACAATCTGGTAGTTACACAATTTGTAGATGAACTGGAATGGGAAATTAATGTTTTGACACTCTAAGAATTCATTCTTTTACAGAAAATATATCACTGGCAACTTCACAAACAGTTATTACTTTGATAATTGATCAACATTTAATTCAGGACTGTCAAACAAGCTGCTATTAAGAAGGTAAGAGAGTTTTCTATGCAGCACAAATGAAGTTAGTATATCAGAGACATGCTGGAGATCAGCTCTGAGTTGAGAGCTCACAACCACTTCATGAAGAGATGCCAGGCTAATCTAATTAAAGTAGCCAGCTCCTTGCTCAAAGTTACTGGCTCCACCTGGCATCTCTCTGTTGCATTAGTAAACTCAAACAACTTTTGTCAAGCTAAACACACTTACATACAAATGTCATCAAGGCTCAAGAACAACTGATACTTAGTCTCTAATCTGCACAGACCACTTGGAGAAATGAGGTACTGCTCGGCATCACTTTGGGACACTTGTGGGGGCAGGTGCACAAAAAAAGCAATCCCCTCCTGCCCAGCACAGCGCCCTGATTTCAGGGATCCTGCACCCAGCCTGGCTTGGGGCAGGGTGTGGTCCCAGCCAGAGCAGCACTTGCAAATGAAAAACATACCATGCCTTTAACACCCAACTAAAAGAAGTTTTACTAGTAACGCTTGCCCTGACACATAACAAGGGATCAATGGCTAGGACCTGGAAAGACACAAATCCTTCAGCTCTCTGCTGGACTCAGTCTGATGAAATGCTGCTGCCTCTGCTGCAGGAGTAGCTGACTCATTATCACCAAACCCCAGATCCTGGCTGCAGGTCACGTCAGACTTCACTGTCCCTGGCCCTGGAGGACCAGGAAAGACATATCCCCATCTGAAGCCTTTACGGACAGCTGTCAGCCAGAGCACCTGGTAGCTACAGTACCTGATACAGTATCCAGAAGGGAAAACACCACAGTTCTCACCGGGATCTGAATTTTATCCTTCACTCTGCTGCCTGGCCTCCTTGGAGCCCATTCCTGCCTGCCCATCCCTTAGCCAGGCAGCGCAGACCACCCCCCTCTGGCGGGGCACACGTCTGTCCTTTCTCCGTGTCATTCTGCACAAGGCCACGGACACTGCGGGATCAGGATCCCTGAGGACTGGACACAGGCGGGTGTCTCTGCACACGAGGTGTGGCTCTGTCAGAGCCCACCTGACGGGCCAGGGACGAGGCAGGCACTGTGTGTGTGACCAGAAGAGACTGCAGAGACAAGGAAACACAAGGCTCCTTCAGCACGTGGGTGCCCCCATGGCAAACAGGGCTGGAGGTTCTGCTACTGCCTAAATAAGCAAAATTCCTGGAGGCAGCAGAGTTCATATCAATATTTCTGCAGGATTAAGATCCAGGTGAGCAAGAACAGGGTTTCTCTAAAACTGGATTTAAATCAAACCGCTTAAGGTCCTCGGCACTCAGACTTCTCAGTTTTTCCAGCAAGTCCTATGGCTGGAAAGCCCCTTTCCCTGTTTGTTACATACTAACTCCTATACAATAAACCTCTTAACTTACAACACTACAGCACTCCCTCGTCTTCTGAATCTTGCCAGTACTGGATGTCCAATACAAAACAAAGATACAGTAGTACAAATGTGCTGATATTTAGGAATATTAAATAAGCAGCTTTTTAAATTAATATAGGCAGTACAAAGCATTTTGAGTTACACTGTCTACATATGGCAAATCTTAAAGCTAAACTTCAAAATACAAAGAAACAGCCAAGCTAGTGCAATTGGAAATTAAATAGCTAAGACTGTGACAGGAGAAAGAAAAAAAGAAAGGAAAAAACAGTACAGGTGAAAGATAAACGATCCAAATTATAAACTGGCAAGGACAGTCTGCATAATACTGAAAGTGTAGATGACTTTCCATTCATGGTCTTTCCTCAGATTGTTTTAACAATTGTACACAGATTGAAAAAAAAGTTTCTGAAAGAAACCAACAACACAGCTCAAATGTAGAGAGAAAAATACAACAGCCACAAACTACTGTGTATATACATATTAAGGAAGCAGGCAGTGCCTGTGAACAAAATACCACCCGGTAGTTTGCCTGGCTCGGAGATTATCAGATGAAACTTGCTTGGTTTTCTAAGGAAGATGGGATCGCCAAGCAGCAATTCATTAGTCATTTCTCCTGGTAAAACATCTCCTTCGCTTTACTTTATTTGTTTAAAGATTCAAAGTGGATCCTTTAAGGGTGCAGGTGCTTTGAAATTTTAACAGTAACCAAAAGGCCTTTTTTAGGAACTCATTAAGACTAGATTTTTATAGTTCGGTATATGAAAATGTTGCAGGAAGTCTGTGTGTTAATACTGTTAATCGGAATTAAATAAAGTGGACAGGCGAAAGTGAGATGGAGAGCTGACAGTGCTCTGTCAGTTTGCAGAACGCTTCCTGTTGAGTTGTGAATACTGGATTTCCTCTCTTCTAGCCTCATAGGAGACTTTTTGTGAAGAGAAAGAGTAAGTGGAAGCGGGAAATGGGAAAGCCACTTCCCAGGATGGTAAGCTTCTCTGCAAGTAGATCCCCCTTTGAAATCAGATGGCCATGAGTCTTAAGTGTAGAACTGGTTAAGTTTTGGTTATGCAGTCTGGACAGAAAAGCAAGTCATGCACTGAACAGTCCCTGTTATAATAATGCTGCAGGTCATGCAACCACATCACTGCAAATAAAAGAATAAAGAAGAAAGTTAAAAAGCAGATAACATATTACTGTTGAAAAAAAAAAAACAAAACAAAACAGAGAACAGAACAGGTCTTTTTCAAAGCAGTTTAGTAAGGCCACCTCTACTTAAGAGTTGTGCAAATTCACAGGGAAAATATCTTTGCCAAGCAACTCCTCAAATTAACAGGAAGGTTACAGACCAATAATTGGAAAAAGCAACAAAATAGCCATGGTTAATATCTAAATTTAGCTGTAATTAAACTTTATGCACTTCTGAGTAAAATTCTTCAGGGCACCATTCTTAACTAAAAAAGCTATGAAAAGTAAGTTTACACGGCAATGAGCAAGTTTCAGGCATTCCTGCTGTCTGTGAGTACAACTGTTGAAGAACCACAGCAAGATAAAGTCAAAGGTGCCCACCCAATACTGCATGTGTTTACACACTAAAAGACACCCAGAGTCACAATGACTATCTTGAGCTCTGAGCACCACTGAAGGCATTTAAATTTCATCAGAGCACATCCTGTGCATGAGGCTCAGCATCACTGCCCCACTGCACTGGCAAGTTCTATCCATTGCATGCAAATACAAGTTTGAATTGCCAGAAAATGATAAGTGTTCTTGTTAAAGTAAGCTGAGTAGAGTCACCGAGCAGTCGTGAGAGCACTCCACAATGTTGCAGAGGAGAATCTAAGTTTGGAAGAGAATCAGAGATGTTGGCACAGTTCTCCATACTCACTGATGCACCCTCTTTCCTGGCCAGTGTAACTCGAATGGAATGCTTTACTGACACAGCTACGGTGCTTCCACTTCCCCCAGGTAACACAGATGTCCCTACACAGCACTGGCACAGCACTAAATGTGCATTTTTGTTTTCATATTGCAAAGAGAAAATTCACTTCACCAGACTGAAATCAGAGCTTGTTTCTCCACTTCCTTCTCCCTTGTATTGCACTGGTCAAAAATGATTCTAAGAATGCTTCTTGGGACAATCCAGGTTAAACAGATAAAGAGAATTTATGCTACAAGTCCTGTAGCTCATGTATCCCTCTTTTCTTCCTTCTCATTCATCCACCCAGAATAACTAACCACAGTTGAAAAACAAACAGAAACATAGAGACACATATCAAATGGAATAAAAAATTTAACACATTGAACACATTCAAAGACCATAAGGGTGTGTATTTTGAGCAATCATTGTCTTTTAAGCTTGCTTGGCACTGCTTGGTGCATAAAGTTACACAGTTCAGGATTAATATGAAGATCACTGTAGCTATTCTATTAAAAAATTAAAAGTTCAAGCTACATAAGCATGTACCTATTCTATTGTGCAGAAATGAATATAATCTACCTCTTTAGTCTCACCTGGCTATTATTTAGTTCAAACTCACTTTTTAGTAGCGCTTCAAGTGTCCTTCAAGTGTATGTTGCACGTACACAGAAGTGACACTGTAGGCTTCTCTTTGAGTCAACCAAATTTCTGAGAGGTCTTGTAAGCTCAGGACACTGCATTATCTTTCAAGGATGTAAAAATTCATCTGGTAGTGCCCTTTCCTGACTAGACATTCCTATTATATTCTAGTTGTCTGCCAGTTTCTCTACTTGAAAGCCACCTGTTGAGGCAGCAACACATAGAAGACAACAGAGATGCAAGATGTGAGGGTAAATTCATTCAGCATAACCTGTCACTGCATCTGCATCATCTGTAGAAAGAGACAGTTTATGCAGCAGACAATGTATCTAGGGAAGAGTAACAAAGAGAATACAAAGCAGACTATAAATTTTAAAAATTGTGGCCTTATAATGTAATGCTTATAATTATTCCAAGACTTTCCTAATACTGCTGAACTAAAAGCTTTAAAATCTCTCTTGAAACCACTGATGCCTCCAGGAAATAAGTTTACTCTCCAGCTTACTAACCTTTTGTGGCTGTGAACAATCTCTGCTTTACATTATTTAAAATTATGTAACTGATATTATATTCAAATCCAGATCAAAAGTCTGATGGTCTCATTACAACTATTTCATAAGCCCATAAATACTACACCACTGGAGATTTTCTCTTAAAATTCCATCTACTTTTATGATCAGGCTAACTATGTGAGCATGCTAAGAGTGACAACTGGACTTTATGTTAGTTCTCTTTTCTCTTCAAGTTAGGTATAATCATTAGGGATTCAAATCCCGTTTCCAGAATAAACTACTCTATACCTCTAGAAATACTTGCTTTTGCAGTGTTTCAGATTTGTACCATGCTACAGTAGTTAATGGTTCCTCAAAGTGCTGACAAATGTCTGCTTTTGTAACAATTAAAATAACCACATTCCTCTTTCTGAAATGTGATATTCTAAACTCATCTGAGAGCAAAGCAATGAATTCATCTAATTCAAAGCAATGAATGAAGTCTGCACCAGAAAGGAAAGGCTCCCAACTGACCTGTATTTCCCTCTACTAGCAGTATTTTTCATGTTGTATGGATCAGTCCTTGAGACCCATAGCAGCAAGACAGTAGCAAGACATTTTTATCTGACAAAAGGAATCTGCTTTCAGTCTGGAAGTGACACCACATGCAAAGGGGACTGAAGGATATGCAATTTTCCAAACGACTTTACGTGCACAGCAAACAGCAGCAGAGCAAACTCCTAATTTGCCACCAGAGCCAACTAATGCAGAAATATACCTCAGGATAGTCTTGTACTACCTCAGCAAGGCCCAAAGTGAAGGTAGAATCTGGACCACAGTGAAGCTGACAGCAACACCAACCCCTAGTAGATGCGGACTTTGACTACAGCAGTCAGCACAAGTTCCTACTGATCCTCTGACTGCAATTTGACACCAGCACAATTTGTCTGGGAAGCTGTCTTGGCTAAACTGCCAGGTGCTTCAATGCCCCATGGGACAGTATGATTTGTCAAGTTTCCTAGAGCCCCCCAATCAATGTTCATTCATTGCCTAATTCAATGAGTTGATGTATTTCAAAAATGAACTTCACATCCCAATATTTCAATGAATCCAGAAAGATAAAGCCAAAGGAAAACAGAGGATGAAGCTAGCTAAGTCCTCAGCATCTCCAAATGGTACAATGGAGCTGGCAGCAGAGTCAAAATTTCCAGGGTTTCACTGTACCAGATGCAAGAAGTCTGAGGTTGCGGTGGCTGATAATGACAGCTTCAGCCTTATACATAGGTAAAACCTCTAATACTTACTAAATTAAAATTAAAATTTAATTAACGAGATAAAAACCCAACTCAGTAAGCTTAGGTTCTTCTTCATTCATTTTAAAATGAACACCAAAATGCAAAATGGTGAAAGATACACTGCTCTCCTGATTTTTGTACTGACTAGTTGCTTGCATCTGTCTCCTCCATTTTCAAACCAAAGAAATCACATCTTATTTTTAGTTATAGCCTGCAGGATCACTGACAAACTTCTGCTACTTTTCTGGACTTCCAGAGGGAAGAAGGATCACAGGAGTAAGGCAATCCATTTAGCCATGCCAGGATATGTCCTTGATTCCTTAAGAGTGACAAACTGGAGGCATGGCTAGGATCCTACCTAGAATCTGACATTTGCTCCAGAAAACCTCCCCACTTGGAATACATCCTGATAAATCCTTTTAACTGTTTATTTATGCAATGCCAGATGAGGAAAATGCCTGCAAAATTTGCTAAAATTTGTTAGGAGATACTGAAGTTTATCAATACAATCTTATTGCAACACACAGAGTCCATATTCTACCTAAAACACATGTGCAAAAACCCTTAAGAAGTCAGTATTGCATAGCTGACTGAGTGCAAAAATACCTCCCTCATCAATCCTTGCAAAAAGTCAATATGTTGGGCAAGAAAAAAAAAAATCTCTATATAACAAGTAAAATTGGAATAGTTTTACTTCATAAGAAAAATAAAAGTTAGCCATATTCAGGACAGTCTTCCTCCAAATTACTAACAAGAAGAAAATCAAGTGGTGACATTAAAATATCTTCCAACTACTGAATCTACAGAAAATGTCAACATGTAAGGACAATTAAACCCACTAGAAATCATTCAGGAAGCTGTTGAGTATATAGTCTCATATGCTAGAGAAGACAGGAAAAGCAAAATCTACTTGCACATGTCAAAATACCAAGGACTTTAAAATTGCTGAAAAAGTTTAAATTTTCTTGACAGCTTACACACACCACTTACTATTTGAGATCATAATAAAGCAGTAATAGGAATATTCACTTTCATACGTATATAAAAACGCCAGTGCTCCTTACAGAACAGAGAGCCATGGAAAAGTTGCAGAAGCATTACTGCTAACACGAGTGACACTTGAACAGGACAAGATTGCCATTTGATTATTTCCAAACAGAATGAAAGGCATCTTATAGACATTATATATTTACTTCATTTTGCAATACATAAAGGTGTATATTCCAGACATGTATTTACCTTCACACTGTGGGTGTAACACACAACCTTTAAATCACATTACTTCAGTTTTCACAGTACTTAGAAAATACATGTTATGATCCAAGTGGTTATGTGTTGCTATCAAGAAAACGCAGAACTTGAGTATTTTTTTTCCTGTAATGATCAGATATGCTAAAAACTTAACTCTCCACAGAAGTACATGAACTGGACTGCACATACATCCTTTTAGGTCAGAAACTAAGCTTCAGCACTGAACTATGAAAATATTTATCCATTTAACTGTTATCTTTTATTGGTATTAATTAAAATCTGTCAGAAAGATTATTCTGGGCAGATCCTCAGCACAGTGCCCAGAAAAGTACTGTCATTAACTCCTGAGCTGTTTTATCTCTGCCCTGGAGAACTTCTTCTCTTTAAGCTCAACTGCAGGGTTTTTTTTCCCTGCAGTGTATCAGGACAGGATATAGCACTGGCTTAGTAATTACCACTACAATTTTGATGTAAATAGTTTTTATTGCCTCAGGGAAAAAAACATATTTCTAAAAACTTCTCAGAACTATCTAATATACTGAGAGAATTCTGTTTCACAGGTTGGGGTTTTTGCTTATACTCTTTTATCACTCAAGGCAAGACAAATAGAGAACATTCACTGGTATCTCCCCTACATATGTGTTTATTCCCTGGAACCACAGTCTGAACTCCTCCTTTTTCTTAATACACACTGCTTACAAAGCTACATAATAAGCAAGGGAAATAATGAAGTGGAACCTTTTGAATAAAGAAGCTGTTCTTGTGAGAGAGAAGGTTTAATGATGTTCACCACTTGCATTCATCCACACAGAAAGATTAACAATGGATGATGCAGCAAATTACAGAAGTAAAGCACTGAAGAAGAAAGAATTGAACTCCTCTTAATCACTAATAGAAGACAGAACAAATTACTTACTGGAACTGGACAGCAACTGAGTATATTTCTGTAAGAGTGCAGTACATTTTTAGGTTTTTATATTCAACATGAATTCTGAGAAATACTAGAATTTCTGCAAGTTTGTAAATTCTCAAAGACAAAATGATTGTGCATTTGTATAACAATTACTATGAGCAACAGTAAAGCTCAGATTCAATATGAGTCTTGTGTCACTCTTTGATGCTATGTAATGATGCTATCTATCTTTGAAGGCAACTACGTGTCTTAAAGAGAAAAGACAGAATCACAAAGCAGAAGATAAAAGCCAACAACCACCAAGAAGCAAAAGAAGCCATGAGAGACGGGAAAGTAAAAGCATAAGACAAGGCCTCTACTTCTAACTAGCATCTGTTCATCTCCTAACACTCAGGGACATTAGCCTGTCATCAAAACTTTGGAGGCAAAACAGTAAAACAAATACTAACATAATAAAAGCACTTACTTTTATTCTAGTGTGCTGATTGTTTTCAAGTTCTTTTAGACCTGCGCCTAATTAACAGTAATATGTAATTAAATTACTAGACAAAATTAAGAGATGAAACTTCGCATAAAGGTTCCATCCCTTTCATTCACAAAGAGCCCTTGGCAGTTTAGTAACAGAAGAAGTCAGATTAAAATTAAAATAAAAATGGAGCTTTAGGTATTCTTAGGTTCTTGCGCTGGGTGATATAAAATGCTGTAACCTCAAACAGGAACATCAAATTCCCTCAGAGGAATGGTCTTGCTCCTGTTCACATACAGCATGTGGTAAAGAGTTCTTCAAGTTACTAAAATTGATTGCACAAGATCAGTAAAAGATACCCCACACAAACTGTAATCATCTAGATAATTACAGATAGCATTTTGTATACAGAGCATTTTGTATTTCAGTAAGAGACAGAAGACTGAGTATATCACCTCAGTGAGCTACAGAAATTATCCACAACTCCCTTTGCATTGTTACCTTTCTGCAGACAAGAAACTTATGTCATCTAATTTTTGCAAGCATAGCCCATACGAGTCATACACTGCATAAGTACAGAAAATTTTTAGAAACCCACTTTTTTCCAATTGTGAGGAATACAAAACAAAACTATATGTTTTGTAGAATTCAGTGTCTGTTTTCTGGGGGCGGGAGGGGTAACTGGAACTGAAAATATTTTTCAGTCACTGAATGCATTTCTTAGCTCAGATTAAAAGAGATGATGTATTCAAGGATAAAACAATAGTACCTAAAAATGTCATTCATCTGTTTATTAATCTTTAATCTAGGTGTGCTCGTTTTAATTACCCTTTGCTCATTCTACCCTAGTTTATAATTAAAACACAGATTCAGATGACTGATAAACGCTAGTAAGTCTTTTCTCTAAAGGGAGTTAGGCAACAATGTCTCCACTTAGGAGGGTGTTAAAATCAGGTCAAAGAATAAATTTATAAACCAACTGCATGTGCATTAGGGTCCAAACAGTCTCTAAAAAAAACCATTCAAAATTGAATCACAACAAGATATATGTATATGAAACTTCCAGCCAATACTCAGGTACTCTGTGTCCATCAATTCTTTGACAAAAGTGATAGGGAATGCATAGAACTGGTCAGGGGAAAAGCACAACTTCTCAGAAACAGAACCTAAATAAGAGGAGCCTCCATCCACTAATCAACATGAAGGTGTTACAACAATTAATCAGCTATACACTAAAAAGGCAGGACAACAAATCGCAGCCAGTTTCCAACAAAGTCAGCAATAAACTCACCTGAAGGCACTGGTACCATTAGTAAGGCAACTGATACAATTATACCCTGAATCAATATATTAAAAGCAAGTCTTTTGGTAGGGGATGACAACTGGAATACATTAACAATATTAATTGGGGCCTTGATCCATTATGTACTGGTCATCCATAATTATAAAATTTAAAAACAAATGTTTTTTTCAAATGGATGACAGAGTAGCATATTAGCACATTCTAAATACTTCTCCACCTTTTTAGAATATGTATTTAAGCATACACTTGACAAAGAAGAGTGGAATAAACCATTTGAAAATGTTCATCTCTACCAGCAAAAGAGGTAACACCAGTTGATAAAGAAAAACCTGGGAAAAAACCACCCTGCTTCCTTAAATGCCAAGAGTAAGAGCAGCCTTTGCACTTAGGAGATTAAAAAAGCCACCCAATCTTTCCTTTTTGCATTGGTGAGTTTTTTAGTATGAAAAATATTTCACAATAATACTATAATCTAGCTTTGCATTTCTGTAATGAGATTTCAGCATTTTTCTGAAGCAACATGTTAGGAGATGAAATAAAAAGCTAATTCCCTTTGAACAAAAACAGTCTTATAAAGCATAACAACACTTATAGGCACAAAAGTACCAACTGTGGTAAGAAATTTCCATTGTCATATAGTCCACATGAGGTGAGACCAGGTTTCATACAAATAAGACTGTTATTATACAGCACTCCTCTAGATGTTTTCAAAATTTTGGCACATTCAGAAAATGCAGAGAGAAATTAACTCCAAAAATATAAGCAAAGGGCATTACAAAACAATGAGAAAGCATAATAAAACCCTTTCCTGAACTGTAAAATAATAGCAGTAACAAGGGAGAAAGAGAAAGAATGCTGGTTTGTTTTCCTTGAATGTTGTCACTTGCAATAGAAGTGGCCTGAACCACAGGGCAGTTTTCTTTCTAAGGGCAAGGCTTCTCTACCTTGCTGTTGCTGGCTGGACATGACCAGGGTAAGATCTCCTTGTGCTCGTGGCTTGTCTTTGTCTAGCCAGGAAGGACTGTCCTGAGCCTGTACTAGCCAGTCTGTCTTCTGCTGCTTTTTTATGCAGAGTCATCCCCTACAGACAAAGAGAAATTCTCAGTGAATACCAATACAGAACACCAAACAATTTTATTCATTTACATTCTGTTTATTATTTCTGTCTTCACACTGATTAAACTATTTTTAATTCCATACACAAAGCATCATATTATGAAGGACAAAGGTAAGATATTCTTCCAAATACTTTGTGTGGAAAAAACTCTTCCCCTTCCCTGCAGTCATTCTCCAGGTTTAGAGTAACCACCTAAGAACTCAAAATATGCTTGTCACGGCAATTAGATAATTCTTTTCCGAAGAGCTCCCCCTAATTCCTGGCTCCTTTCAGCATGTTGAGCTGGAAAAGTACTTTTCTTCTGAAAAAAGCTTAGGTATTGTCATCCTCCGTGGAAACATCACCTCATATGTCAGAAGCACATCTTGGAGACAGTATGTTCTCATCAGGAAAAATGCAAGGAGGAAATTAAGAAAGCTACGGTGGGTTGTGCAGCTGTGTATAAAAGCAGAGGCTAATTAAAGAATGATACAGACAAAGCTATCAGTGACCATCTTGGTGTTCATGGTAGGTCACTGAACTGTGGGCCTTACCTCAGGCTTGTCTGTTACTTGTTAGTAGGACTAATGTTATAAAATTTGCAAAGGACACTGGTCACTTGAAAATACCTTCACTATGTAAACAATTCAAACAGTCTACTTGAATTTAGACTTGCTATTTGTGAACACAAGAAGTATGTAGAATAGCAAGGAGGAAGCTCTTCCAAGGGAATACAGAGAGGAGGAATTCGAATTCTATGATGGAGCAAAGTGAAAGTTACAGATGTCAAGGAGTCTTTCTATATGAAAAGAAGTTTCAATGCAACCAGTCTGCCAAAGGGAAGTCTTGAACACATCTGACGTGGGTGACAACTCTCCAGGCACACAGGCCCAGCAAAAGCTGTTTAGCTGCATAGATCACATCTTCTATTCAAACTTATTCTTTGAATAATTTAAGCGAAGGTCTTGCTCCTGCCCTCACTCTTTGTATGGGGCTAAATCTGCAATCAAGTTAAAGGCATAGTTTCTCAGAGCACTTAAGCTGAATTGCAAGTAAACTGAATTGCTTTGATTGTGCCCCTTAATTAGACACAACTGGAAGACTGGAGAATGGTGAATCAAAGTAAATTTGAGCACTATAATTTGTATAACTGAAGGGTTGAGATTACAAAATAGTGATCTGAGCCACTTGTGATTTTAGAACTTGAAAATCACAAACTTTTTTTATTTTCCCCAAGGTTATTATAGGAACATACTCTTACATAGAGATAACTTAAAATTACTAAAAAGTACTTGTTTCTCTGTTTGTGTGTTGGAAAATGCTATTCAAACAAAAACACTGTAAATGAATGAATGCTGTTATAAATACAACAGAAATAAATAGTATTAATAGGATCTTTCATTTTTATTTTTTTTTCTTTTCAATTAAAAGGCTTGGGAGATTCTTACCATATTGTACCAGGCACTAACGATAAATTTTTCCTCCATTTCTCTTTGACTTTTTGTTTTCTCATATTCTTTCTATAAAACATAAAAAACCATGTATTTAAAGCCAAAGTATAATAGAAGGATTAGTCTCTAACTAAAAAACAATGAGCTTTTCCGAGAAGACAAAAGGATTACTACCTCCAGGGAATGAAACATTCTGTCCCGCTCCTGCAACTGATTTTTCAGTGCCTGAATCTCAGGAGCAGCACCCTGGTTCTGTTTAGGATCTAATGTGCGGATGACCTGTAAGAGAAAACCAGGTTGCTTTTACTAAATCCTGCAAAAGCAATCTTGTTAAGAAATTAAAACCTTTTAATTCAGTTTAAGAAATTTTTAAAAAGTGACTTAAAATCTATCTACCTCTCTCATCAAGCATGACACATTAGAGCATCTGAATAGAGCTCTCTTTTACAGGATTGTGAAACAAAACTACTGACAAGAAAAAGTGATACTTAAAAGGTTCAGTAACCCAGACTCACATTTACAGCTCCTAACCCAGGCAACATGACCTTGGGGCCATGGTGATAGAAACACCTTCTATAAGGTTTCTCTCTATAGTTACGATTTTCCTGCCTGTCATTTTCTCCTGCTTGAGGAAGGACTGCTTCTATTGTTATGGATATTTGCCATGATTCACCTACCTGGGGTACCAGGTACTGTAATTTCAAGGCAGCTCTGTTAACCCAAGAAGCACTCTGTGGCACATGCATAATCATTATGCTACTAAAAAGATGAAGGGACACCTGGTACATTCATACGTGTCATCCAAGAGTGCCAGCAAACAAAGGTAAACCAAGAACAAATGCAGCAAATTGCCTGAATCATTAAGCCTTTAATAGAAAATGGCTTAAAATAAAAAATGGCTTAACCACCTCTGGCTATACAGAAATAAGACTTCTCATCTTTCGTGTTTCTATCTATTTCAGAGTTGTGTCCAGATGCTGAAATAAAACAATGCTTTAAATTTTACTGAGACATTTTTACTGTATGGTAAACATATAAGTCCTATGAGGAGTGGCTGAGGGAGCTGGGGGTGTTTAGCCTGGAGAAAAGACTGCTCTGGGAGCCCTTATCAATCTCTGCTTGAAAGGAGGTTGTAGCCAGGTGGGGATTGTGGCCTCTTCTCCCAGGCAACCAGTGACAGGATGAGACAACATAGCCTCAAGCTGTGCCAAGCAAAGGATAGGATGGATTTAGGCTGGATTGTTAAGCATAGGAATGGGTTGCCTAGGGAGGTGGTGCAGTCACCATCCCTGGAGGTGTTCAAGGAACTGGATGTGCCACTTAGTGCCATGGCCTAGGTAACAGAGTCGTGATCAGTCAAAAGCTGGACTCAATGATCTCAGAGACCTTTTCCAACCTAAATGATTGTACGATTCTATTCTATTCTACAAAAGCATGTTATTTTTCTAAGAAAATACTCATTAGACCTGGATACACTTTCTCTAACAGAAGACTAATGATTCTACTGGTCTTCACAAAAAACCCTGCATCAAAACCCATCAATAACAACAACAAGAAAAAAACCAAACACAAATAGAACTCAAAATGAAAATTGATAAAAAGATGACAAAATGTTGACCTAACTAATTAATGCTGCTGCCAAATAAAATACCCTATAGTAACACAGCACATAAAAATAAAAAAATCTTACTGAAAAGAGAAAAGCTGTCTTTCAGTGGTATATACTCTTAAGTCACAACAA
>VZRF01014801.1:127419-140364 GCA_013396875.1 Vireo altiloquus
GGGGGGGTGGGTTGTGGAAGGACAGAGGAGAAATTTGTTCAGACTTCCTGAAGACATTTCACAAGAACTTCACAGAAGTAAAGGAAGAAAGCATAGAGTTTTGCCAAATTAGGAACCTACTTACAGATTCCAAAGTAATGATATGTATCCAAAGACACCAATACGCTTTTAAGAAACTCAAAACAGCAAAGAGAAGAAATGGGACTATGATTAAGACCACAATATAGCCATTTCAAAGTTAGTAGTATATTCATATCCTCAGTACTTAAATATCAGTCACCTTCTCAATAGAAGCATATATTAAGCTACAAAGGCAAAGAGAATGCTGAACATCATCAGAGAAATCTAACACCTATTTAAGGTGATCCAGTCGAAAAGATCACTTTACTGAGAAAAAGCATCAATAAAAGAGTCTCAAAAAAGGGTAATCTTCTGTGGAATTTATCCATATTAAATTCTGAAACAATAAGATGATAATCTATAGGCCTTCCTTCCTTCTCTTTTACTTGTTAGTGCATATACAGATAACTCCTTCATTTTTATTCCCACGGAATGGACACGTAATACAGTCTCTGTCAGAGACGGATCATTAACATGGAACACATCTACTTACACTTTTGGCCTTTTCCAAATACTTTTTGTATCGTTCTTCCATTTGCTTCATTTCCTCCTCCTTTTTCCGTAAAGCTTCTTGTAATTCCTCAATTTTAAGTGCTTTATGTCAGGAGATGCAGACATTGGAAAATAACATTGTATTATGCATATTTTCATGTTTTACAAGAGACATTTAAGACACAGCTAAAATATATTTCAGCTGCCATAGGAAACCTGATATAGCAGATATTGCAGATTTAATTACTGTACAGCTAAGAAACACATTAAAAATATGTACTTCTAAAAAATCTCATAAAATTGATTATTTTGGACATAATTTTCCTTTCTAAAATTATGACAAATAAAGGGAAATTGATAAAGCAATGATAAAGCAATCATGTTACTGAACACATTTAGAAAATTAGTTTACTAGGACCTACAGCTACTATAATATCTTAGCATGTAATACGGACAAATATGATTTTTCTTATTTTATGTAAGAGGAATAATTCCCAACAGGCACAACCTCCTGCTTAAATCTGCTAAACTGTACTATGAATATACTAAATTTAATTTCCCTCTCACATTTTCTTAAGCAGCAATCGAGATCAGTAGGATATTTCGATTGCACAGATTTTTCCTGTGTTGGTGTAAGACTATGTCAAGCCACTATTACTGCTACATTTTCTATACAACTTCTCAGATCTCAGAAAACAAAACTACGTTTTTTCCTCCATCTCACTATGAATAAAATAATTTTAACTCAATCCAGAAAAGCTGCCATTGGTTACAATCTTTTGCCTTGTTCTATAACAAGTTGTCTTCTAAAAAAACCAGACTACCTTCCTCATTACTTCTCTGGAAAAAATGTAGCAATAATGTGCTAAAAACCAACTAGATGCTGGGTTCTGCATACCCTCTGAGCAGTATGATACATATCTTACATTGTCTTTGACCAGTAACTGAAAGTTTGCTCAAATGACAATGCATTTTTGAAAACACATTGAAGGAATATACATTGGAAGTAAAAATGAGCCAGTGACAGTAGCAAGGATCTTCTAAATTAGGGTCTTAGGAGAAATGACAGTTCTGGACAGCTGAGGTTCAACAGCAGGTATGGCAGTGAGCTGGTATTTCTACGGCCAATGTCATTGGGATTTGGGACTAGATGATCTTTAAAGTTCATTCTAATCTCTTTGCATTCTATGATTCTATGATTTCTTATTACAGTGGTTTCTAAAATGTGATCCCGTGCATTTTAAGTGTTAAAAGCATCTTTTTGGTCACCATAGTTTCCAGAGAAATTAACAACATACAGATCACTTCCACTAAAATCTTACATTTTGCTTACCTGACACCTCCTTTAGGTATTATAATTAAAGATGTTGCACATGAAATAATTTACAAAGAAAAGAAACGGACGGCACAGGTAACTCACAACTGTTGTTGCATCTTGGTTCCAAATCTTCAATAATAGCTCGTTTCTTCTGTAGCTCATTGTTAGCTTCATGGAGCTTCTCACTGTTACAAACCACAAAAGCACATATTGTTTCCCCAATAGTACTACTGTGCTTGAAATGAGCACTAAGCACATTTACAAAAATGTACAAAAAATCCTCAGAGAGAGATTATTTCTGAGGGAATGACTGCTTTTTTTCTGTGGGGCATAAGGACAAGTGACAATATCACTGTAGAAATATTTCTTAGATAAGATGAAAAACATTCTGTAAGGAGAACTGCAACAGCAAACAGCTTCTTTGTCAGTAGGTGTATTTAATTTAGAACTTAGAGTTAATTGTACAATGAGGGCCAAAAATGAATACTTGTAACTGATACTACATTGAGAAAGAATGGCTAAACCCAAAGGCAACAGAAACTTCTTTTTGCAAGCCAAAAAGCAAATACTATTTTAGGGAAATAAAAGATGTGCAAAAATAGCACAATAAAATGATAGCACTTCCTAAAGTATTACCTTCTATTCCATAATGTATATTAAAAAGTAAACAAATTAATTTTGTTTATATTAACATGCTTTCCTCAGAAAAAAATTACTTAGTCCTTTTGAGCAAAGATTTGCACAGTGATAAGTGAAGTTTTCTACCCAACATAAAATGACGGTTCCCTCATCGCTCTTACTTTCACAATGGTCTTCTATGGGAAAAAAACAGAATCTGTACAGCAGGTTCCCAAATATTCCTGTGTTATCTAATGTCTCTTAGTTGCATATTTTCCAGATCCATGATTAATGACTGCCTTCCTTGCCATACAGAAAACACATCATTTCAAACTGCAAACAAAATACGCAAACAAAAATACTTACAGATGTTCTTCAAGTTTCTTTTTCAGAAGAACCGACTAAAATAGAAAGTTAAATGTTTTATTTTAATATATTGTGAAACTTCAACACATTAAAAAAATTACTTAAAAACATGCAATTTTGACATTCTAACCAAAATCCAACTTTTTTACATAAGTTTTAGAGCACAACTGTAAAGCCTCTGTGGTAGCAACCTTTCTCTTCACAGCTGTGTGACTTTAGTAAAATTAGAGCCCTTTAGAACTTCACAAATATTTTCCCAGGAACTAGGTCAATAAAAGCAAGATTCATAAATGACAGAATTCTATGGCAGTTGTTTTAATTTGTTCAGTACTTTTTATCGGAAAGTGCAAGAAGAGCTGTCCTACCAATATTGCATGGCAACTTGCATGAAGACATGTAGCGAATTAGTTGAAGTAAATGCCCATCTCCACAGAAACTAGGAGGAGTAGAGTATTTCTAACTGGAATGTCGCAAAAATGTCACCTTTTTTGTGTTTCTTATCTTTACTGATTACAGACACACAAAAATCACCGTACAACTTACAGTGTTCCACTTTCTGGTTAAATCACGTTTAGATAAGCTCTTTGAATAAAAACATTGAAGTAATTTTAAAATTTTAAACTCACTTCATACACAGTGAGTATCTTTCAAAAAGAAAAAAAGCAAACTCAATAAATGTCTATGAACTGAAAGTAGTGTTAAGTAAATAGAAAGCCATACTCACAATAGCCTTGAGCAGAAGCCCATGCCAAGAAACAGAGATGACATTAGTATAAAGCAAAACAGCAGCCAACAGAAGAAACTATTTAGAAAGTCATGAACAGAAAAAGTTAAAGCTATGTATTTTTCACACATGTGCAATTTTTTCCTCTGTTCTCATGAGCAATTTTAACCTGTAACATTTTCTAAAACATGTCACTAAACCCAAAATTATAAAAATAATAAAGAAGCACATTTACAAATCATTGTGTTTAAACCAGAACTCCAAAGGAGAGCAACTGTTATTTTGGAAAGTCATTTTAAAATAAAAATCATACAACTAACAAAATGTAGGAAAATAGCCAGTCTGTTGGGCTACAATCAGAATTAAGAGATGCAGGTGTTTTTGTGGTGTAATGCTGAATTGTGTTATTGCCACACTGATTGAATACAAAGCAAATGTAGAGTATTTAAATCTGCAACTGCCTTTTTGGTTTGTATTTATCCAGTATTAATCACATGGGAGGTTTAACATGTGACTGATGGTCCAAAACACCATCAAAATGTAAGATAAAGTCATCAACAAAATCACTTCACTGTTTTTTCCCCAATGTTCTTTCAACAGAGGTTTACACACCTTGCTAACAGAAAAAATTACTGTTTGCACTCAAAAAGCATTTTAGTGTGGTTATACTTCAAAATATTGTCTCTGATTACTTTCCTGGGGCATGTTTTTTCATTTTTTTAAAGAAATTTTCTTATCACACAATAAGAAAGGTGGGGAGCCATAAAAACAAGTCAACACGGCTCTATTGACTTCACAGTCAGAAATTTGCAGCAGCTAAGGATCTGCATGTTTTGACCTTTGGCTTTTTTCTTTTCCAGTCCTCTTAACAACTGCAGCAACACCACCTTTTCTGTAACAAAAAAATATTCATATGCATCTTTATCAGTCACAAATAATTTGAACTGTCCTCATCACTTATATCCGATCATTAAGGAGACTACCAGCTGGTTGGGACAAGAAAGGGAAAAAATTGGAAGCAGTGCCCACTTCCCTAAGGTAAGAAAATCAAAACTGAACTCAGCTTTTCTTTTGCAGTCCTTGTATTTGCCCTTAGGTTTATGAGACACAACTACTACTCAACACTGATTCTACTGGTGTATTATTTACCTAGTACCTGCACTGTTGAGGGGGTAACCCCTCTCCCATCTAGATAGGTCATGTTCTCACAAGCAAGAAACTAATTGTTGTAAACAGCACAAACAATTAAAAGAAGCAGAACTGAGTTTACCCACATTAATTTATCCAAGACACGTGATTAGGAAAAAGACTAAAACACTATATGTGTCATTTGAGGCACCCAAAGATCCTGTACGTACTCATCAGATAAATTCAAACAGATCACTCTAAATTGGGCAAACATTACTTCCGGGTATCTGCAGTATCAGTGAGCTTTAATGACTCACATACAAATCTAAAATATAATTAGTGTAATTGGTGTTCTCTCATAGGAAAATGAGTCTGGCAAAGGAACAAGTGTGTCTCCTTTTTCAGGGCAAAATTTGGTTTTGTTTTACATGCTAAGGTTATGGGCAGAACGGCTAGGCTCTGGCCTGAAGTTAAGCTTAACTCAGCAGGGTGTGGGAAACTATGGATCGTCACTTCAGAAGACTGCTGGATGAGCTTGGCAACACTGTGAAGTGATGAAAGTTACAAAACAGCACTATGATGGATGGTCAGATTTCAAGGATGCTGACAGTAATGACAGAATGGTTTGGGTTGGAAGGGACTTTTAAAGGTCACATAGTCCAACCCCACGCAACAAGCAGGGACATCTTCAACTAGGACAGATTGCTCAGAGCCCTGTCCAATCTGGCCTTGAATATTCCATGGACGGGGCATTCACAACTTCCCTGGGCAACCTGTTCTAGTGTCTCGCCAAACTAATAAAGTGGCTGAACTTCATGGGTAACTGAAGAGGTAGGAAGAGATTTGGGGACCTTTTAGGGAGGTGTTATATCAGTAACAGCACGTAAGGCCAATACTGCATGTTAAATGATGAAAAACATCAGGCATGGGATGGATTTAACAAGTGGGGCAGAAGTAACTAAAGAAAGGAAATATATTTATTTCCTTTTTATTTTATTTTATATGTATAAAAATATTTATACAGGAAAGCATTAGGGCAGAGAACAGGAGAACAAGGATGATAAAAGACAGTGGTAAGACATGCAAATGATGTAGCTGAAGCTGTTCAGGTAACTGTTGAGTAGCTCTGAGTGACTACTGTATTCTGGAAGACAATAAATCAAACCTATTCTGAGCACACTAGACACAGCTGAGCTGATCTGTAGTCTGAAAGACGGGAGCAAGGAGGCCTTTGCCTGGCTAGCAAGGTAACAGTCAGGATGGACTCATCAATAACCCCAACAAAATGTGTCAATGCCCATTACAGGCCCAATGGCACACAGCTGCCCTCCACTGCATTTCAGTGTAAAATCAGAACTGCTTGCCCATGTGGACATTGGCACACAGCATGTATCACTGCAAAGACACTTGCCTGGGTTAGGACAGTACCTCTATGTCTTTTTGAGCACATCTAAATATAACTTCAGCTTTAAAACTAAATAAAACTTAAAAGAAAAAACAAAACAAACAAAACAAAAAACCAAACCAACAAACAAAAAAATCCCAGCAAAAAACAAACCTGAGCTCTCACCATACATTTCTGGACTGAATTAAAATGGAGTGTCAATTTTCTGGATTGAGCACAATTACAGTATAAGTATGTAAAAATACGAATTTCGGTGCATTGTTGCAGAAAAATAGCAAAGAAAAGAGGAAATCAGCTGCAAATGATGTATTGGTGAACTGTATGCCATGTCTCTCCTATTGCTTTTTCATATGTTTCTGCAGAATCACTCTTTTTGTATGGATATCCTACAGATAACTCAGGTAACTTAAAGCACAACTTTGATCTACTCGAGCAGCTGGGTTTGACTTCTGAGGCTTGCTCCGCTTTGTCAGGGAGATTGCATGAAGACCACATCAGAGGTTCTTGCACCCTCAACACTTCCCTGAGTCTACACTCACTCTTTTGCTTCCTTAAGAGAAAATGAAATTCTACACATCAAACTCAGCAAAACAGACTATGGGATCAGTGCCTGTAAGTCACCACTGCTATGGTCAGACCGACACAGAAGCCATGAGTGCAGACACACCCTGAATTACTGCCCCAATCAGTGCCTCAAAAGAGAAGCAACTAAAATTGCAGTAAAAAATGTAAATACAGTTAGACAGGGACCATTTACGATACTCAGTATCTGAGAATAATTCTTTCATATTCTCGTTCACCCTGAAAAGATTTTGGCCAATAATCAAGACAACAAAGAACATCTCAAAACAGACCTATTTTAACATGCATTCTAAAACACATTCTAAGTTACTCAGGAAAATAATCTTGTTGGAAATCAACTAGTTGTTTTACATTCATATAGTTTATTCTGAAAATTAAAAGTATAAACTAAACTTAATACACTCTTAAATGAACATAAGCAGCTAGTAAAAAAATTTCACTATTTTATATAAATTAGTTAAAACAAACTCACAAAAATAGAAAGCAACACATTACAATTTGTTGCCAATTAGCAACATGATACACTGAGATTGTGAACATACACTATGCATGTACAGTCCAACAAATCACCGCTTTCAAGAAAATTCTAGAGCTTCTTTTTTGAAATACAGGAGATAAACAATTTTCGAGTGGAAGACTGAAAGTTGTTTTCCACACTAACTCAGCTACAATGTGCATTCTTACATTTCAAATAAAGTTAACTCTGTATACAGAAACAGAAAATGCTGCATTATGTTGAGGGCCTAATTATTTGACTTTTTTTTTTCCATTTTGGTTTGCCTTGCTTTTTTTATTCTGAGATACATTTACATGAACAATTACAGACCTTCCAGCAGTTGGAAAGGCCTTAACTTTCATAAAGAAAACTAAACCAAAAACAACTTCAGATGCTTTATTCATGGAGAATCAACATCTCCTCAATTCCCTTCCTATTCTAATTAAATAATTTTATGCTGAATTTTTATTGCAATAGACATAATTATTCAAATAAAACATATTTGACACCTTCTCTACATAGGATGGTTTTCTAATCTAGACAATTGTCTTACATCCTAATTAGAGAAGCACAATTTATTGATAAGACCATACAAGTAAATATGTAAAACTATTAGAAATCTCAGTTTGTATATTTCTTTTACATTTTTTTTTTACAAAAAGGTGAAAGTTTCAAAAATGGTAATTACTCGAATGTAAGTTTGATGTACATTTCTACTTACATCTTCAGCTTTTGAACCTTGATCCTGCAAAGATTTTTGTAGTTCTTCAACTTGGGACTGCACTTCCAGAAGTCTCTGATTTACCAATCTAGGAGAGACAATTTTTTTTTCAGAAAAAAAAACCCCAAAACTGCAAGAGGAAGTCTCAGATTTTTAGTATCCAGTGTTTCCAGGTCATCTACACAAAAAATGCAATATTGTAAATTACTCACGAAAGATTTACAGCAGTAGTTAGAGCTTACAGCAGTTACAGAGATTATAACATCCGGATGTTCATCCAGATCATAGGACAACATAAATGCATGCAGCAATAATTTCTATATACATGAAAGACCTTTTAAGAAAGTTTTACTGGGCGAGAGCTGCTAGTGTGAGAAAGCTTTTGCTTTTACACTGTTACAGAATCTATAAACCTGTAGGCTGGAAGAGGTGTCCACAGATTGCCTAGATCCAACGTCCTCCTTAAAGTAGGTGCACTTACAGCACGCTGCAGGCAACCACATTCAATATGAGGTTTGGACACTTTTAAGGATAGAGATCTAACTGTCTCTTTGGCCTTCTCTTCTAGAGCTCAGACCCATATTCCGAATTTTGTCTGTTGCCTCTCGTCCTTCCACTAATAATCTCTTCAGAATAGCCCAAATCTGTCTTCTTGTTACCTTTCCATGAGGCAGATGTAGAACACAGTACAATCTCCTCTATGCCACCTTTTCTTTGGCCTGGACAAACCCAGTTCTCAGTTTAATCCCACCTATTACGTCTTCCAGGGTCTCTCACCCTAGCAGAATACTGCTGCACTTCTACACATCCACATCTCTCTGCTACTGGGGAATCCAAAATTACATGCTCTGTCCAGATGTGGTATCATAAGTACTGATGAGAGGTGAACAGTAATTTTCTCAGACTGACTGCCTGCACATCAGTGAGAACAGTCCAGATCACAGTCAACTGCAAGGTTCCCAGATAATACATCCTCCTTTGCCACCCACTAGGACCAGGGCTTTTGCAGCAGAGCTGCTCCACAGCGAGGGAGAGGGCTCCCATCAGTTCATTTCTCTGGACTGTTGAGGTCTTCTGAATAACAGCTTTCCATTTCAGGATATCCCAAAGTGGTACTAGTCTTAAATTTGCTGAGAGTGTAGTCCCTCTCATCAGTTAAACTGTTAATAAAAGTGATGAACAGCTGGTCCTGGTACTGATGACTGAGGAACTGGTTGCCACTTGGGTTTCATTTCACTGACAATACTACTTTTGGCTCAGCTGTCTAATCACTGTCCAGTCAATTTTTTTGCTCACTTTACTCTTATTTAGTTTATATCTAACCATTCTGAACATAAGGATGCCATGGAACATTTTATCAAAGGCTTTGCTAAAGCTATGATAAGTACTGTCCTCTGTTTCACCCTTCATCACATGCGCAGTCATCTCATTTGTCAAGACGACTGCATTAGTTGGGCATGATTTGCTCTGAATAAATTCATGTTGACATTTCCCAATTACTTTCCTGTCCCTCATATGGCTGACCAGTCTTTGTAATTCCTCATGCTCTTTTTCTTGCCCTTCTTGAAGGTGAGTGTAGTATTTACCTTTTTTCAGGCTTCAGGCACCTCCCCCAGTTGGAGTGGAAGATAGAGGAAGATTAGATAAAAAACAGATTCGAACCTTAGATAGAAAGCAGCCTCACATCACTATCAGCCAAATACAGGGCATGCTCAGATGCACTCTGTCTGGTCTCACAGATGTGTATGTATGCTGACTAGCTCAATCCAGAAGGGTCAGCTAGAGCAGGCTACCCAAGAACATGTCCTGTTGGGTCTTAAATATGCACACGGATGGAAATAACCTCTCTGGGCAACATATTCCAGTACTCAGCAACCCTCACAGTGAAAAAAAAGGATGTCCTTATATTTAGATGAAATATAATGTGTTTCAACTCTTGCCCTGTTACTGATTATTACTGACAAAAGTCTAGCTTCATCTCCTTTAGACTGTCCCATCAGACACTTTGATAATATACATTCATAAGATCTAACCTAAGCCTTCTCTTTTCCAGGCCTGACATAGTCTCTATCCCTCAGACTTTACTCATTCAAGATGCTGCAGTCCTGTAATCTCATCCTTGTGGCCTTTCACAGGACTGACTCCATTAAATCCATGTCTTTCCTGTCCTGAGGATGCCTGTAGGAAAGTCAGCTGAAACAGAGGACAAAATTTCTTACCTGTTTTCTGTCTCCAGTTCATTCTTCCGTAAGTTTGCATCATCAAGAAGGCTCTGCAACAAGGCAATCTTCTCATTGTCAGAACCTTCCTGGTTCAATTTTAACATCTTGTTCTCATGCTGAAGGCGAATGAGTTTCTCTCTAAACACACAGAAGACAATTTTTTAAAAAAAAGGAATGCCAATATCTGTAACAAAGAAAACAGTTTACCATAGGAAGTAAAATAGTAACATAAGTATCTTTTTAAGGGAGATGGCTGCAATAACAATCATGTCTTCAAACTCCCAAATACAAACCTAATTTAAGGAGTTGTAATCGTGGAATGCAGAACATAAGGGAATTACCTCAGTGCCCCCATGAGATCTCTGAGTACAACTCAACAGATTTATATGGAGAACACAAAGAATGCAAAATTTAATGCCAAATGTGAAGAGAGACTGTAATCTCAGCTGTCACTGAACTACGGCACAAACCTGGGCAAGTCACTTCCACCCTCGGTCTGTTCACACAGAATCATAGAATCATTTGGGTTGAAAAGACTCTTAAGACCATCAAGATCCAACATAAACCCAGCACTGCCAAGTCTACCACAGAACCACGTCCCTTAAGCACCACATCCACACGTCTTTTAAACACCACCAGGGATGACGATTCAATCACTTCCCTAGGTAGCCTGTCGCAACACTTGATAACCCCTTCTGGTGAAGAAATGATTTCTAATATCCAATCTAAACCTCCCCAGTACAGCTTGAAAAAAAGAGACCAATCCCCACTTCGCTATAAGCTCCTTTCAGGTAGTTGTAGAGAGTGATAAGGTCACCCCTGTGCTTCCTTTTCTTCAGGATAAACAACCCCCCTTCCTCCTCAGAGGACTTAACTCTCTGTGCCCTTCTCCAGCTCCATTGTCCTTCTCTGGACAAGCTCCAGCACCACAATGTCTTTCTTGTAGTGACGCAGCACAAAACTGGATGAAGAACTTGAGGTATGGCCTCACCGGTGTCAAGTACAGGGGGGACAATTCCTGCCCTGGTCCNGCTTGAAAAAAAGAGACCAATCCCCACTTCGCTATAAGCTCCTTTCAGGTAGTTGTAGAGAGTGATAAGGTCACCCCTGTGCTTCCTTTTCTTCAGGATAAACAACCCCCCTTCCTCCTCAGAGGACTTAACTCTCTGTGCCCTTCTCCAGCTCCATTGTCCTTCTCTGGACAAGCTCCAGCACCACAATGTCTTTCTTGTAGTGACGCAGCACAAAACTGGATGAAGAACTTGAGGTATGGCCTCACCGGTTTCAAGTACAGGGGGGACAATTCCTGCCCTGGTCCTGCTGGCCACTCTATTGCTGATACAGGCCAGGAAGTCATTGGCCTTTCTGGCCACCTGAGCACTCCATGGTTCTTGTCCAGCTGCTGTCAACCAACACCCCCAAATCCACACCAGAAGAACAGATGCTATCCACAGGGACCTGGACAAACTGAAGAAGTGGGGCCATGAAAACCCCGTAAGGTTCAACAAGGCCAAGTGCAAGGTCCCACATTTGGCCTATGGTAACCTCCAGTATCAGTCCAGGCTGAAGATGAACAGATGGAGAGCAGCCCTGGGAAGAAGGACTTGGGAGAGCTGGGGGATGAGAGGCTGGACATGACCCAGCCATGAGCACTCCCAGCCCAGAGAGCCAAACGTGTCCTGGGCTGCATCCAAAGCAGTGTGGGCAGCAGGGCCAGGGAGGGGATTCTGCCCCTCTGCTCTGCTCTGGTGAGACCCCACCTGGAACACTGCATCCAGCCCTGGGGTCCCAGTGCAGGAAGGATGTCAACTAATTGAAGTGAGTCCAGAGGAAGCCACCAAGGTGATCACAGGGACAGAGCACCTCTACTGTGAAAACAGGCTGAGAGAGTTGGGATTGTAGATCAGACTCCAGAGATACCTTAGAGCAGCCTTACAGTACCTGAAAGGAGCCAACAAGGGAGCTGGAGAGGAATTTATCACAAGAGCATGGAGTGATAAGACAAAGGAGAGTGGTGTTAAATGGAAAAAAGGGTGGTTTGAACAAGATATTGAACAGAAGTTCTTTACTTTGAGGGTTAGGAAGCAATGGCAAAGGGAGTTGTGGATGCCCCCTACCTGGCAGTGATCCAGGCCAGGCTGGATGGGGATTTGAGCAACCTTGTCTACTGGAAGGTGTCTTTGCACACGGCAGCAGAGGTGGAACAAGACTATCTTTAAGGTCCCTTCCAACCCAAGCTATTCTGTGCTTCTATGATTACTTCCCACTGTGCATCTTTCCTGCCACTCTTCTCCAACCCTGTAGCACTGTACGGGTTGTTGTGACCCAAGGACAGGACCCAGCACTTGGCCATGTTGAACTTCATACAACTGTCCTCCACAGACTGATACGGCCTGCTCAGAATTCCACTCCAGAGCATTCTGACTGTCCAGCAGATCAACTGGTTAAACCCAAAATGTTACTGTATTCCATATCTATCCATGCCCAAAATTGTTACTCTCTTCCTGCAGCTGGAAAAAAGAATGGCAGGGCAGAGGCTGGGTGGTACCCTCGGCTCATTAAAAGTTAAAGCACTCAGGCAGAGTCACTCTCTGACTGCTTGGCTTGCCTCTTGGTTCTTTCTTGCCCCTACTTGCTACAGTATCAAATCGAGAAGCTCCATTTCACAATCAAAAACTATTTCAGAGTGAATTTTGCAACACCTGTCTGCAGCCACCCCTCAGTACCCTTTGGCAGATCCCACCCACCCCCCG
>VZRF01014801.1:140444-184207 GCA_013396875.1 Vireo altiloquus
GCTTTATTCAGCTTCTTGCATCTATCTTCCAGATGAACAATCTGTTAAAGACTGTGGCAAAGAAGGCTTTAAGTAGACCAGCCTTTTTCTTGTTCTTTATTGGTATAGTTCCCCTCACCTTAATCCTCAATCCTTAACCCTCATTTCATTGTGAATGTATTTATAGAAACATTTTTTATTGTCTTTTATTGGCAGTAGCCAGAATGAGATCCAGCTGGGCTTTGGCCCATCTAATTTTTTCCCTGCATAACGGCAAAACATCTCTGTAGTCCTTCTGAGTGGCGTTTCCCCTTCTTCCAAACATGATACAATCTTTTTTATCCTGAGTTCTGGCCGAAGCTCTGTGTATAGCCAAGCCAGTCTTCCTGAGACCTCATCATTTGGCACATGGAGACATCCTGCTCCTGCACCATTAACAGTTCCTTCTTGCCCTCTCGGACTCCTTTGCCCTTCAGGACTGACTCCCAAGCAACTCTGTCAACCAGACCCCTAAACAGGCCAAAATCTACCCTCTAGAAGTCCAAAGTGGAGGTTCTGCTGGCCTCTCTCCTTAATTCTCGGTGAACCAAAACCCCTCTCATTCAATGCTTGCTGTGCTCAAGATGACCTCTGATCATCACATCATTCACCAGTCTTTTCCAGTTCACAAACAGTAGAGTCCACTGAGACCACCTTCCCTAGTGGGCTAGCTCAGTAGCTGTGTTACGAAGTTACCTTCCACACAGTCCAGGAACCTTCTAGACTGATCTCCTTCTGCTGTGTTGCATTTCCAGCAGCCATCTGGTAAGCTGAAGTCCTCCATAAGAAGAAGGGCCAGCAATTTCAAGACCTCTCCCAGCTGCTTATAATATACGACATCATAGACGAGTGGCCTGTAACACACCCACCAGAATACCTGCCTTGTGGCCTTCTCCTTGATTCTCATTCATAAATACTCAACTCTTGTGGTNCCCAGAGAGCCAAACGTGTCCTGGGCTGCATCCAAAGCAGTGTGGGCAGCAGGGCCAGGGAGGGGATTCTGCCCCTCTGCTCTGCTCTGGTGAGACCCCACCTGGAACACTGCATCCAGCCCTGGGGTCCCAGTGCAGGAAGGATGTCAACTAATTGAAGTGAGTCCAGAGGAAGCCACCAAGGTGATCACAGGGACAGAGCACCTCTACTGTGAAAACAGGCTGAGAGAGTTGGGATTGTAGATCAGACTCCAGAGATACCTTAGAGCAGCCTTACAGTACCTGAAAGGAGCCAACAAGGGAGCTGGAGAGGAATTTATCACAAGAGCATGGAGTGATAAGACAAAGGAGAGTGGTGTTAAATGGAAAAAAGGGTGGTTTGAACAAGATATTGAACAGAAGTTCTTTACTTTGAGGGTTAGGAAGCAATGGCAAAGGGAGTTGTGGATGCCCCCTACCTGGCAGTGATCCAGGCCAGGCTGGATGGGGATTTGAGCAACCTTGTCTACTGGAAGGTGTCTTTGCACACGGCAGCAGAGGTGGAACAAGACTATCTTTAAGGTCCCTTCCAACCCAAGCTATTCTGTGCTTCTATGATTACTTCCCACTGTGCATCTTTCCTGCCACTCTTCTCCAACCCTGTAGCACTGTACGGGTTGTTGTGACCCAAGGACAGGACCCAGCACTTGGCCATGTTGAACTTCATACAACTGTCCTCCACAGACTGATACGGCCTGCTCAGAATTCCACTCCAGAGCATTCTGACTGTCCAGCAGATCAACTGGTTAAACCCAAAATGTTACTGTATTCCATATCTATCCATGCCCGAACTTCATACAACTGTCCTCCACAGACTGATACGGCCTGCTCAGAATTCCACTCCAGAGCATTCTGACTGTCCAGCAGATCAACTGGTTAAACCCAAAATGTTACTGTATTCCATATCTATCCATGCCCAAAATTGTTACTCTCTTCCTGCAGCTGGAAAAAAGAATGGCAGGGCAGAGGCTGGGTGGTACCCTCGGCTCATTAAAAGTTAAAGCACTCAGGCAGAGTCACTCTCTGACTGCTTGGCTTGCCTCTTGGTTCTTTCTTGCCCCTACTTGCTACAGTATCAAATCGAGAAGCTCCATTTCACAATCAAAAACTATTTCAGAGTGAATTTTGCAACACCTGTCTGCAGCCACCCCTCAGTACCCTTTGGCAGATCCCACCCACCCCCCGTGGACTTGAGAGTGTCTAAGTGGCATAGCAGGTCATCAATTGTTTCCTCCTTGTATTGTGGAGGCTTTATTCAGCTTCTTGCATCTATCTTCCAGATGAACAATCTGTTAAAGACTGTGGCAAAGAAGGCTTTAAGTAGACCAGCCTTTTTCTTGTTCTTTATTGGTATAGTTCCCCTCACCTTAATCCTCAATCCTTAACCCTCATTTCATTGTGAATGTATTTATAGAAACATTTTTTATTGTCTTTTATTGGCAGTAGCCAGAATGAGATCCAGCTGGGCTTTGGCCCATCTAATTTTTTCCCTGCATAACGGCAAAACATCTCTGTAGTCCTTCTGAGTGGCGTTTCCCCTTCTTCCAAACATGATACAATCTTTTTTATCCTGAGTTCTGGCCGAAGCTCTGTGTATAGCCAAGCCAGTCTTCCTGAGACCTCATCATTTGGCACATGGAGACATCCTGCTCCTGCACCATTAACAGTTCCTTCTTGCCCTCTCGGACTCCTTTGCCCTTCAGGACTGACTCCCAAGCAACTCTGTCAACCAGACCCCTAAACAGGCCAAAATCTACCCTCTAGAAGTCCAAAGTGGAGGTTCTGCTGGCCTCTCTCCTTAATTCTCGGTGAACCAAAACCCCTCTCATTCAATGCTTGCTGTGCTCAAGATGACCTCTGATCATCACATCATTCACCAGTCTTTTCCAGTTCACAAACAGTAGAGTCCACTGAGACCACCTTCCCTAGTGGGCTAGCTCAGTAGCTGTGTTACGAAGTTACCTTCCACACAGTCCAGGAACCTTCTAGACTGATCTCCTTCTGCTGTGTTGCATTTCCAGCAGCCATCTGGTAAGCTGAAGTCCTCCATAAGAAGAAGGGCCAGCAATTTCAAGACCTCTCCCAGCTGCTTATAATATACGACATCATAGACGAGTGGCCTGTAACACACCCACCAGAATACCTGCCTTGTGGCCTTCTCCTTGATTCTCATTCATAAATACTCAACTCTTGTGGTACCATCATCAAGCTCCCGACAATCAAGACAGGGCAACAACAAGAACGTTCTTCTAATATCCAACCTAAACCTTCCTTGAAATTCAAACAATTCAGACCATTCCACTGGGTCCAGCCACTGGTCACAACAGAGCAGAGTGTCTGTCCCTCCTCTTCCTCTTGAGAAGAAGGTGGAGATCACCGTAAGATCTCTGCTCAGTCTCCTCATCTCCAGGCTGAACAGACTAAATGATGTCAGCTACTGCTCATATAGTTTCTCCTCCTTCACCATCCTTGTGGCCTTCTGTTGGATGCTAAGAGCTTTATGCCCTTCTCATATTGTGGCACCCATAACTACACGCAGGACTCTGCCCCAGAGCAGAGTAGGACAATCCCCTCCCTTGCCCAGCTGATGATGCTGTTCCTGATGCACCCCAGGACATGGCTGGTCCTCCTGGCTGCCAGCGCACTGCTTGCCATTAACCACTGTAAAGGTTAGTAAAACAAAGCACACATTAGCTTACTTTATTTCAGGAGTAATGATTTCTGCTGCTAAACTGTCTGAAGGCTCTTGTCTTCCCAGCGGCATCAATCCTGAGTAAGGAAAAGCACATCATTTACTTTCTTTACAAGAAATAAACATTGTTCTTGAAGTTTTAGACTATTGCTAGACAATGTAAAATGACACAAAGTTAGGCCACCATTTCACTTGGTGGATCACTACTTCATCCATTCTGAACAAATAATGTTGCAGTTTACTTTCTCCTTATTATCTTACTTAAGAACTACAAAGGTACACAGGACTACACATAGGAATGAACTATTACACATGAAACATGAAAAAATATCTCTCTAAAGACAATTACGTAACTACACAGAAATTAGATATACATTATAAAAATATCCCACTGGAGAGGAGACTAAAATTTCTGATTGACCGAAATAACATTTGAAGCTTTTGCTTGATTATGAAGTTATGAATAGTTGAAGACATTTTTCACTAATGATTTTAGAGGAACTTAAAATTTATTCAGTGCTAAACAAAAGCACATTCAATATTCTACAGAAAACTTCTGTAAACTTCAGAAAAGAGGCATTTAATCTCCTTATTTAGCCTTTACCTGTAGTGGTGAGTTGACCCTCCTGAGCTTGTACACATCTAAGTTCTTCAATAGTTTCTTTCAAAGAATCCCTTTCTGTTCTTAATCTCTGAATATTTGGAAAGAAAATGAATATCAGTCTTGGCACTACAAATCCATCTCTAACAGCCTTAAAAATTTTAAAAATAATTGAATGCAACTCTAGACACTACTTTCAAATTAAGGCATCTCAGTCTATTTCATAACAGAATAAATGTAAGGCTTATATATTCCACAGGAATAGTGGTTTGGGTTGTCTTTGGGAGAAGGGTTGCTGATCTTACTGGACTAAAAATAGCAGGGTATAAGCTTACGAAATCTAGATATTAGTGACACAAAGTCCTGGTACCAGGTAGTAAACAGTATCCACTGCGGCCACTCAGCTGTTCTCCTTTTCCTGGGAGAACAGTTGAGTTCTGTTCTCAGCTGAAGAGGCTGATTCCAAGGGAAACGGAAGTCAGTTGAGAGACCACAGATTTTTGCCTCATCATGAATCCAAGATTCAGCCAGGAAATCATGAGCAGATAAATACAGAGTCAACATAACAAACGAACTGCTTTTAACTTCATTTTGTTTGTCTTTCACCAGTGGAAGTGCGAGCAGCATTTCCATATCCCATTGCTCCTGTGTGTCAGCTGGACTTGTCATTCACCAACATCTTGGCTATGAAAAAAAACTAGTAGCTTAAGACTCGGTCCAAAGAGAACTGAAGAACAGGACTGGATCACCTTGGGAAGCAGACAGGTGTGCTATTCAGTACCATCAGGCAAATACTCTTTCAATTTTGCACAAGTACCCTTCTGGCAAAAAAAAGAGAATCTATAGATAGCACCAGGTTTTTGTTCAGAAGGTTGCTAAGAGTCAAAAAAAGAAAGAATGTAATGATCCAAGTTGTAGTTTGCTCCAAAATCAGACATGTGCAGCATTAATAAATGGTCCAGGACAGACCTTGCCTCTGTGTAGGTATGGAGCTGTGTTCGCTGATAGCATTTCATTTTACTAACAGTTGATTGCCAAATGCCAGAATATTTTAGCGACTAGAAAAAGTTCAAGGGCTTCACTGGTACAAGCAACTCAATAATTATCTTAGTACTTATCACATAACAGACCACAGAGATAAAAGCCCAAGCTACTTTGATGAAGATATCAAACACTACCACGCTTTGTCAGAACATAAAGAAAACGGTAAAATCAATTTCAGTAACTATTTCCAAAATATAACTGACAAGATACCACTACCTAGCTTGTGATCTGTGGTGGGCTACCTTGCTGATATGTATTGACAACAGAGAACAGAAAGAGTAGGTAATACAAACAGTGAATCATTGAGTTCATGTGATGAGAGACTTCTGGCTGTAACTTACTTCTCACAGGTGCATACCCACTCAAAGGAATGTACTTAGAAACAACACTCAGCTCAACAAAATGCTATATGCCAGGGGGCAAAACAGAAAACTATATGACAATGGTTGCAATTCAGATCCTTTGTGCAAGATGAAATGGTCCACTGAGCCATGGATAAGCCACAGAAACAATTTTATCATTTTTCAACATAAAAGAACTGGAAAAAATCCCCAATTTAAAAATAAAAAGCAGGAAGGAAAGCCAAAACACAATACCAATACAGTTATTATGAGCATTCCAGCCTGATTTGAAGGGCAGATGGAAATGACGTGAAGGTCATGTGTCCACTGCAGCTTGAAAATTTAATAAAAAATGGGAATCAATGACCTATGAACATAAAATAACTGAAAATTTTCAGTTCAAATGAAATTTAAGTGCTGGGCTTGGAAATCTTGGAAATAACTGGATGCGAAATATGACTATTGAGGAAAAAGCCTACAGAATTTCTGACAGTTGGATCAAAGGACTTTTAATTAAAACATTCCTAAGAAACTCCTCGCTTCAATTGCTGACCTTGGTTTTAGGTAGTATGGGGCACCTGCATACACATTTCTAAGAAACAAGCTGAAATTAACTATTGAGAAGTGACAGTGTGGAAGAGATGTCTGAAGGATCAATTTCAGCAAGAGAGGACAGAGCAATTAATAACAGAATCACTAGCAGCAAATGACACAAGAGGAAGGAGAGATTGGCATCTACCCTCTGTGTTCCACACTGGCAGTACAAGATAGGTCACCAAGAAGCTGTCATAAAAGCTGAGATCACCACAAAGGACATTTCCCTCTACGCAACTGCTAAGCCTCTTGCTACATTAGTAGAGAGATGATGACTCCACAAAGAGAAGCATGCTGATGGTACCCCTAAAGAATGCCTTAGGAAAAAAAAGCAAGAGGAATTTAATTCTAGGATGATACTGCAGAAATCCAGTTGTAAATAGCTTTTCAGAATATATAATGATTACCCTGGGTATTTATTAACCTTCTCATGGTAAATGGTCAGAAAACAACTTCAGATGCCAAATATGAAGGCTTTTTCTCTTAAAAATGGGTAGCATATGTTTTTGTACAGTCACTTTATTCTATGCTGTACAATCCTTAGGTTTAAAAAGTATCTTGTACACAAACATTAGAAAATTTTAGATGAAAAAGGACTTCCTAATTTAAAAAGGCTGCTAACTATAATTACCGTATCTTTGTTATAAATGATACAAAGCTGCTATTGTTACTAACAAAAAAATAACACCTTGGCACTTACATCTTTTTCTTTTTGGAGGCTGTCTACTTTTTCTTTCAGTCGTTTGCATTCATAATCTAATTTATCAGCTTTCTTGGATTCTTCAGATAACCTGTTTTGTAGTTCAACTGCCTGTGAGAACAAGAATCAATAATGTGTCTGCAAGTGTTAAAACAAAATACACAAGACAAAGCAGCCAATTTAAATGCACCACAAGTCATGTTGTAAAACAAGTTGCTTATAGGACATACTAAAAAATGCTTTCATCAGTTGTTCTGTGTTTCAGCAAAATAAAAAGCATTCAAATATTAGGTCTTAGTGCAAGCAAAAAATAGAAAAAATGAGAACTATTTTCAGCACATCTAAAACAAGAATTTAGGCTCAAGCAAGGTTTACAGAAAAAAAACCTATGTAGTTCTAGGAATCAAAAAGCTTAGGAACAGCAGAAAAATCTTTCTGCATTCTGAAAAGCCTAGTTAAAAGATTCCAAAGAAAGCCAATTATCTACAACTTTTTTAAAACTTTATTTCATAAGCCTCACTCAGAATTCAACTACTAGTTTATGCAGTCATGTAACATTCCCTAACCTGAGATTTCCTAATAATTTTTAATACACTAACATAAAGATTCAGCACAGGTTCCAAATAGTTTCCTTAATTTTGGAGAGACACCACTAACAAAGCCACATGTATGCATACAACTACAGACCAGTGAAGAGCTCTTAAAATTAATTGATCAGAAATCTAAAAGCTGAGCACAACTGAAGGTAAATCAGTGAAGTCTTGCCTTTTCAAAAGCCTCAGCCTTTAGTCACAAAGATTAATTCCCAGAACGCCAGTAAAGCTCATAATGCAGACAGCATGGAAGCAAATAAGCTTAATAAAGACTGACTTGCAAACACAAAAGCTGAATGAAGACTCAGCTTAAGACCTACAGCTTCTTCTGAAGCAATTTATAAGAAGGCTTTTTCATGGCTTTTAGATTACGCAGGAAGTGATTAAAGCAGTAGCCATACCTACATTAGGATTGCTCAATGGTTCTAACTGCCTCTTATTTTCAACATGTACAACTATAGCAAAATAACTACAAGGCCTAAAATATGCAAGGTCTCAAGTCTTAGAGAAGGACTTTGCCACTGCTGTTCTTCAATTAAAGGCTGCAAAACCAGCACAGGCCTCTATTTTCTGAGATTAAAGAAATGAAAACGTTATATATGAAAATATTTCATTTTTCAGATGTGACATCATCACTGGGGCTATCAGAATAACTGCAGGTATAAAAAAACTCCTGTAGGTATTCACCAGTGATTGTGCCACCACTTGCAAAATATGAGAATTTTCACCTCAAATGGAAACATTCATGTTTGAATGCATTCATGTTTGTAATCAGTCATGCGAAGGTAATGGTACGTAGAAAAGCACTGCAGGAAATAAATTTGTCTTGAATTAGGACTTGTGAGTGTATCAAAAAACATACAGCTTCATGGTAATGCAGAAGATAAAAAAAAAAATGAACTGCCATCACATTTACTAAGCATTATCTGTGTGTGGAATGAGTAAAGCAGGAATCTTGCGACAAAGAAAAGCAAGACATATTGTTAGCTATGTATCAGAATGCACATGCACAAAGGGGCTGAATTAAAATTACAAAAAAAATTATTATGCAATCTTCACATTTAAATTCTTTACGCTGAAATAAAGTTTCTTAGAAAAGGCTTATGCTTGCTCTCAGAAGAGTGAAAACAAACACTACCACTCAACCTCACCTCACAGAGACAGCTCCGTGCAGTGAAGATGCAATTTCCTTGCAGATTACTATAGGAATTTGAATCGACCACTTTCATCTGCACAGCACAATGCTTCTAAGCCAAAGAAATAACTCTCTAATGGTGTCCTCATGAGTGGGGTTGGATCCTTCAAACACCAGAGAAGACATATTCCACTACAGGAGCACTCTAGCACTCAGCAGTGACATAACATCACAATCCTTGTATCTGGCTAACTTCTGATAGCACAATTCAGGATTCCCAGAAAAATAATTTTGTGGCTTATGAGTCACAGGCAGGTCTCAAAAGGAGCCTAGTCTTACAGACACTGAAGACAAACACACCGAGTGTTCATTTTGAGACACCATAGTTAGGTGAAGAAAACACATCTGCCACAGGACACCTGAGGCTTATTCTAGTCTTAGCCAGTAAACAGTTTTACAACAAACAACAGTACCTCATACAGGAAATCCTACCCATAAAATACAGGGAATAATGAAGGAAAGGAGTACTTTAGCAGCATAAATGTTTGAGATTGGCCCTAGCAAAATCCTTTTGGTCAGTGAAATAAGAAGAATCAAATGCAGATGTTTACACAATATCACATATTCAGCTGTTACTGTACTGTTGTACAGTAGTACATCAGTATCGCATGCTCAGCTGTTTAATGGAGTGACATATTGGGTTGCCAGTAAACTTGATACCACTAACGTGTGGAAGGCCATTCCTTTCTACATTTACTTTTCCCTTTGTCCCCTTGAACAATTTTTCTTGTCCAAATTCTTTTTTCTGGTAAAATCATTTGGTCTGTATTTAAAATTAGCCCACATAGGCTGAAACTAGTTGTTTTAAAAACTGAGATGGTCAAGTGCAGGGAAAAAAAATTCAGCAAGTCTTAGGGAGATACATTGCTCCTGGGCTGGCAATATTGTTAGTGCTTGTTTCTGTACTTTGTTCTACTGTAAACTGACATAGGGGGACCGCTGTGCTGTGATTGTTCAATAAGGCAGAGATACAGGGCAGGCACTACTATTTTAACCAACCATGCTCTGTCTCGCCCTCTAACAAGAATATCACAATGATATTGTGTCCCGGTATTAAGCACATCTTCCACCTTTACAGGAACAGCATCACATGGCACTTGGATAAACAGGAGGATAAATAGGTGCCTTTCACTCCACAGAGCGTGCTGCTGAAACACTCTGTACTCCCCTAGGTACATATAAACAACAGGGATGACATGCGTCATTCTGTCTTCTTAAGTGGAAAACTTCAGACGTATCAAACAAACTAGAACCTTAAAAAATGGGGTAATTTAACCACAGGAATAACTTACCTGAGCTGTGAGGTGTGTTCCTCACTGCTGGAAAATTGTAGCGAAAAGTGGATACTTTTTCTGAAAGGAGACCCACTACTTCAAGCCCCGCTACTGAATATCAATTTGGAATCATTTCAGGAAAATCTCACTTCTGTTGAGTTTTTAAATGCAGGAAATATTGCTTTTTGACAAAGTAACAAACTTGCAGCAATGATAAGAATTGCAGGAAAGGAGGGCACAGGTAGCCCCTACAAAACATGGAAGTCTTCTAAACAGGAGAAGACTATGTTTTTTCATAGGTTTTTTTATTTGAGGTATTAGCCATGTTATGAAGACAAAGTGCTGAACTATACAGAGAAGTACTGCATCGATGATGCCTCACCTGTCTCTTGTATGTTTCCAGCTGACTGCGCGCTGCGTTGGCCTTCCTTAGCTCTTCTTCCAGGCTGACGGTATTTTGCATGTACATTGTATTCTTCTCTTCTAAAAGCTTCACTTGCCGCCGCAAATCACCCAGATCCTCCAATTTCTTTTTGTATGACTCTACCTGGCTTTCTAACTTGGCTACTTTATCAGAAGAATGCCTGAAGGGACAGATTTGTATCAGATTTGAACTCCGAAATCTAACAAAACTAACAGAATTTAAAATGCTTCCACACTATTTTTTCTTAATGCAGAAGACATTCTGAGACAGCGCGAGGAGAGCAATAAAGCAATCATATCCTCCCATTATTGATGTTTTCACTTTTAAATAGTTTTTTTTTTTTAATTGTTTTCTTCCAATAACTATTTGTCAAATCTAAGAGCTGCTGCCAAAGGTTCTTTTAGACCCTATCCCTCTTCCTAACACAACTTTCTGATCTACTTCCAATCTTAAAATAATAGTTAAAACAACCTCAGTCTCATCCATTTCCTTTCAATTCTAAATTATCTTCTGTCCTACATTCTTCAAGGGTAAAGAAGGAAAGTTTCTGCCCTTCAATTCATTTTAATGATAGCCAGGAATAAAATCATAGAGATCCATCTCCTTGGCAAATTGTACTTGGTGACACAGAAGTACCATAATAGTTTTGGAACTTGTCTCCTTCTAAAAAAAAAAAAAAAATGGGAAAAAGGGGGAATAAAGAAAAAGAAACACCAGGCTTCACTTGCTGCACGGCCAAGACAGCAATAGACCTCACCTCCCCCAATGACCTCTGCTACTGTTACTGTTCCCAGTTTCATTCTAGAATCAACCAATTTACAGATCCAACTTCCTGTGAAATCCAGGGAATCTCCCACTGAATCAGTGGGTCAGTTTATGGGAGACTGAGGCAAGCTTAATCCTCAGTGGGGTGCAGGACATCTCTCTTGGGGCAAGGAATTCTTGAACCCATGCACCCACACAGCTCATGCAGCATGATGGGTTCATTCCTTATATTAATGACAGAAAGGATGAAGACAGATAGCTTTGGTAGAAGGCTCCTGGTGAGTCAGGAATGGCAGTATTAAATAAGCCTCACTGAAGAGAATGGGTAACTGTTCTCAATAACATATGGCAGCAAAATGCCAATACTGAAGGATTATGCTCCATAGTAAAAGCAGCTGTCCCACCCTATAAACCCCTACTATCATCAAATCATTACAACCTCTGTTGCTAAAATCCAGTGGCAATGAGAGCTGCAACAGATGTTGTTCATATTAACATTATAGCATAAACCAAAAGCACCACCCAAAGTCCAAACAATGCAAATCCACGAAAGGAAATGGCCTAGTTTTCTGATGAGAATAGATGCCCAAGACATGATAAAGGTGAATATTGCATGCTCAATGAGACCAGTAAGTGTCCTGTTATAACCATAAATTGTCATAGAATTACTAAGTTTACTAATAGTTATTGATTAAGTACACAATAAGCAACTATTTTACTCAAGAATTGTGTGTCGGTTCATGTATGTGAATTGGAGGATCCAAAGAATCTTAGCATTGAAAGTGTTCAATATTTAAATTATTTAAACAAAAAAATAACGTAGATTAAGGACACAAATTATATAGGCTAAAAGTTAAAGTTAAAAAGGGTTAATGGAACAAAATTTACCTGAGTACATCTATCTCATCCTTCAAAGACTGAGCCTCCTCTGCCAGTGTAGTAAGCTCTTCTGTTTGTTGTCTCAATTCTGCAATTTCCTTTTCTAGCTCTTCACAGCGTATTCGATAGTCATCTTTGGCAGCTTCTAATCTGTAGGAATAAAAAAAAGACCAGAAAATAATTTCTCACCCTGAGCCACAGTTACCTTTCCTCATCATCCCCTCTAAGAACACACAAAATGGCCTCCTGTTGCAGCAAAGGAAAACAATGGCCTTACTCAAAATATAAAAGCAGATTGACTTTATTGATGCTCCCAATTTAATATCAGCCGATTTGAAAATTCACAAGGTAACGTATGTTCTCAGAAAGACAAAATCTGATGTTTTTTTCTATAACAGTAGTTTTTCATAATAGAAGCTTAAGTAAAAATCTTCATCTTTTTTCATCTTGAGACATACAGAGTTTGAACATGACATCTTTATATGAAAATTTTGTTCAGTTGTCCAACTCATCTACCTGCAACGATACTGATCTGATTATTAGATGCTATAAATGCCGTAGACCTCTCATTGAAGTGGCATTACTTGTTACTCAAAAAGAACCTGTGCATGGCCAGTATGTCTGGAGAATCAGGTTATCTAGTTACAAAGTAAAGAAGTCTGATCAAAGTTGTTGAACTGCTTGCATACAGTATACAATGGCAAAGCTCCATTAACCCAGTAGTGAACAAAGGGAATACATAAGAGAAACTTTGACAAAGTATTTTGAACTAATGGAAAAGGACACAACCTGGAACACAGACTGCTACTGTGATTTTGCTCTGAAATTAATACATAAACAATCCAGGATAGGAGATAAGGGCCTGAGGAAAAAAAAGGTCAAGGAGTCCAAAAAGAATCTACAAGAATGGAGACAAGAGAAAATCTTAAACTCATCTAAACAATGAACAACCAAGATTTGGATCATGACAGACCAGTACAGTCAAAGAACAAAGAGGCAAGACTAGGAGGAAAGCTGGTGTACCACACTGGGCACCAGTTAAGCTGTACAGATGTCCTGCTTGATCAGGCAGAGCTGGAAGCAACACATAAAAATTGCCATTAGAAGCCACATGATATGAAGACAGGAGTCTCACATATGAAAAGTGTTTAGAATGACCTTCAGAACCTGAAATTAGATTAACAGGCAACGCAGATATTGAACATGAGGACAAAATCTGTTCAAACAGTAACTGATACCAAACTCAGGTAGGAATAATTGCAGAGCATGGAGATGAATCAGAAGAGATAAAAGGGGACATTATCGCCATTTTATTCCTTTACATGGTAAATGTATTAAAAAAAAAGAAATCCAGGCATTAGCTGTTGTGAAAGAGACACACTGAATGTTTCTCAAGAAACTGATGGGAGACGATATGTCAGAATAACCAGGAAAAGAGGCTTAGCAAGGGGAATTGGAAAAATGGCAAAAGAGACAAGAAAAAGGAAAGTAACATGGCACATATAGTAAGAATTGGAAAAGGGCAATGAAAAGAAGATAGCAAAAGGAAAATTGGCAGTGTAAAGAAAGAGATAACATAACTGCACTCACAAAGGAGAGGGAAAGCATGGCAAAGAGAATGAAAAGGTAATGGTGAAGTGAACCAGCTTTCTTCAGCCAGAACAGGCTTATATAACCTGAAAGCAACAGTCAAGAGGACCAGGAAGGATATTTAAAGAGTAACTGTATTTTCACATATTGGAGAAATGTTAATGAAATGTAAATGAAATCATACATGGATAATCTCCATCTTTCATCATCTATGAAATTTGTTTTCAAATTCAGAGAAGGACATATTTTTGCTTTGTATTTAATGCCACCAGCAGTACAGCTACAGTGTAGCAAACTTTCATCAAGGAATTACTACACCTTAAAGATATAATCAGAATAATTCGCATAAAGGAAAGCATGCTACTTTTCATTCTCTCTGACTTTGCCAAACATGGGTGAAACGATTGCACACAGTAGAGTGACAAATTGTGCTTTTTTAAATGCTGGACCTCATCAAGAGCGAAATTATAACACATACATCACTTCAAAAATTGTGCTACTGTGGTTATACACCATCCATTATTCTAATTCATATTTGCCAACAGAATCACAAGTATCTAATTCACCTCTATTGCCAGCTACAAACAAACAACCTAACCAAGTGTAGCTTTTCTACCTGAATGTTTCCTCTTGGAGCTGTTCTAGTTGCGTCTGCAGCTGCAGGTGTCTACGGCCTGCAGGACTGTTGGGATCTTCAATAGAATCAGATTGGTTTAAACGTTCCATCAAAATCTGGTTCTCAGCAAGCAGGCTGCTCTTCTCCTCCTGGAGGGCTGCAACCTGTTGTATTAAAAGTGTGAATAGAAATAACTAACCTTACCCAGGTACAGAGAGGAGTAGTTTTTCATTTTGTAATCAAGTATAAACAGATCCCACAAACAGAACATGCAGGTTACCCTACTCACATTTCACAAGAACACACTGTATCATTTAATAGGTATTCAATTGTTATGTGATGTAACCAACATATTGCAACATTAGGGCAGAGTTACCACTCAGGAAACACATTTATTCTTTGATGTATTTCGAACAAGCACTTAAAGAAAAAGTCTTCTATGACAGAAGATAACTTCATTATAACCAAATCTGCATACTTTCCCTAAAAACAAAAAAAACTAGCTCTCTACAGTTAGGACCACCTGCAAGCAGGCCTGAACACAGTCCTGAAGACAACTCAGTTTCGACTAACACTGTGAAAACAGATAGTAGTGCAAAGAACCCAAAGAGCTCCAAGACCTAAAACATGCGTTCATGTATTAACAACGACAAACAGATGAGCTTTATTAATTCTGACAGTTACAGAACTGCAAGAAGCCTGAATTAATACTGCAAAGTACAGTTGCAATGGCAGTGCCTTTTAGGGCTCCCCTTTTACACTCCTCATGTCTTCCAGAGGAGTATTGATTTACTTACAGTAAGACTTAGTCTAAACCCATACACATTCAATGGTCTACAGCAACTTCTGACTGGGATTTAACTGTTAACTGGAACTGTTACAGCAGCAGAACTTGTATTAGTTCTCTATGGCAAGAGTTTTACCACACAGCTCAAACCCGCCGTAAATAAATGAAAAAAAGTTTTGCTACTATGAATAATCTTAATACTGGCAACACGGCAACAAGGTAAGAAAACAATGGCATTCATTCTGCTAGCACAAGTGAAAACAATATAATTACTGTGTCAGTTTCACCTTCCTTCTAAAAATTATGTTTCCATACTCTGCTACTTATTTTGAACCATCTAAAAGTAAGCACATCTTCTTCTTACTTCGAAATTGATATGGACTCTATAGAAAACTTACCTGCATATCTAACTCATGACATCTCTGGGCAATTTCTTCTTTTGTTGCAAGAGCTTCATTTAATTCTTCTGTAGTTTTCTTCAGCTACCATAAACAACAAACATTTACATTTTCATCACTCTCTGTGATCCTTTAAAAAAATATTATGAACTACATATCTGTAAAATTATTTTTACATTCAAGAACTACATTGAATTTTTTTAAAACTGAGCAATTGTGCTCTTATAAAGAAAAAAAAAAGAAGCAAATGTGAATACTGTTTAGTTCGTGCATTAGTAAAAAGTAATTGTACCTAAAAGTAATATTTGCTCTTACATTAGAATTATTACATCTATTCTATAAATTGGGTCAAAAACTCCAGAAGAACTTAGGTCTGAAGAACTCATCATGTCTCCACACTGAAAAAAACTGTCAATACCACTTTTCTTTACAGATGCAAAGAGTGCATAATTTCAATTTTCAATCTACATTTGAAATACAGAAAGGACTGGAAGGCGGAATACAGGGAACGCACAATTAGGGTAAAATCTCTCTAGTCACTGGAAGCTACTTTTAGTGTACAACAGGAATAAAACTAATATGTGCCAGAGAAGTCCAGCAAAAAGGGCACTGAAACTTATAAGCAGTAGGAAATATTCAGGTACTTCCCTTCAAAGGTTTAATGTTCAAGGATATGTATCTCACTGGTTTGCAAACAAATGCAGTTAACATAACATAAAAAAACATAGCTACAAGAAAATTGGTCTGATAAAATACGTGCATGCATTTTATGAATATAGAGATATATATGTACTATGATATATGATGAAGTTTAAATGGGCTTTCTCAAACAGCATCATCATATCTTGCATTCGCAAGTTTATTTCTCACGGGCCTGTTAATATACAAAAATTAATTTCATCTGCAATAATGTACATATTTCTGCAGAGAAAGCATGGTGGAAGAATACAGTGAGCATCACTAGTCTTTCTCTCAATTAGAAAAAAACTTAAGGAAGGAAGACAGCATTAGGATAAGGATTTTATTTCAGTAAAACAAAAATCAAGTTTGTATATTTTTTAAATAAATCAAACCTGGAAGGATTATATTTTAAAACTTCTCTACTATATTGCAGCAGTTCCAGGATTTCCATAGAACTGGGATTTTGTAAAAACTGACTTTGGAAATAGGAACTCACATAAAAACATTTACTCTAATAGTACACTTTTTCTATCTTTCTTTCTCCATACCTAAAGATTTGTACCAATCTGCAGTTTTGCTTTATTATGTCATAACAGCTAGACTGGTTTTTCAAACCAAATTTTTTATATCCTTTAAATACATAAAAGGAGCAAACTCAATTTATAACGCTAAAGGACTTAAAATACTGAAATTTAGTTTTCTACTTTCTATTTTACTTTTCCAAAAATCCCTTTAATGATTAAAGAAAAAAATAAAAAGACAGAATTCTTAATACAGTAAAAAGACTGGCCACTGACATGCTATGATTGAAGGAAAATAAACATCTAGTCTTAGATACCTGCCGATCAAGGTCAACGTAAGCATCATTTCCAACAGAGACTGGAGACTCTTTACTCATCAACTGCAATTAGATTACACTGGATTAGAAAGAGCAAAGATTTTTACTTTTATATTAAAACCCAAGTTTCAACGAAATACTGACCTGATTTTTACTTTTGAGAGCNNTTTTTACTTTTGAGAGCTTTAATCCAAATTCATTTGAAAGTTTTTACCTTCATTTTTATATATTCAGAAACAAGAACAAAAACATCTTCATAACTTGTATTATTTAGAGTGCTATAAAAGAGACTTTACATTATCTCTTTTACTTTTGACAATGCACTTCTTTATCTATGATGAAGCGTACAGAACATTCCACTAAATTTTTTACTGCAGTGGCAGTGGAATGATGGTAGATATCAACATACCATGAAAGACCTATCTTTAATTGTTCTCTGCTAGTGAGTGGTTTTTTCATATTTCCATTACCTGGATTTTAACATCAATTTATTTATTTATGTGTTTCATTAAACTCCAGGACATAACTATCTCAACTACTAGTGAAGAACAAAGGTGATAAAAATTCTGCTCTGGAGTCGTCTGTAATTTTCAGAATATAAAAGAAATTCAGTAGAGTGCATTTCTGAAATGAGTATTACAATTCCTTGTGTGCCATTTTACTGCAGGAATAGCTGATAATGGTTTCAGCCCAGAATATTAAAAAATCCAACAAAATAAAACAAAAAACAAACCAAATCAAACCCTCAACACAAAAGCCCAAATCAAATCCTACAAAATTGACTGACGTACTGATCAAAAGAAAGAAAAAATCTGTTAAGTAAGTTTTCGTACAGTAATCTAATGATCAGCTGCACTGGTCAGTAAAAGTGAAATCAAATGTAGCGGAAGTTGTAGCTCAGCAACCTCCTCCCACACAGCTCAAGCAAACAGACTAAGGTAATATCTCACTAAAAGTTCTAAGACACCAACAGGAACAATCTTGCAAATGAAAAATACACTGTAACTAATTCAAAAGCCATCATTGCAGAATAGTACTCAACGGTTTCTGTCCCAAAGATTCTGATGTGATCCGTGTAAGTTACGATTAAAAAGGTCCTATCCTAACCAAAATCGGGACACGGTTTTTTCCCTAGAATCTTCTGTCTAGCCTGGTAACTCTCTCCAGAAACAGTACTTCTATATTCCTTCTAGAAATCAGTGTTTTTGCATTGTTTTCCTTGGTAAGGTTTTCAGGATACACTGCACAAAGCCTTCACTTCTCAATCCTGTTTATATCACTGTAAAAGTGAAACATCTGTTTGACATTTACATCATTCAAATATATACACTTACTTTTCTCTCACTTTCCCCATTTCCTTAACTGGGATTTAGGTGCATAATTTAGGTTAATCTATCTCTCCTCAGACCTTTATAGTATTTGCCAAATTTCTTCCACTTTGTCTACATCTTTACAATGACAAACTACTCCAATATGAATCATTACATCAAGCCCACATTCTCGGCAACAATAATTAGAAAGTCCCTAGTCTCAGAGCTCTCCCCTGAAAAATGAAGTCTTTTTCATTACCATATATAATGGCATTACAAACTTGTCTTCAATTTAGGACCCTGTTTTCTAAGCTGATTTATCATTTAAACAAAACCTCCCAATCCTTTCCCGCTCTGTAATGTTCATGTATGTTTCAAATACTGCATTTCAGCAGCTTTTCCAGATGACTAACAGGGATATCCCATATTAACCAAATACTGAACTCCTCACTGTTTTATATTCCACACTGCTGTTCACAAAAACACTTTGGACACATGTACTCACACACACACAAGTAAGCTCCACCTGCTAAGCCAGCACTTTCCCATGCTGCATGCAGCACGCAAGGGTGTACAACATGTCCCTAACAGCCAACACCCCTCTTTTGCTCTAACACAACTTCCTCTTCGAAAAACCAGCTCAACAGGCCTGTCCAAAACTTATAGTAAAAGGAATACAAGTGACCGCACAACCCACTAGAGGCCACTGCGGTCTTATTGCTTTCTGTGACTTGCCATAAGGCTGGCCAAGAATATAGTCCCTATTTTCTTCAATGAGTTTTGCCATCTCTCCCAAAACATCCTGTCCTTGAGAAACGTTAGCAGAAACGTCCAGAACAGAGGATATTATTTGGAGCAGGATTACGTAGTGGAGATACATAGTCTGGGTGTACCATGAACACAACACTGCACGTGTGAATTTCACTCCATGAGGTACACACAGAATGCAATGGGGAAATGTGAATGAGGTATCAAGGGTGAGAGCCACAAATACATGTGCGGATGTATCTCACACGACACAATGCAACAGAAAGCACCTTGCGATTGGATGGTCTGTATATGGTGGAAAAGATAAAGACAAAATTTAAGTGTCCAGTATCACAATCTGACAAAGAACAAGAATGAGAATGCCAGATAACTCCAGATCCAACTTCTGATCACCAGTTAAGAATAAAACAATTTTAAGAAGTGGGATGCAAAGGTGGAGTTATCACAGCAAAGGAGTGCTTCCATCTCTTCCCTATACATCTCCCCACATACTGTAAAGGACAATATGCAAGAAAATGTCTTGATCATGCTCTGCTTCTGGATTGCCCATACACAGCTTATGCCAATTAGAAGCAAAAACTTTACCATAAATAGCACAGCCAGTAGAGCATTAAGTCCACTCATCTATCCAAACTTCTCTTTCTTCAGTCAGATTTTTTGACAATTTCAAGAAAACTTCTACTGAATGCTATGTTTTCAGATTCCATACAGATAGGTATATTAACTTGAAACACACACTACACCTTCCATTCACCCGAAATTGTAAGACAAGAGGCTTGCCTAGTTTCCCCTATTCTTGACTTTGTTTCTGGTCACTCAACATTTTCTCATAATACTGAACTTCAGAGTTGCAAAACGCTCAATTAATCAGTTACCTGCTCAATGGTACATCAGCTCTTTCTGCACTATTTAATACTGATCTTACAATCAGTTAGCAGGTTGTTAATAATTTTTAAAGCAAATTTCCATACTGTTTTCTGCTATGTACCTCATTTACTTAAAAGCTCACGTTCAGAAAAAATTCATTAAATACTGATGTAGTTTCAGTGCTTCAAATGCAACCTGCAAGCGTGATATTAGAATATGTGGTCTTGAGTGGTGTGGATCAATGGCAATACCTTTGCGTTTAGAGGGGTAAACTTTATTTCATTTGTATTTCAAAGGCGTCAAGAGAACAAAAAGCAGAAGGAAGTGGCCTTTTCATTTTCCCTCCACATCTATAAGTTCTCTTCAAGACCAGACTACAAGGGGAATAAAGGTTTACCTTCACTATTTTGCAGCACTGGAATGGGCTTTCATTTCCAAACTCATAATTTAGCTTAAGCATAGTATTATCATCTATTTTCACATGTAACTTTAATGGAAGGTGACGTGCAAAGATTATGAAAAAGGAAACATAAAAAATGTGCTTGCAAATTCAAGCAATTGCATTCAGCCTCTACAGGAGAAAGAAAAGCCTGATTAAGAGCTTCCCACAGTGAAATAAACTAGCAACTAACATTTAAAGCCTTGATCTTTTTCTGATTTATTTTGCATAGAGGTCAGTCAGGATTTTAAATGGTGCAATAACCTAGACAACATGACAATTCTTACAATTATCTGTGTAGTTTAATGAGAAGAAGTTGTCATTCCCTGTTAATCCTTTACATCTACGTTTTTTCATGTTCACAGCTTCGGTATGATATCTTACATAATACCTGTAGGTCTGCTAATCCTATATTATTAAAGCCTTCACTTTTTAACTGCTTTCACTGTAAAATGCGAACAAGCTGTGTTGTCATGGATACGTACAGATTAGGGAAGGGGTAAGACTATCACAAAACCTGCATGCATGAGTAACCTGAATTAGGAAAGCTTTTTTCCCCCTATACATGGTTTTGCAAACACAGTTGCTCTATTTAGTTGGTAATTTTTAAGTCCAAAACATTTACTTTACCTGAAATGATTCTTCTACGGTTGATAATATTGTATAAGCTCATTTAAGTGCCCACAAAGCAATGTTAAAAAACCTAGCTTCTGTACTCATGTTCTCTTTCTTAGAATATCTTTAAGTTAGTTTTTAAGAGTCAAGGCTATGCTTGACACTGTCTATCCTTTAAAGCAGCTGGACTTTCTTCTTCCTCCAGTTGATACCCAGTCTACCTCCAGCCTATCTGTTGACAGACCCAATAAAACACTCTTATGTCATTTCCTAACTACTCAAAAAATAATTTTACTTCAGACAAGATAAACCTTTAAACAACCAGGACAAAATACAGGAGGGAAAAACCCCACAAAACCAAACAGTGGAAGGAACACAGTCAGTGTTACCCCAGACAGTAAGCACCTTTTCCTTTGCTCCCCAGGCAAGTTTTGACACTACCCCTGACATTATTCTGATTCTCAACTTGACCTGCACAGAGAACTGCCAAGTCATCAAGATGTTCTAAACAGCAAAGATGAGATGCTCTAAACAGCAAAGGCAAACATCATCAACATCATCAACAATAAACTCGCATACTCCAGGAAGTAACTTCCTCTCCCAGGAAGAGACTTGGGAAAATGACAAAAGGGGGAAAAGGAAAATACATAATGGCCAAAATAATTTCTTTAAGAAAATATTTTTGGCCTTTAAAAAATCAAAAAATTATGAAATAAAAAAACCTTATTACATTACACATATTAATATAGTCAATCTTGTGCCTTGCACACAACTTGCATTTTGATACCTACAACTGCAGACTGGCATCTAAGAATCTAAGTGGTGACAACACACCAGATCTATTTGACTACACTGAAAAACTAACAGAAAAGCACTGTTTCATTTATAAAACCTTTATGGAACACAAGGCATATTTTAAACATTTAAATAGGTGAAGAAAAAAATGATGACGAACCGCAAGTTAAAAAAACAGGCAACCGAATAAAATTTATAATACAAAATGCTGCTTCTTCCATTGAAAAATCAGCTTCTTCACGCAAAAAAATAGAGAAGACTTGTTTACTGTGTCTCATGAAATAACTTCCGGAGTAAGATGATTTATGACACCCAAAGAAGCACGAAAAAAAATTTCTACATACTCAGCTGAAACAGAAAAATTAATTACATAATACATCAGTAAAGCTTAGAGAGGTCTTCTGACATACCTAATTCTGAAGAGTACCTGCAGTGTCAAATGCTTTGAAATGTTTGGATTAGGTGATATACCAACTTTTCACATATGCATATACAGGTCAGTTCCTACATACTGCTTTTTCTAAGTCACTTGAATTCTAAGAGCTGCTATGAGTCTAAGAAATAGAAAAACCTCCTTACAAAATCCCATGAAGTTTCACCCCTTTACAGACTCTCCCCATGTCAGTCTGTGCTGGCTATGATTTAACTCCCAGAATAATGTTCTCCATAATTTTGCCAGGCACTGAAGTGAGACAGGCCTGTAACTGACAGCATCTTCCTTCTTTCTCTTCTTGAAAACTGGAATAATATTTGCAAGCTTCCAGCTGACTGGGACCTCTCCAAATTTCAAACCCATTGAAAAACAATGGAAAGAGGCCTTGCTCTCAAAGTGTGTCAAAGTCTGAGACACTTTCTCGTCTCTTCATTAAGCACTTGAGATCCTCCTCATTTGGTCCTGAAATGCCTTCGATTTCTAAGCAGCTCGGAAAGTAGAATCAAAATCACTCAAAATGGTGCCAGTAGCTGAACAGTAAGCTTTTTGATTCATTAAATTTCAAAAGAAGAACAGACCCTTACCCTATGATTTCTTCTTACTTCCACTCATCATCTCAGAGAAAGAGCACAAACACTGAACAAGTTCAAAGTTTACTCATGCAATGATGAAAATTACAGGCTACTTCAAGTGTAGCTATTTTATCAAACGACAGAGACTTTAATAAAAATCAAATAGATTTTCAGCACAAAGAAGGATAAAATAAGGTTTTCTATTTCAAGGTGGGGCAAAATAGTGATGCTGAAAATTGGGTTTAATAAAAAACACTAGAAAAATACACCAAAACACTGTCTATTACAGTTACAAAACTTAAAAAAAGTAAAATACCCCAAACTGGTGCTTGGCAGCACTGACTGGAAGACGATTTAGATAATGATTCTTTTGATGCTCATTTCAAAAGTTCCCTCTGGTATGTTACAGATGGCAACCCACACACAGACAACTGAATGTACAACTGCACGGATACAGCACTGGCCAAAGTGATGGGACAGATTCCCTTGAAGGATCACTGACGTCTCTTTCTCTATTCAGGCATTACAGAGATGAGACACTGCTCTAAAGCTCAATGTGGAATTTAGTTCCTCTTGTTCAGGTAATCAGTAATCTCATCTCAGAAGAAATGAGATTACTAGTGGTTTCCTGCTTTCCCCAGTGGCCTGCCCTGCAGTAAACGTCTATAGACTGATAAGCATTTCTCTTATAGGCACTCTGGACTTTATGAACATAAAGTCACACAGGGGCTTCAGAGGCTAACACTGTGGTTTTGATTTACCACAGTAGAGCACTTTTACAAAATGCACTGGAGAATACTGACTGACTCGTAAAAACATACCAGCCTATTGTATTATTCATATATGTTCATATTACATATCATTACCCTGTTCATAACACTACATCTGACAGAAGAATACTGTTACTCAATTCTCTTTCTTTTCACTTGTCTACTAAACTAGAAAAAATTTTAACAGTTCATGGAGTTTTGCACTCTCAAGATACAAATTTTGACAAAATTCTACATATAAAAACAATCTAGTGCACTTCAGGATTCACAGGGTGGGAAAGGAAAAGGAAAGGGAACCCAGTATCAAAAATCTAGAAGTTTCAGTCTTCTAGATTTAAAGAAAAGTGGGACATTCAACCAGAGTTCCTTGACATAAAGCAAGATTTTTCTAAGGAAAAAAATAAATTTTTCACTGTAAAAAGGCAAAATCTATGCCTCTTATTTTCTTTACTTCCAACTAAGTTTTTCCGAAGTGGGAAAAAGCATACTACTGTAAATACTGAAAGGCTGAATTTTACACACTGTGGGCACCCCAGCATACCTCCTGAATGGCTGTCATGACAACATGTTGAACTGATTCTTCCATCATCATTATGGTCTGGATGTACTCTGAAAATAAAAGCATCCTGAAATGTCAATGTTGAAACTCAAGTCATAGAAGGTAAGATCAGAAGCTGCATCCTTCCTACAAAATGACTAAGTGCCATGTATGACACTGAAATGCATAATCACCAGTCAAGTCCCAGCCCAACAAATTCAACAACATTTTATCACAAGTCTCTTCAGACACAAATCCTGGCTTATTTGAACTCTACAACAACGAAGAAAGTACATTATTATCTTTATTCCCCTCCCCTGGCATCTCACACTTCTGAAATAACTAATTTCATCCTTTTCTCACTTTGTTCCCAAACTATCCAGGCTCTTCAAGTACAAAATCCATGCATAGGTTGTTCTTTCCTCTAAGTGTAACAGTAACAGCCTGCCTTCCTACAGCATCCTCAACTCAAAGCATTTTCATGTTCATTCTTGGTGTCTGTTCTTATTTCTGTACTACCTCACAAGTTAAGTCCCCTCCACTTTTTAAGTCCTCAGCTATGTGTACATGTGAGCTACACAAGAGGTACCTTGTAAGATGACACAGTAGTCAGAAGAACAAATTCTGACATTTAGACTAAGTGAAGGAGCAAATGACTTGCCCAGCATCATACCATTTCCAGTCAAACATCATCTCCTTTGTTCTTTTCATGATGTGATTAAAGTCACCTTCAAGTGGTTAATTTGCTCATGCTGAATCTCACACAAAGTACATAAAATTAGACTGTTTTGGTAATTCAAATATGTGCATTTTTAATGTCCAGACTGAAAGAGTAAAGGGGACACAAGAATAAGATATACTTCCCACTTGAAGATGACAAATAGTCACCAAAAGGAAGATAATTTTATATGAAACAGAGATTACAGGAGGATTAATAAACCAGAGTTATTTATGTACTTACAAAAGAACGTTACTTCTATTTTAATTAAAATAATAGCCAGACTGCTTCCTGGTTAAGAGAATAAATGCAATTTCAGAAGAAACCTAAGTGATTTAGTCACCTAAGAAAACTGGAAAGGGGAAGCTAGCTGTAAAAGTTAAGATGCACCAAGCAAGAAGACAAAAGGCCTGAAATCTTGGCAGACATCAAACCCAAAATGAGCTAAATCCGGAAGAGACATATATTTGATGCAACTGTAACGTAAATACAGTTTAAAAGTCTTATTTTCCCATACATCTATTCTTCCCACACATGACTATGTTTCCTGTTTTAAGTATTTAGAATAAATGTTTGCACTTGCCGTTACCTTCATCTGGCTTGAATTAAGTCTAATTTAAGGTAACTGGGTAACAATAAAGAGCCTGCATCCAAGGCAAGTTTAGAACATGAGATGTTCCACACTTTTAAAAAACATCATTGTTCATGACATCCTCTGTGGCACCTTCAAAAAAAATGAATGGTCTCTATTGTATTTGTGCAGGTCAGAATTACAGTCAGTGCCATGGGGGCAGAGAGGCAGGAGTATCTTTCAGGGATTGCTGAAGTGGGATTCAATTGTTGTGAAAATGGCCTGAACTGACTTTTTGGATGACCTTATGATATCATAAGTCATTAGCTGTTGCCCAGAAGGGCACAGTTGCCAACATAACTTTTTCCTATTTGCCAACCCCATGGAAACAAACATCTTAGAAACTAAAGTATCCCAGATCAAACCAGACATATCTTCAGACCAAGAACCAATCACGCTGATGGCTTTTGGCCATGCAGTAAGATGATGCCTGGAATGCATTTCTAAACTCAAGAGTGATCCTGAATAATGCAATAATTACATTTTCCCATTCTTAAGTATCCTGATCTGCCTCATAAATGGTTAAAAGGTGTGCCCAAGAATTTTTTTCTTTGTAGATTGATTTTTAGCTCAGCAAACCAAAATCAAAAATATGTATGTTGGAAGTAAATTCAATTCCAGTCTTAGTCTCTGAAAATAATGAAGCTTACAACAAAACAACAAAAATTACTATCTGTAGGAAAAAATAATGTCATCATTAAAAGAAACCAAACTGTTTCTGACAGAAACGCAAGAAATATAATTTTTCTCCTCAGCAGTTGAACAATAATCAAGAAAACATGTTTTAAAAATCTATTACCTTGTTTCTGTTCACAATTTACAGCACATCCCAAAATAAGCTGAAGCATTCTCCCAAGTTCTGCAGCATCAGCATGCTCTCCAATCAGGTTAACATCAGGAAGGGTGAAGTCATTTATCTGTTGCCCTAGAATCTGCATAAAGACCAAGTACATACATGGCTGTATCACTTCACATCTACATACCCATTTATTTCATACAGAGATGATTCAGAATTGACAAGAGCAATTCACTTTTACTTTATCACAGTTTTGAATACACCTTCAAAACAAACTAAATTGCCTAACACCTAACATCCCACGATTAAATCATACCGTTTGACACAAATAATATTTGGGAAAAGACAAACATGACTATCTCAACTCACAAGCAACTACTAGATAAACACTTAGCAAGATTGTTTTTCTTCAGATAAGAAAGCTAACAAAAGCAGGCCTCCACATGGCTAAATAATTTTTTTAAGCATTCCATTAAAAAATCCAACTAAAAACATCTCCTGTAGCAAAAGATACTACACACAAATCTGACATTTCTTAAAACTACAAAGTCAGAAAATTAAATAATTCACCTATACAATACATATATCTAAAATACTGATACGTGAAAAACACAAGACAGTAAAAAACTCGTATCATTAGATTTCACACTTTTAGCAAATTTAAGGATATCTGGCAAGTCTTACAGCTAAGAAAGCTGTTCCATGGAAGATAATCTGAGGTAGTAGTACAATGATATGTAATTAAACAGCCCACATGCAGAAAGAAAGAAAAAACCCCACAAAACAAAAGCCCATGTGACTCACAATTAGTGTTATCTGATTTATCATTAAAGATCATTAAGCATTAATGATTGTCAGTAGAAGGAACTAGACAATTCTGCTAAATTGCTCTTTACTGAACAGAGGGTTGAAAATATGAATATGAAATTTGGAATTAAACACATCTTTGACACATTAATTGCAGATAAAAAGAAATTGTAACTTCTTATACAGGGTGCAATAAGGAAACAATGACTACAGAGGGAATCAGTCATGTGTCTGCTGCATGCTCTTTTTTGTGCAATACCCAAGAAAAACAGAAATCAGGTTACAGCATTTATAAAAAGCATAGCCTGTATGAAGAATACAAAGAAAACAAGCCACTCTGAAGTTTAGCAGGAGTGGGCTTCCTGATTTTGTTCAGGTTATGTATGATGTATTTTGTGTTGCAGGCAGGATTTTTAAGCAGTTTTCTTAAAGAAGTAACTTCAACACTTCTAAAAATCTCTGTAAGCTTTGAAGGACCCAGATTCACTCTTGTTGGAAGAGACTTCCCTTAAGTCATTAAGAATTCTGTGAATGCATCAAGCACAATGGAAAGTATTACCATTGTATATGGACTGCAATAATACAGTAGAATACAGTATTTTTTTTAATCTGATATGCATTTATACATTGATCTGTAGTTTCTGAATTTCTTTCAAACATAAAGCTAGGTTTAAGTTAACAACATTACAGTGACTTCATAGTTACTGACAATAAAACTTCTGTTAAGGAAAGCTGAAGGGAAGAGGCAAATTGGCAGGCACTATGTAGAAGCCAAGGATGTGAATGAAAGTGTAAACAGAGTTTGAAAAAAAAACAGAGAAAAAATTTATTAGAAAACCCCAAAATCCCTGAAAGAAACATGAAAATGAAGGATAGACTCTACAATAACTACTTTGACATGACAAAGAGCATTTAACCCATTTTCAAAAAACAAAAATATAATACATTTGCAAAAAAATTAAATTTTCAGTTCCAGAGCAGTAGAGTTCTGCAGCAAGATTAACTGAGTCATAAAAAAGCATGAAAGCTATAAATAGTTAACTTAGGCTTTTTGTTCTTCCATATTCGAATTAACAAAGACAACAAATGTAGCATTTCTACTGGAAGATTGTTCTTCTGAACGTGATACAAATCTCTGAATTTTTGAGGATGAACAACATTAACACACACATTTTTCAAAGGCTTTTAGCTATATCAGGTAAAATCTACACATACATCTATGTTCTAGTAGAGGCGGAGGGAATTATGCTGAGGAAAACATAACCAGAATTCATTAGTAGAATCCAGATCATCTCTACTATTACCCCCAGCACTGCCTCAACAGAAAAAATACAACCTAAACCAAAATCCAGTCAGATTTACAAATGTGCACTACCTTTACAGAAATTAATCAGCTTGAAACAGCTCAGAACTTGCCTAATAGTAAAGTTTTCACACCAGAGACTTAATCATACAAACTAACCAATCAAAAAGAAGCTTGCATCACTTTGTCTTCATGATATTTATTTTCCATAACAAAATCCCGATCTGTTTCTTTTTAGTATTTCCAGTTATGACTAGTTTGCTTAATCATCAATTTTCAACATTTATTTAAACATGGATACTTAACCATTTACTCATTATGACCTCCTAAGACAAATCTTTCTTTCTGAAATACTCCAGCTTATTAACAAACAACTTAATCTTTGAAGTATTTATGTGAAGACAATATTTTGAGACCAGCAACATCTAAAACATATGTATTATGCATTTTGTGCTGCAGCCTGTACAGATCAATTTGTTTCAAACATCACTGAAAGCATATTCACTGGAAGAAAAAAACACGGTACTCTGTTTCTTCTGGAGAAATTAAGTGCTGAGTTTGCTCAAAATAAGAGAGAATGATGACAGCTGAGTCCAGGGACAATACCTGAATTAAAACATTTAATTTAAAATCTTAATGCGGGGGTAGGCTAGAAATGCTCTTACTCTCCTCAAGAGAAAAATAAGGAAAAAAGCAGACTTCAGCTGCAGAGGAGGAGAGGAAAAAATCAGACAGAAGTACACTACATCAGACACAAAATCCATCATCAATGCCAAGGGGGTGTTCTTCTTTGGACCCTGACTTCTGGCCTGGCTGTGTTTCTTATTTCAGTGTCCCATGTCCCGAAAATATGAAATGAGGCTTCTTTCTGCTGTTTCAAAGCTTGTTTATTTTTCTTTCTTATCAAAGTTTTGGAGGCACAGACTGTGCTGTGACCTCCAGGAACACGAGGGCAGAAAGGGCAATGGCTACCCAAAGCAGGTAGCTTTTATATCTATTATCAACCAGTTAGAAAACTTTACGTATCTTATTTTGTTCCCAAAACCAGTAAATATCAACCTTATTGACATGTCTCCTCTACACTAAATTCTATCTACCAATTAACAAATCACAGGAACTCATGTCAGAGAAAAATGGAAGGGAAGGAGAAGAAAGAAGAAGATGACGAAGAAGAAGCCAACACCCTAGAATCTCCATGTTGGCTCTATATAATATATATAGCAAAACCTAAAAACTACAACTACACATTCTGTAGTACGCTAAACAACCATCTCCTCTTTTCTTTGGTGCTCTCAGCTCACCCAGAAGTGGGGGTAAATGCTCCCACGAGCTTAGTTCGCAGGCCAAGCCTTTTTTGAGGAGTAGGAAATGTTCCCAGGCTTTTCCTACACTCCAACAATCAGAATATAGTTAGTAAAGCCATCTACTGTTTACATGGCAGAATTTGCATATCAGGCTTCCCTGGAACTCCTGAGTATTCAATAAAGCAGGTGAGAAGTTTTAAAGAAGGCCAAGACTACAGAATAGGCCATCAATCATTGTATATGCCAAAATGTTTGCAAGAAAATGTCAGAACTTAACCTGCAGAATACAATTTATCTTCAACAGGTTAACTAAAATACGTAACTCAAAAGGCAAGTAGGTGCAGATTACTTAAAATGGTTCTTACCTCATGGTTGTAATCCAGTATTCCTTTTAAAATTTTCTTCAGGTTGCTTACCTATTTGACAAGGAGAAAATACAATAAATACGGGGAATAAATTACAGAGAAATGATCATAAAGTAGGTATAATCACAGAAGAATCACACAAAAGAAGGATATAATTACATCTATTTAGCTGCAGTTAAATTTAGAATCACAGAAGTTATGCAAGAGGCCCTTATGATCAGACTTCCAGATGTGATCACAAATCTTTATTAATTCAAAGAACCCCTTTAAATTTATGAAAAATGTCACATTTCTTGGACAAGCTTTAAATCAGATCCTACAGCATGGATGTTTTTAGAGTACTTGTTTATTTTAGGATTATCTCCATATCCAGAAGCTGAAACATTCTTTTCCTCTTTTCTTCTCTTCAAGTATCCTAGTGATCTACCATCTGCAGAGATAAACCTCTTCTTCCAAACCAAAACCAGCTACTGCTCATATCATCCTTTTTTTCCCAACCTATATAAGTTTAATTTGTTCTTTTTCTCCTTAATTATTCCTCTTAGTTCTTTCATTTTTGTTCTTGTCATTCTCTTTCCCCCCTCCCCCTTCCCAGTTTTTACAAATGAATGTCTGTCTTACAGTATCTGGCAAAATTCACATTTCTCAGTGATGATTTCACTGCTGTACAAAGGTAGCTTCTGTTCACTTGCACAACCAATGGCACCAGTTAAGTACCTCCTGCTGTACAGAATGTACGTCATTTCTCTAGTACTGAGTATTGCTCCCTTCCCAACAAAAATCCATTTGCATCACATTTCTGAGAATAAAGAGTGTGTTTAAAATTATAAAAATGCCCGTGGGTATCAAAGGTGAAAATCAGACAAAAAAAAAAGAATTTTTGCTGAAAGTAACTGCTACAGATTACCACCAATTACAGTCCAAGTATTTAAGAAAAGAATTTAGGTAATAGTAGCAGTGCACTGTTTCCTGGAACAGAGGAGCTGCTGAGGCAGCTGGGGATGTTTAGCTCAGAGGTGACCTTATCCACTCTTTACAACTCTCTGAAAGGAGGTTGTAGCCAGGTGAGTGTTGGCTTCTTCTCCCAGGTAACAAGAGACGGGACAAGAGGAAATGGCTTCAAGTTGTGCCAGGAAGCATTCAGACTGGGTATCAGGAAACATCTCTTTATCAAAAAGGATTACCAAGCATTGTAACAGGCTACCCAGGACATGACTGAGTCACCATCCCTGTGATGTCCAAAGAGCTGTGTAGATGTGGTGCACTGGGACAAGACGTACTGGTGGACTTGGCAGTCTACTGTTGGATTCTATGATCTTAAGGATCTTTTCCAATGTAAATTACTCTATGACTGACGTTTAAACAGGACCTGCAAAGACCAAAATTGATAGGATTCATAAAGTTCTCTTGCTGACCGCAGTAGCCAGAGCAGTGAACTGTGGAACTACAATGAAGGGAGTGCAAAACCTCTCAAGTTCCAACTGCCTTTGAAGTCCACGATAAATTTTATATTCTTGACTGCATTCCAAAAATATCCAGTTAGGAGATTCTGTCCACTGACAAAAGTTATTTACCTTTCTAACAACCTGATGGTTTTTAGGCAATGTGATACTGAAATCCAGAGACAAACTCAACACTTCAGTACAGTCAAACAAAATGAGGTGACGAAAGTAAAATTCAAACTCAAGAAAGGAACAGGCTAAACACACTAAAAGATTTTTGCCAAGAAATTTGAAGTGGTAATGATTTGATTACCTTACTCCTATTAATCCACTCCCTTTTGGATACAAGTGCCAGAAGTTGATTCCTTATTAAGATACAGGAACATTCTGACCATCTCCATAATGACTGAATTTTAAGTCATACAAGAAACAAAAATGCATTTGCACCTGAAAAGTGACACATCAAATACCCTGACAACCTAGAATGAGAACTGAAGCTGCTACATTATAGCAAGTATATGAGGACATTCACTGTCTCTCCCCTAATAGCAAATAGGCAGCTTACACCTTTCTACACTAAAGCACATACTTTTTCTGTACTATTACACACAACACAGCACAGTTCTGTAAGAGCTACAACTATTTCTTAGCTGTCTGCCCAAGAGCAACCAAGACCACCACTCAAAGGCAAAGCACAATCATAAAAACAGTCTGCAAGATTTAAGAATTTAAAGAAATTAAAAAATTTTATGTCAAATCACCACAAAGCACTGCACTGCACTGATTGGAATGTAATTTTCAAACTTGATTAATTAAAATCTTCCGGTTTATAATTTACCTGAGTCTGCTGCAGAAAGAGGCACAGAAACGCAAGGACCATGTTGCAGAATTTAAGTCCAGTTTACCGATGAGAACATTGTGAGGAACCTTGAACTTGAACATAATCCCAAAATATGAGAAACCAAATGGAAAGTATTCACCAGTGAAATACTTCTTTCCCCCTCTCCTTGTAAGCATTTTTGAATTAAAATCCCTTAAACACCTTCTTCCATGTAACCTTCATAGAGCTTAAGAGTTGAGATACTGGAACAAAACCAATATTGATCAAAATTTGTCATGAAAACTAGCATGTAGGGCAGCATCCTTGAAAGAAGAGAACAGCAAACAAACTGAAAAAGAAATCTTTGCAGTCCTATTTTATTCCACTGTCAATCAACAGCACCGGGGTAACTTGTTTTCAAGAATGAACTGTACAATCTTTGTATCTGGCACACAGTCAGACAATTGTGAGGTTACATCAGCTTCTTTATAGACTTCTTTTAAGATTAAGACTGACTTAAACTTAACAATGATCTTCAGTATTACTCAGGCGGCTCTCAATTTTTTTTTTTCTAACTTGCTTGCAGTGAATATACTTAGATGGTTTTATTGCCCCGGCAGAGAGGACCATCATAAGGAAACCACCACTAATATTTTGGACTTTGAAATTCAACTGAGTAGTTCCAGTAACATTTATGAGGTGAAAGCATAAGGAAGGAAGACCTCAAGCAGCTGAATGGAAATGAACAATAGCCCAAGGAAGTGTTAAAGACAACCAATTAGATTAGAATTCTAAGTCACAGCAGGTGATGATTGTTCAGAACTACTTTTCACTTTCTTAAGCACCTAGGGAAAACCTAACTTGTTAGGTTAGTTTGTTAACTAACTTTGGAGTTAGCAAAGACCAATTATTTATGTAATGGCAGAACACAACAGACAGAATTTCCAATATAGATTACGACTACAAAGTACTAAATCATTGTTTGGATGCTAGCTCATGACCACATGGGATGCCTATTTTCTTGCATCAGCAACCCAAATTCTTCCTTTTCCATAAAAATATACACTCTACTCTCCCAACGCCTTTTAACATCCATTCCCTGAAGCCATACTTCTGCCGGAGAAGACATGAAGCTTATGGGGGTAAAAAAAGCAACAACCATGCTTTATTCCACCTCAAAAAATCGTTGCAGTTCACAACAGACGGACCATTAAGTATGTGTAGACAAACCTCTATCCATTTTCAATCTCTTCACCATCTGGCCATTCTGTTTTACTTTCCAATCCCATATTATGAATGACAGAATATCTGCTTTGAGCTAATGCATCCACAAAGGCAGCTTGAATATTCCCACTCTTTCTTTGAACACCTAAATTTCACTAATACTCACAGCAGAGTTGTATAGGTGTTCTCTATGTTAAATTATCATTACCCTCTCAATTAACATCCATTCCAGTTATAGTATAGCCCTACACACTAAACACACAGTGCTTAGTATGAGACTGATGCTTATTACACAACACGAAGCTGATAAACTGAGTGGAATGAAAGCACAAATTATGTGATCTGTCAACACCATATGACTTAATGGTTGCTTAGTTTTTCTCCTATTTTTTCTTTTATTCTCACTTGTCATATGAAATCTCTAGTTAATTACAATTTACTTACTGTTTCCAACCCCAGGTTTGTAAGAGCAGTCTGTCTAGATTTCTCTCTTTACAAATATAGTTGCATGACAAAGGGAAAGGCTGATGAAGTGGACAATAGAAAATGCCCTTAAGCTTGTGATTGCTGATAAAAAGGGAGAATGGGTTATCTAACTTCTTGGTTTTTTTCCAACATTATGACAGTCAGTCCCCAATTTTGCATTACCCTTATATCACATGTATGACTAAAACCCTGTTTGTGCTGAAGTCTCTGAATAAATTGTCTTCTCTTTTTTTATTTCAGATCTTGAATAGCCTCTGGAAGTGTTGCTAGGGCATACTTTCAAGTGGTGTATGAATTTCTAACCAATGGGCTTTTGATATCTCATTAAGGTACATTTTTACCCATTTGCAGTTAACAGCTGGGATGAGGGGTGGGTGAGCTGGGGGTGTAGGTGGGTGTGTGTGCACATACTAAGAAGGGGAGGGAGCATGTGTGTGCATTGTTTGCATCACTCTCACAGGCATTTGGTTTCTGATTTAAACCGTGTTTTGCAGGAACATGTCTCATCACTGATTATAGATGGAACCTAGAGAAAGACTAGGTTATCCCCCTTCAGACTGTCTTCTACAAAAAAGAATCTCCAAAAGAATGTATACAGACACTTCCATGAGTTAAACGACAAGGAAAGAAATTAAATGTAGCTCTGAAGACAGAGAGCATTCCCACATTCAACTTATACTGTTGACTTAGGAGCTAAGGTTATATCAAGAAAGAATTAAATATATAGTTGCTAATTATCTTTTTGACAGAAATGGATGTTGGTTTCCAATATACCTGTAATCTCTGCTTCTCACTCGTAGAAGAAACATTCACATGACAGGCTTCAAGACCTATCAGATAAACAGCTTCTAAAAGGCTGCTGGAAGTGCTCCCTTCTCCTTCAAAAGAACCAGAAAGTAGTAGAAAAATTATACTTTACACTGAAAACTAGCTTCCATTACTCCACCAGTCAGCTTGTAGTGTAGAAGAATTCAGAGCTAATGTAACAGAGCAACTTCTTTCTTGATTAGGGAATTTCATTCCTGCAAAATTTTGGCAATTAAATTACTTTCTAAGCCGTTTTTCACCTTGAATAAAGGTTTTATGTTCAAGATGCCATCTTCCTAAGCCATGAAATACTAAGTTGTACACAATTTAAACTTGCACTATATAGAAGTCTTCATTGCACATGAGGAAAGAGTTAATGTCTTTGCTTTTTCTTTTTTGCAAACCATCACAAAATTGCAGATAAGGTAGCAGTGAAAAGTTTTTTTGTTGTCTAAGGGAAAACACAAATTACTATGTACACTGATGAATGCTATGACCATGAAATTTTAACCCTGAAGAAACAACAATATCTCTCTACTAACCACAGTAGACAAAGATTTGGTCAGCTCTAAGAACAAGAATGCTTGCTGAATGGTTCCTACTTTGCAAGTTCCCCAAGTTTTAACATTTCCCTTTTTCTCTCCTGTGCATTGCTCAATTTCTCAAATCTGGCAACTTGCCCTGAAACCAAGAATATAAAAATATCCCTGGGATTTTTTTTTTTTTAATGGTATAGCAGCACCAAAACCATTGCAGCTATCAGAAAGCAAAATGCTAAAAAAAGAAAAACAAAACAAAACCCCAACTCCCCCAAAAAACAACAAACAAGCAAAAACCAATCAACCAAAACAAACAAAAAAACCAAAACTCACCCCAAAACAAACAAACCACCACTTCAGCCTTATGTTCTTGATTTCTCTCCATACAGGACAATACAATTTAAAATTAACAATCAGATCACTTGTTAACTTCTCCCAGGTAAAAAGGACAGGACAAGAAAAAACAGCCTCAAGTTGCACCAGGTAAGTTTTAGGTTAAATATTAGGTAAAAAATTTTAATGGAAAGCATTGTAGAGCATTGGAACAGACTCCCTAGCAAAATGGTAGTCACCATCCATGGAAGTGTTCAAAAAACATGCAGATACAGCACTTGGAGACATAATGGGTTGTGGTGAACACAGTGGTGGTGGTAGGTTGATGGCTAGACTCAAAGGTCTTTCCCAACCTTAACTATTCTATGATTCTATAATTTTCTGAGTACTTCTATGAACAGTAGTTAGGTGGGCTGTACAAGGCCTACACTAGCCTCTACCAGCCCTCCTAAACACCATTTCACAAAGCGAAACGTCCTACATACTACATTTCAGATTGCTCTTACGTATTTCCCCTAGTAGACTGGAGCCTTTATGTGGTTCAAGATACCGAGAGCTTGTACAAGTAATGACTGTTACCCAGATGGCATCAGAGGCAAGAAGTGACCGTGTCTAGCAACAAGAAAATAACGCAGCTCATTATCACAACATTTGAAATAATCCAATTATCACTTCTCATGGCACTTCTTAAAGTATGATGGGAAAGCTGTATTTTAGAGTCATGCAACTATGATGCCTGTATCTTATATCTAGTAATGAATACATTTCTAATAGGAGGTTGTAGTGAGGTGAGGGTCAGTTTCCTCTCCCAGTTAGCAAGGGACAAGGACAAGAGGAAATGGCCTCAAGCTGCACCAGAGGAAGTTTAGATTGGATCTTATGAAAAATTTCTTCACCAAGGGGATTGTCATGCATTGGAACAAGCTGCCCAGGGAAACAGTTGAGTTACTGTCCCAGGAGGTGTTTAGAAGAGGTGTAGACGTGGAGCTTAGGGACATGGTTTAGTGCGGACTTGGTAGAGTTAACTTGATCTTATGTCTTTTCCAAGCTAAACAAGTCTATGTATAGAAATGCACAGATTGAAGTGTTCCTACAAGCCAGACTACAAATGAAGGATTGGCTGATAGACATTTGGAAGACTAGACTACTAATAATGTTTACTCACATATAAAGAACAGTTGGCAAAGTATAGAATTACTCTCCTGATTAAAAAACAAGAGTTAAAGTATCACACTTGTGCCTTTTCGTTTTCTTCATGAAAAGGGAAGTGGTCTATAAAAATGCATACAAAAAGCTGATTATACATATTGCCTAAACAAAACAAAAAAAAACCCAAGTCTTTAGTTCTTGTTTACATGGATACATGAAAAACGAGGCAAGAAACTGAAATTTGATCTGATGCTTTTTCAACCTCAATCACACAAGCAAGTTACTAGATTACTCAGCCTTTTTTTTTTCTTTTGCACCCGCTAAGCTTTTACATCTGCCAAATTGGTGGGAGACATAAAATTAAAACATTTATTCCTTGAACTGTATATGACAGTTACAGAACCTGCTGCTCCACTTTCAATCAGCTCAAATGCTATTAAAACAAACAGTTCTCAATTTGTTATTCTCCACACTTAACAGCTAAGACTTCAATATTCCTTAGAAAAAAAGCCCAAAAAATATTTTACAGAAAAGTAAGACCTTGTATCCAGCTGTTGACTTGCAATTCCATACAATTCTTTGAGAAGTTCATGTATATTAAGTGCTCTACATGCGGCAGAAGCCAAAAGCGTTCTAAAGCTTTTTTAAGGATCATGTCTTTTATTCACCAGTCAGTCAATATATCCTCATCAATGTACCCTCACTTTTGCTGGCAGGCCTAGTAGACAAAACATTCTAAAGCATTCCAGACTTCACACAGTTGGCCAGACAGTAGAAACCATGCTGATAGGTTTCCTGGCCAAGTCAAAACATAAACAGCAGCAGTGTGCTCCATCTTTGTCTCAGGCAGCATTCTGTCAGTGTGTCCCTGCAATTCAGAAAGTGATGTAGACAAGCCTGTAAGTACTAGAGCATTTCACAGTTGTAGCCCTTCCCCAGATGCTCGGAATGGGCTTTGGAAGCTGGAACAAAATGGTTTTACAGGAAACAAGAATTAACAGTAAAATCATAACTACTTTTTTCCACCCAAATTAGTCAAGCTGAAAATGAAAATTTAGAAAAGCACATAGATCATTCTCTGAACAAAACTAGTCAAAAACTACACTAACATCTGCATGTGAGACTGTGTTCTTCAGATTCTGAAGTAAAATGTTCCTCATCCATAGTTCTTGTAAATTCTATTTCTTTCAGGTTTGCAGAGAAGTACTAGAATGCCAAGTGATACAAATGACCCAGCAAACAGACTGTGTTTAAAAACCATGCTGAGCAGAAACACAGAAAAAACACAACTTCCTCCCTTAAAACTCAGTAGTTCTGCAGAGCTGATAAAGTAAAAGGAAGCAACACTTCGCCATTTTTCTTTAAATATATTGCTTATTATGTTCTCATTTTTATGCAGCTGCTTCTCAAAAAGCCGCTTTTTTAAAAGCTGCTTTCACACTGGGCATTAATCTCATTCAACATTTGAAAAACAGGTAATTGATGTCTAACATTTAATTTTTTTCTTTTAAATCATTGAAACCTGTTTACAAATTCAAAATGTCTTTGCTAAAACTTGTGCAAAGCAAGTTGCTAAACAAGTAACATAAAAAAACCAAGTAAGTGTAATTAAAATGGTCTAAAATTCAAAATGCTGTCTATAAAGCAAGATCCTAATCCAGAAATGTGTGGATATTTAGAAACAATATTGTATTAGGAACTGAAATACAAATTCACAGACAAGCAAAGTAAGTCAAATACCTTCAGCCTCCAATTATCTCCTACTTCTGTTTTGATTCTGTTCAGCCAATTTTCATCAAAGTAAACTGGATCTCTGAAAAATAAAAAGTGTATTCATTAAAAACCGGTTACAGAAATTGTGAGTACACATTAGTTATTAAGCCCCCGTTTCAGGTTTGAGTTACTTTAAATTACTACCTCTTGTACCTGACACATTGCCTGAATATAGTAGTTCAGAATCCTGTTACTACTCAGGTTTTTAAGAACTTGCACCCTGTTGACAGCACAGCTTCACTGTGTGCCATGAGCAGCTTATGCTTTTGAGGAAGCTTCTTTGTATTTTGAATGCCTTTTGCCAGTTTTCCCTCCCTAAGTCCTACCTCTTAATTTCTCTTCTGGTGCTGCAGCAATATTTACCTGCATTTCCCAAAAGCGTTAAAAATTATTATGTTTCCACATATTGTGGATCCCTACCATTGTACACTGCTTACAACTATTCAACTTCTAAACAAAAGCCTGAAACTGAACAATATATATGCTGTCTTTATACAGTGAGAAGAGCTAAAAAGTACCACTTAAGTTTTTATGACTGAGAACACACATCACTATTTCATCTACCAAACACTTCCAGTTTTTGCAAATCTCTTTCCATAGCAACCCTACACAAATCTTTTTGTGAACACTCTTCCTCAGAAGTTTTTCTATCCTCTGCACTTTTGACAAGGCAATCAAGAAAAAGAACAGAGAACTCCTACTGCTTGCAGAGTATACTTCTATTTCTATGAACAACCTCTCCCTCTTCATTTTTCTCCAAGCATGTTCCACAAGCTGCTTCTTCAAGATACCTCCTGAGACCCTCCTGCCAAGCTCAAAGATCACCTAAAAAGCTAACATTTTCTACTGTTCAGTTCAGCCAAATTTTCCCTTTATCATACAGAAGTTTGAAAATGCTATAATCAGAATTAAGGAGAGAGAATGTACTACATGTAACTGGCTTTAAAGGAGTAGGCAAACATAAGGAAAGGCTCATATTTCAACCAACATATGAAGTTAACACAGTCACGAAAAACCTCCTTTCAGCTGTTAGCAAAAGGCTCTTAAGGGTCTGTATTACAGTTTCAGGTGAAGTACTCTTATTTTCTGGAATTAAACTGCTCCATTTGCCACTGATTACTATTAGATTTACTGCTGTACACTCTACAGATAGAAGGGTTCTAGACTGAGCTCTTTTTTTAAGGGCAAGACACCTTTAAAGAGATCTTTTGGCAAAACTTCAAGAAAACGCTGAATATGCCTGGAAATTCAAATAACATTCGCATCATATATACTGTAAAACAGCAATTACATCAGTACTTTTATTAGAGCACAAACTTTGCAGCCACATTTTGCATCTGATGTACAGTACATGCTGTATTCCATCTTCCCCACAGTGTCTTTACAATGCATCAGGTCTGCAAGCTGTATTACAACTGCAATACACAGCAATGGAGGAAGATCACAAACAGCAATGTTTCTCTACTGACACATTTCCATTGCTATTTTTATACACTTTGATACAGACTCTGGTGAAGATTACAGCATATTTCCTTTCTTTTGACATGGCATCCGCAAACATATATCTGGAAGAACAGCTTTAATTACTAGTTAAGTTGATGACTCCAAATTACTTCCATTCAAAAACAGTACAGTTCTAGCACAGATGACAGAATCTTAAATTACAAAACAGAAAAAGCAATGTCTTATCCAAAGTATCAAGTGGTTTTGAAATACATGTTTTCAAATGGCTTTCAAATGTCCTCTCTGCCATGAGAAGACAAGTAAACCTAGGAACAACGCTGAATCAGTAAATGTAAGATCTCTGACATATAAATAAAGTCCACATTCAGCTTTTACATGAAACAAGTAGCTCTCCTCGCAAAAAGCCTTAATTAAAATCTCTTGTTCAAATCCCATTTTAGGCGTGGAGTTCAAAAAGCACCCTAGTGACTCTCAAATGGGTCTTCTGGGAATTGCCAACACACAAGCAAGCTTGCTTAACAACAGACTCACAAAGAATTTTATGCAGCTGAGAGAGAAAGCAGCTATGACCTGTGCTTCCCCATCAAAAACACCCAACAGGATTTTCTTAAGGATTGTATCTTATAATTTTAAGGGTTGCACTTGGTCACTAATATATTCAGCTGCTTCAAGGCTGCAGTGCCATGAATATATCAATCTTTGACATACCATTTTCATGGTAAATAATGGTTCTAAGAAGCAACATGATTAAGTATAAACAACATCTCACAAACAAAATTATATTTGACCTGACTGGGTAGCTGATATTGTATATCAAATTTTCAACAATAACGGCACCAATAAGGGCATCAGCTGAGAAACAGTAAAAAGCCTTCCGTTAGGTCCAACTCAAAGCCTTAGTTTCAGCAGAAACTAAGCAGCTTTTCTCAACTACTACTGTAAGAAAAGTAACACGTGGACCAGCAACTGTCTTCTACAGTCTTGATGGAAGTCATAGGCTACCTAAACCCTTATATAAGTGATCTGACATATTTAAGGAAGGTCCCTGAGACATAAATCTAAACTCAGGGTGGTAGCCCTCTTCCAGAGATCCCATTTGGTTTTTCATTTGTATGTATACAAACCTCACGGAAGCGTCCAACGGTCCAGCAGCTGATAAGTAACTCACTTGAAATCAATACCATGTAACAGTGGTCAAAATAGCACCAAAAACTCTTTTTAGAGCACATTCCTACAGGTTACACAACAATTAATAGCACACTGCAAAAACACTGTGCCGGGAATACAACAAACAGAAAAGCAACAGATTGGGTATCAACACCAATCAAATCTAGAATGATCATCCTTTCCTTAACATAAATCACCTACCATTATAATTTTCTTTCTCTTCAAAAGTCTAATTAAAGTTCATTACTATTACCAACAGCAATGCTCTCTCTATATGACAAATTATTGGCAATTAAAACTCTAAAAAGAGGCTTCCAGATGTTCAGTCATTCACAGTCCTTACTGCAAACAAGTCTTCCTTCACTGTATTTTTAGGAATCAGGATTCAATCAAATTCAGAGTTCCTTAACCACCTCAGGCTATTTCATTCCAAAGTAACAACATTTTTCTTATAGTGTTTAAAAAAGCATCACCTAAGCAAATATGAAAATGGATGGCTAAGAAGAGAACAGCTAAACTGTCAGAAAACTGACTGGAGCATCATCATTACCATGACATGACTTGTGCATGAACTAAGTATTCTGAATTCAGTAAGTTTCTGAGTGTAGATCCAAACTTATACAATCTCTAGCACTGGATACTTTCAGGTTTAGAAAGGTATTTGTGTATTAGTTCATTGCTGCCAATTATCTGAGTAGCACTATAGATAACTGGGACTTTTCTTCAGAGCACAAGATACTTAGGCTGTTGTTAATGCTCTATCATTCCATGTGATGTTTTCAGCAGTGCTCATTTATACTATCTCCATCTTATTTTGTATGCAAATTTTCCTTTATTTAAGCAATCATCTTTCAGCATCACAGATGCCAAGAGACAGAAATACTCTTCTGAAGAAAACCAACCCACAGAGCATGTAGTATAACTCATGATTATTACTCATTTTTACACTGGTACAGTAAGCTGCTTCAAGAAACGTGTTTACAAAAATTTCCCTCCCCAAGTGATACACAAAAGCACAGCTTTTGTGCTCTGCATGTGTCAAAACATACACAGTGTGTTGCAATGTATAATGTAACAAATGAATAATTCATTGAGAGGGGCACAAAGCACAGATGACAAAAGAAAATACATACCACTTCTTACATTTACCAAGGCCAGTGTGACAGAGGAAGAAGGAATCAAAACAAGTGGGACACCTGGTATTAAACAGTCTCCAGAGTGGGATGAAAGGAAGATTTTAAAACACAGTATAAAAAGGGAAATCATGCTATTCTAGGGACATCAGTGGACAGTGAAAACGTAAGTAACATCAGTGTAAGCTACAAAAAAAAAAAGGATGTGATTCTGAAGCAAGCTATGGCACTTCTTCCAGCATAAGCTACACAATTTTAGGCAAACAGTTTACTCATAAACAATTTAAACATTTTTTTTTTGCTTCCACTGTTTACTCCTGGAATACAACATTCTTTAAAATAATCATCAATACTGATTGTGTACAGGCATTTTATCTTACTGTGTTTCATATCAATCCTAGTCAGGGGAACCAACAACCATCACATCTGAATACAATGAATCTTACAGAATAACACACAAAAGATAAGCTAAAGCATAGGCTGAATTTCTTCCCCTAAGATAATACAGTTAGCACTGAAAAATTACATTCGATGGTATTTTAACCTGAAATTTGAGGATAAGGTTTTAATGCTAAAAAGAAAGAAAATGTCCTTCAGGAATTTACCAACACCTGTTTTTAAGAGCTGACACCGTAAGCAAAACATTCATGCTTGGTTACATAAAACACATTTCTGCTATGAGCTATCACACACTATATCAATAGTGAAAAGCTTCTGAAGGTGCCAATTTCCTCTGTAACCTTTTCTTCTGACAGCTTCTTCCAGCAGTTTTGTTGAAGAAAATTCTGCTACATTTGTTGTGATGTGTGGCACTTACCTACAAATCGGCTACTACTGTGAGTGCAAAAAATATTCAGGATGATGTTAAGAAAAATTAAGAAGCATAGTAGAAACTGTTAGCCCCGTCCACTTAGCACAAGGCATAACTGGTTTTTATCAGCTGATGAGCAAGCAATGTTCTTCCTTTTCTCTTTCTTCTTCTCTTCCTTTTTCTGACAATAAATCCTACAGTTCTGTTTTGTGCAGATTTTCTGTATGTCTAAAACAACTAATTCCCTGAAATAGGGATCTCTTAAAAACTGTTCCTCATCACAACCTACTATCTCCCATCCTTGTATGTATCAGTGGACTCTTCCTATGAAGGTAGATGTAAAAAAAAAAAAAAAAAAAAAAAAAAAAAAAAAAAAAAAAAAAACCAAAAGAGAAATAACAGAGTTCATTCGTAAACTTTTAAGTTTTTTGGAAGCAATGGAATCCTCACTCCCCTGTGGAAATAGATCCAGATAACTGGATCACTCCAACAGCTTTAAATTTTCATCAATGCTCTTCTTCACTTGACATCTTTGTTGACAATATTTTCTTCATTCATAATGAACTCTTTCTTTTTTTTTTTT
>VZRF01014803.1:0-21128 GCA_013396875.1 Vireo altiloquus
CCTCTCTGACTAGACAGTCAGTATCTATAATTCCCCCTTTTTGTTTTACAACCAAAAGGGCANAAAAGGGCAGCATTTGTAATCCCCTGCAGGGATTTCTCCTTCGCAGAAAGGAGAACAAACACAGCACAAGGGGTCCATTTAGTAATTTGCCAGTTACTAAACAGAACCTCAATCAGACACTGATTTAAAATGGTCAGAAAGATTCTCTAGCACATGCCATTGAATTCTTCACAATTGTGTCCATGCACCAGTGTTGCGTTTCTGGCTTATGTTGCAAAGCCGCAATGAGCAACCAGTGCCAGAGAGAGTCTAGCCAGCCTGGGCGGGGTCCACGTGGCCCAAGCCCTCCTTCTAAAAGCATGGACCACAAGGTCCTCACCGGCCAGGGAGCCTTCGTGGCTAGCTCAGGCATCTTGCTCTCCACAACGATGCAGCAGCAAAGGGGATAGAGAAGAGGCCTCTGCAAGGAGAGCCCGGAAAGTCTTTATTCACATGGTATTATTCAGCTCTCCGGGGGCAAAGGCAAGGGAAAAGCAGAGGGTCTGGAGTTTTATGGGAATCCAGGGGAGAGGCGGAGTTGGGGTCCCTCAGAGACCAATAGGAGGAGCCCGAGGGAGTGGCCAGGATTTAGCAGGGAAGAGGGTAAAAAACGGAGTGGGAGAACACCACACACCAGCATCTAACAAATCCAGATCTCCATCAGTTACTAATTCTGATACAGTAACAAAACATCATTAGTCTACTCAGCAAACTGGCAGTCTAACTTGTCTGATAACCTTAAAGGCTTTAACACTCACTACTCCAGAAACAAAAAGAAAAGACAGAACGCTCATTTTCTGATTGTAGAAGGACCATCCAACTGATGATTGGCATCCTGGTCATCATTCAAAAGGTCATCCAACTGATGATCTGCATTCTGGTCATCATTTGAAGGTTGCCTGTTGACCCCATTCTGCTTTTGGTGTCACAAGTCAGGGCGAACGCACCTTGCAGGTACCCACTGTACCCTAGTATCTGTGGAAACACCTGCATACCCACGACCCCAAGCAATAAACTCACACGGGCCTTCCCACTTATTGGTGGTTAGATCCCCTACCCAGATTTGCTCAGGGCAGGGGCGTCTCACTTGAAGATGGCAACGAAAGAAAATGATTCAAAATGACAGGATTATTTGAATTTGGTGGCACTGTGAGATGATTAATTGCATATAAAGCTTTTTCCAGTTGGCTCTGCGGGGTTTCTCTATGCATTCCCCCTTTTTGTTTTTCCAAAACACACTTCAAAGTGCCATGAGCGTNAAAGTGCCATGAGCGTGTTCAACAATTGCTTGACCAGTGGGAGAATGTGGAATACCAAATTTGTGCGACACACCCCATAGATGTAAAACCTTCTGCGTCTTCTGTGAGATGTAGGCAGGACCATTATCAGTTTTCACAGAAGGTATGCCTAAGATCACAAAAGCCAGCCTCCAATGGGCAATAACATCGCAACCCTTTTCTCCAGTATGAGCAGATGCCCACATAGCAGAGGAGAAAGTGTCGATAGACACATGCATATACTTGAGTCGGCTGAATTCAGTGATATGAGTGACATCTGTTTGCCAAAGCTGCAAGGCTTTTAGGCCTCTGGGGTTTACCCCCGCTGGTAAAGGCGCAGCAAGTCCGTGACAGTCAGCACAAGAGCCAACAATGTCACTAGCCTCAGTTAGTGTTAACTGAAACTGCTTCTGCAGAGTATGTGCACCTTGATGGAAAAACCCATGCAATGTTTTGTCTTGCACAATTTTGTCAGGCTGAGGTGCTACCCATGCAGGGTTGGCCAACTTGTCAGCCCTGGCATTACCTTCGCTTATGAAACCTGGCAAATCGGTGTGACTTCAAACATGCAGAATGTAATATGGATGAACTCGAGCCTGAATTGCACACCACAAAGTTTTCAACAGCAAAAACAAAGCTGCATTATTGACTTCTTTCAAAAGTGAACAATCTAAATGTTGGGTTATGTCTGCTATATAAGCAGAATCAGTGATCAAATTCAGAGATACCTGAGAAAACTGCCGGAAAGCCATGGCAACAGACCTCAATTCAACCAACTGGACAGAGCCTGACTCATGGCCTTCCAACATCTGCCACTGATTCATCCTTCCAAGTAACAACGGCTTTTTTTTTTTTTTTAGAACTCGAAATTGCACAGGTTGGAACAATACCTGGCCCAGATGTTTAATATCAAATGGAGCAAGCAGATCAGTGTTTAACACCCTGATAACTTGCATGACTTCCAAAGAACCAAAGTCCATATTTTGCTACTTTAGCTTGTAAATCCTGCACTATCTTCCATGCTACGACATCATGCCTGTTATATTCTCCACGACTTTGCATTAGCTTTCATGCAATCACTTCCACCTTGCTGAGCAAATCCATGCCATATCAAGCAACAGAGAATGCCAGCACATGTGAGCAATTTGAAATTAGTCTCAGCCATGGCTGCGGGCAGCAGGTGCGCTCCGGCCTGCCCGGCTAGCTGCGTCTCCCTCTGTCCTGGCGTCCTGGACTGGGCAGGGTTGGGCACGGCGGGACGCCCGGGCTCGCTCCTCGCTGGCTGCCCGCCGCCACCTGCTCCGAGCTACTGCGGGAGCCCGACCCGTGGGGGAGGGGATGCAGCCACTTGTGCCAAATCCGCAGGTGGAAGTGGAGGAGCTGAAGGACCAGCGCTTTTAAAGGTTTTAGCTGTCTTTGGAGGAGGCTGAGCCACGTCCATTTGCGAAATGGAGGGAGGAGGGGGCGAAGGGAGGAGGCGCTCGGCAAGATCCGACCCTAGGCCCCCCTCCAAGGTGTCTGGGTCCTCCGAGCAGAGCATGGGGCGGGCTCCAGGGCCCGCCTGCTCTCCCGCCACCCTCTTCGACTTGGTGATACACAGCGAGAATGCAGCAGCGGGGGGAGAAGGTGCTACTGTTCCTGGGCACTCTGCCAGGCTTCGGATGGGAGCTGCTGCAGCTGCTGCCAGGGGAGGGGGGGGGAAGCGGCGGCACCGCCAGAGCTGCTCTGTCCCACAGTGAGTACTGGAAGGCTCTAAAGACGGTACCAAGGGTTGTTCCAAGGGAGAGCACAGGCCTGCCTCCCTTCCAGGAGAAACAGGAGCTGCACTCCCTGTATCAGCCACACGCAGCGGTATTTTAACATTAACTCCACTCATCCACAGGCAAGAGTGGATAAAGCTGTTTCACAGGAGCGGGAGAGGTAGGGCAGCCTGTCCTAGGGTTTATAGGTGGCCCACAGCCAGGTGGTTCAACTCAAGGCTCACAAACAGGCTCAGTTGACGCTCCGTCTGTGGCTCGGGTGCAATTTTGCCCGCCTGCAGCTTCAACCCCCGGCATCCACAGAGGTTTGAAGTTCTAAGTCTCGCTCCTTTTTCACCGCTTTCAAGGTCTCCAAGCGACTGCCGTTTGTTCCTTCTTCGTTAGCTGGTTTCCCATGTTGGAAAACCGTTGTCTTCCTTCCCCAGTGGCTTACCGCTTCCACCATGGTATAGATCTGGTCTGGACAGATTAATGCTATGATGGGGGCCCGTCCCACCAGGCCAGCTTACCCTGGCCGGTCTACTACCCGTGATTCCGGGGGCCACGTACCTCTCGGCAGAGAACGCGGAGTTAATGTCGTGTTTCAAAATCCACTGACCCTGTTTGGGCGGGGCTGGGTCACGGAGTTCTCCAGCTCTTTGTTTAATCTCGGTTGCAAAAATGTCGGGGGTCACCAGGTCTCTGGGTTGCAAAAACATTGAGGGTCACCAGATGTCGCTGTTGTATTAGGGACAGTCGAGAAATGACACACAGACTCCAAAAGGTTCAGAAGATAAAAGGCTCAAAAGACTTTTTTATTAGACACACACCCCTTTTTATAGGCAGATTCGCACAGATGCTACATTAATTGATTGACACCCCCCAACACCATTGGCTAATTACAAACTACACCCATTTCTAAACATAAACACCAGATGCAAAATTGTTTAGCATTCTTCTCTGCTCAATGCATGGGAAAGTTTACTTTCTCACAGGCACTAGCTGCAGTCTAATGCTTGAAAATTCCTCTGACTAGGCAGTAAGTATCCATAATAGCAAGCTCAGTAGGAACCAGCAGTGAGCCCTGGCAGCCAAGAGGGCAAACTGCATCATGGGGTGCATCAAACACAATACAACCAGTCAGTCAAAAGAGGTGATTATCTCAATGTATTCAGGGTTGGTGCAACCATACCTTGAGTCTTGTGTGTATTTCTGGGCCCCACAATTTAAGAAGGATGTTAAGGTCCCTGAATGTGTCCAGAGGAGGGCAACAAAGCTGATAAAAGGGCTGGAAGGTATGTCCTGAGAGGAGCAGCCAAGGATTTTGGGCTCATCTAATTCGGAATAAAGATGCTGAGGAGCGATGTCATTGCTCTCTCCATCTTCCTGAGTAGGTTAAGTGGAGAGGGAGGTGCTGCATTGGGTTTGCGTGGCCAGGTTTTGGCAACTGGGGGGCTACAGGGTTGACTTCTGTGAGAAGCTGCTGGAAACTTGCTCCGTGTCTGGCAGGGTGGTTCAACTGACTTAGTCAGGGTAACACACCAACAGCATAAGAGAGACTCCTCAGCAGGTCTTCCTCTTTATTAGTGTGTTACCTGCTGCTGGCAACTGCCAGTGTCCACAAAGGATTCACACTAACTATTAATATAAAATCATGACAGGTCAAGGTTGGAAGGTGTGTTAGTTTGAAAACAAACCAGTGGGAGACACCAAGTCAGAATAACAATTTAATAGGAAAATTAAAAATAAAGGCAGAAAACACTGATTTAAACTGACAGAGTCAGGATACAACCTGACACCCTGTTAGTCAGGGTGGTGGTAGCAGTCCAATAAAATGGTGGCTGCAGTCCTCCTGAAGTGATGGATGTGGTTCTGTTGAAGAGGTGATCCTTTAGAAGGGTCTATTCTTCCTCAGAAGGTCCAGTGGTGTTTATGTAGCTCTTGTCCTCTGGGAGTCCAGTGGGAAAGGCTGTCTGTGGTGTTCCAAACCTCTGAGTATATACAGATGGGAATGTTCAGTTCCTCCTCCTGGGCAGAGTATCTCACAGTGGGATGGTGAGTCATGCGGCAAGGCATTGATGGGTCCATTAACAGAAGATAGTCCGGAGGGAGGAGGCAAGGACCACTGCCCCACCTGGTTTCAACAGCTCATGAAGATGGTAATAGAATACACTGCGACCCAGGACAGAAGGTTGTCGGCGATAGTGTCTAACTGCAAAAATATACTTGAAGGAATATACAGGTGTCATGGTTTGACACTGGCCCAACTCGAGGCACCCACGAAAGCTGCTCACTCACCCTCCCCTGCTGTAGCTGGGCAGAGGAGAGAAAAAAATTAACGAAGGGTTCATGAGTTGAGATAAGGACTGGGAGAAAATACTTCAAGGGCAAAACAGGCTCAACTTTAAGTTGCAAAGTGAATTTATTACTAACAGAGTCAGAGGAGGATAATGAGAAGTAAAATAAGCCCTTAAAACACCTTTTCTTCCCCCAGTCCCCTCCCTCCTTCCCACTGACAGTGCAGGAGGACAGGATACAGGGGTTTGTGCTCAGTTCGTCACCCAAGGTTTTCTTCCACTGCTCAGGGAGGAGTCCTTCCCCTGTGAGACCGTCGGGTCCCTTCCCATGGGAGACAGTTCTCCATGAACTTCTCCAGTGTGGGTCCACTCTCACGAACAGCAGTCCTCCCAAAACTGCTGCAACGGGAGTCCCTCCCACAGGCAGAGTCCTCTCAAAACGGCTGCGGCATGGGTCACTCTTCCACGGGGTGCAGTCCTCCAAGGACAGGTTGCTCCAGCCTGGAAGAAGGAGCCCCGTCTCTCTACCAGGTCTCCCACTGGATCACAGCCTCCTCCAGGCATCTACCCACTCCAGCGTGAGCACCTCTCCCACGGGCTGCAGGTGGATCTCTGCATCCCCTGTGGATCCCCATGGGCTGCAGGGGGACAGCCTGTTTCACCATGGTCTTCACCACAGCCTGCAGAGGAATCTCGGCTCTGACACCTGGAACACCTCCTCCCCCTCCTTCTCCACTGACCTTGGTGTTGCCATGTTGTTTTCCCTCACATGTTCTCATCTCCTCCTCTTCTCTCACTAGAAGAAAAAGCTGTGTATGTCCCACTTTGTCTTGATTTTCTTCTTAAATATGTTATCACAGAGGCTTTACCAACCTTTCTAATTGGCCCAGTTTTGGCCAGCAGCATGTCCATCTTTCAGAGCCATCAGAGATTGGCTCTGCTGGACATGATGGAAGCTTCTAGCATCTTCTTACCGAAGCCACATCTGTGGCCCCCTTGCTACCAAAAACCAGGTCATGCAAAATCAACACAACAGGCAAGCTCTGATTCTCAATAAAATGTTCAGCATGTAATGATTCCTACCCAAGAGGCATCCCTATGCAGGAGAAGACTGGTTCAGCCCATCGACTGATCCCAGCAGTTATGATGGAGTCTTCCCTTTTTCCCCATTCTCAACTTATTTTTATACTATTTCTTTGTGTTTAGGTGGAGCTTGAGTGACTAGTCATGCATACCTTTGTTACTGATGGATGTAAAATTCTCTAGCTTCACTTTTAAAGATAGAGTCAAAAAGAATGTAGGGCACATGCCCAGGGAGGGGTGGTCATACCTTGGAGGCAGGTAACTTTGGGATGGTGGTGTGCATTATTATTAGGCTTTAATGAAGCAAGTTCATCTAAGGAGAGGGATTTCCCCACAGTTGCTGTGTCAGTAGTAGGACATCTTCCCCTATTGCCCCTGGTTGACAGGTGTTATGTGGTTTATCAGCTGCAAAGTACCATCAAGTTCCCTTCCCTTCAAGGATTTCCACAGTCTGGCCACGGTGTCTCCACTCCATTCCACCCTCCATTCCATCATCCTTAGCAGGTGTGTGTGTATGGGGAATCATCATGGAATAGGTTTCAAGTCATGCCAATCACATTCCATCCAGGGAGCAACAACTGTGATTTGCCATATAATTTCCATACTGTTATGACTCCCGTTAAGATGCCAATACAACTCTTCAGTTTCTTCTGATTGTATCCCCAGTTACCTGTCCACAGGGTCCTCAGTCATTTTTCCACAGGCTTGAAGGACTTAGTTGTGTTCAGTACTACTAGGAAGCATCCAGCTCTTGGAGTCATGCTTTTGAAAAGCAGCTGTATTCTTCCTTTTTCCAGACTGTTAGAGAAAAGGTTCTTATCTGGGAAGCCTGGCCACAGGTGATGGCCTGCCACTTACCACCTTACACATCCTGTATATATATATATATTCATGCCTAATTTAGTTTCTAGCTTCTAGTGGGAAGAAGTGAATGTGTCTGCAATTTTATTTACTATGGTGTTAGAGACAGATCCAAGAGGTTTCAAGTTTGCCATGAAAGGAGTTTAAACATCATAGAATCATAAAATAGAATCATAGAATATGCTGAGTTGGAAGGCATCCATCAGGATCATCTAGTCCAACTCCTGGCCTTGCACAGAACACCCCAAGAATGACACTATGTGCCTGAGAGCATTGTCCAAATGCTTCTTGAACTCTGTCAGGCTTGGTGCTGGGACCACTTCCCTGGGAAACCTGTTCCAGTGCTTAAGCACCCTCTGGGTGAAAAACCTTTTCCTGATATCTAACATAAACCTCCCCCAAAACAATTTCAGGACATTCTCTTGAGTCATGTCACTGGTCTCCAGAGAGAAGAGATCAGTGCCTGCCCCTCTGCTTCCCATTGCGAGGATGTTGAATACCATCATGAGGTCTCCCCTCAGTCTCCTCTTCTCCAGGCTGAACAAATCAAGTGACCTCAGCTACTCCTCATAAGGCTTCCCCTCCAGACCCTTCACCATCCTTGTGGCCCTCCTTTGGATGTTCTCCAATATCTTAATGTCTTTTATATTGTTGTACCCAAAACGGTACACAGTACTCAAGGTGAGGCCACACCAGTGCAGAGTAGAGCCTCATCTCCTTTGGCTGATGATGCTGGGCTTGATGCACCCTGGGACACAGTTGGCCCTCCTGGTTGTCAGGGCACTGCTAACTCATATTCAACTTGCCATCAACTAGGACACCCAGGTCCCTTTGCCCGGTGCTGCTCTCCAGCCTCTTGTTGCTCAGTCTGTACACACATCCAGGGTTGCCCCATTCCAAGTGCAGAATCCGGCCCTTGCCCTTGCCCTTGTTAAACTTCATATGGTTGGTGATTTGTTGAGGTCTCTCTGCAAGGCCTCTCTGCCCTCAAGGGAGTCGACAGCAAACTTTCTTAGTATTCTTTTGAGTCCTGCATCCAAGTCATTAATGAAGATATTGAAGACAACTGGGTCTAGGATAGAGCCCTGTGGAACCCTACTAGTGACCAGACTAGTCAGATGCAACCCCATTGACTATAACTCTTTGTGCCCGACTCCTGAACCAGTTGTTCATCCATCATGTAACATGGTTACATTTTGTCCAGAAGGATACTATGCAATACAATATCAAAAGCTTTACTGAAATCAAAAAAGATTACATCTACTGACTTTCCTTGATCAACTAGGCGGGTTACTCTGTTGTAGAAGGAAATCAGGTTTGACAAACAGGACTTTCTCCTTATGAAGCCATGATGGCTATGACCAATGACTGTGTTGTCCTCCATGTGTCAATACCTCCCAGAATAATCTTTTCCATTATTTTACTAGTCACTAAACTAAGACTGACAGACCTATAGTTTCCAGGGTCCTTCTTATTGCCTTGAAAATCGGGACAATGTTAGCCAGCTTCCAGTCAGCTGGCACCTCTCCAGATTCCCAAGACTACTAAAAAATCATCTTTTCATCAGTGCTGAAGCTGCCTGAATTGGCACTTTGTATATCTGAATCCTCTGCTATGCTGTACCATAGAGTACAAAACGACCTGAATTAGCTTGTCTGCAAGTAGGCACAATGGGGTGGACTCTGTGTTTGAGGAACTTTGTTTTTCAGGGGGATTTCAGTGACAGTGAAAAATGCTGTGCTGACAGATACTGAAATTAAATCTTTTCAGTTAGCCAAAACCAAATAGATCCAGGTTGGGAAGTAGACTTCTTCGTTACTCTCCAAGAGGGACTGGAGATTGAATTCTCTTGCTCATTCGGGCCTCATTTCTTCTGAGATGGACTTTAACACAGCTGGTCATGAGCTTTTTAGTTTTAATCATGAGGTAGACTGGTCCACTTGGAACTCAGCTGAAACTGTAAATGCGTTTCATACAACACCCCAGAGTCATCACTTGAAAATTGTTTTGGAATACTGCCAGAGCAGTCTGAATTTGAACTGGTGACCCATTGTTGTTGTTTGAAACTGGTCCAATGCCAGGCACCCACAAGAGTCGCTTGCTCACCCTCCCCTGCCACAGCTTGGCAGAGGAGAGAAAGAAAAAAAGTTAACGAAGGCTCCATGAGTTGAGATAAGGACCAGGAGAAAAAAAAAAGTTTCAAGGGCAAAACAGGCTTAAATTAAAGTTGCAAAGTGAATTTATTACTAACAGAAACAGAGGAGGATAATGAGAAGTAAAATAAGCCCTCAAAACACCTTTTTCCCCCAGCCCCTCCCTCCTTCCCACTGACAGAGCAGGGAGACAGGGCATGGGGGTTTGTGGGCAGTTCATCACCGAGATTCTGTTCTGCTGCTCTGGGACAGGAGTCCTTCCCCTGTGAGACCATGGGGTTCCTCCCACAGGCACACAGTCCTCCCAAAACTGCTGCACTGTGGGTCACTTTTACACAGGGTGAAGTCCTCAAAGGACAGGCTGCTCCAGTCTGGAAGCAGGGGCCCTCTCTCTCCACTGGCCTTTCCACTGGATCACAGCCTCCTCCANCCCCATGGCTTTGTTTTGATTTTATTCTTAAATGTTATCACAGAGGCATTACCAACCTCTCTCATTGGCCCAGTTTTGGCCAGCAGCATGTCCATCTTTCAGAGCCATCAGAGATTGGCTCTGCTGGACATGATGGAGACTTCCAGGAGGTTCTCACAGGAGCCACCTCTCTGGCCCCCCTGCTACCAAAAACCAGGCTGAGCAAAACCAGTACACCCACCCTCTATATTATATTCCCAGTGTCATCTATCATATAAGCCAAGTGTTGAAATCTGGTGTTTTCAGGGGTACTGTAAGCATACTGAACATGCTTCCAAAGTTTTATCTAGGTTTCCCTAGGTTTCAGCCATTCAAAACACTGGCATGTTCTCTGTACCCTCTGAATGTGGGTGGGAATGGACTCACCTAACAGACAGAGAACAGACTGCAGAACTTTTAGCTAAATTATTCTCTTTCATTTTCTTTCTCAACAGGATCCTACAACTGCATCTATTTTGGACAGAGATTGTGGTACGAGAGAAGGAGAGACTGTAGCCATGGACTATAAGTCATCCCCACTTCAAGTGAAATTAGGTGAGTCTGCTGATGGAGAGTGAAAAGGCTGAATCCGAGGTCTGAAATATGGTGAGGTGCTTGTGGGACCATATGCAGATCTTCATGTATGTGACTGAGCATGCCAGCTCAGCTCAGACAACTCCAGAGCACTTTATCAGTGTGATATTTCTGCAAACATGCAAGGACACTTTATCTTGGGCTGTGGTAGATGAAGAAAACTATGCCTTGAAAGGAAGACAGCTCTTTAAACCAACAGTTTTTTATCAAGCTAAGATCAAGGCTTTGGACAGGAAAAAAATGAAGATAATATAGAGGAACCGTATAGAAGACAGGATAACTGCAAACAAAAGGAAAAGGATCAGAGACTTGGACTACCAGGAAAAGCAGTGTTACTGTAATCTGGAGGGTTTGTAGGTTTGTAAAGGTTCACATAGAAATACTCATGCTATTTCTGAGCAACATTTTTGAAGTTCTGGAAGCAGAATTATATTAGCACAATACTGTTTCCTCACAAGGCTAATGCTTACAAGAGGACAGCAATCCACACATGATTGTCCTGTCTCCAAAATCTGAGCCACTATTGTGCCACACAGACTCAAAGACCTGACAAGGGACAGATCAAAGGACTAGTGTACATTTTGCTCAGAGCGTGGATAAAAAAATGGGAATTTAAGTCTTGAAAATTTTGCATAGGAACAAGAAGCAGTCCCCTGGTTATCCTTCACATCAGAACAAATGACATTGACAGGGTGCTGCTGGAGCTGGTTGATGTTGACCTGTTGGAGTGGGTCCAGAGGACAGCCACAAAAATGGTCACAGGGATGGAACACCTCTTCCATGAGGAAAGGTTGAGAGAGTTGGTGTTGTTTAGCCTAGAGAACAAAAGACGGGAGACCTTATTGTAGCCTTTCAATACTGAAAGGGGGCTTATAAGAAAGATGGGGATAGACTTTTTAATAGGGCCTTTAGCAACAGAACCCCAGATAATGGTTTTAAAGAGGGTAGATTCACACTAGATATAAGGACGAAATTTTTTTTATGATGAGGGTGGTGAACCACTAGAACAGGTTACCAAGAGAGGTTGTAAATGCCCCATCCCTGGAAACATTCAAGGTCAGATTGGATGGGACTCTGAGCAACCTGGTCTAGTTGAAGATGTCCCTGCTCACTGCAGGAGGCTTGGATTAGATGACCTTTAAAGGTCCCTTCCAACCCAAACCATTCTATGATTGTATGCCATTCTAGGTAAGCCTCTGAAAGAAGTGGGTGCCCAGATCTTCAGTGGAATAACTCTGACCACTACCAAATGAGTGACAGAGAAGGTCAGCAAACAGCTAAGGTTTGAAGAGATGGGGAAGTTTGGGCATTGGTGTATAATTATGAAGACGTTCTCTGATAGATAGGTTTTACCTAAGGACCTGGAATACTACTGCAAGCACTGGTGTTGGCCTCATTTCTAAGAGAAACCGTAAAGAAACACCAGGAAAAATCTGGGAAGTGCTTGTGAAGTCTCAAGGCTCTGCCTGAGTATGTGGTAAATTGAATAATCAGACAAATCTGGTCATGGCAGTGCAGAAAGGAACGTCACAGAGTAGACCCATGGACAGCAAAGGAAAAGAAAGTGGTTGAATGAGCAAGATCTTGCTGGAAGAGTGACTAGGGAAGAGAAGTCAGAAAGTTGAATATGTAAATGTAGCAAGATTATTCAGCAAAGTGGAGGACCTTGAGCTACTGATACAGGATATGAGTGAGTGCATTGGGACAGTAGATCTTTCCCGCAATCTTGGTGATGAGCACTCTGAAATCAGTGGCTACCTTTCAGGAAAAGGCAGGGAGCAGCAGTGTGTGTAAATGACAGCATAACTCACAGTTTAGTAAAAGATTATCACCTCCAGTATGCCATATGCCACCATGATCCTTTTTCACTGCCAAAAGAGTTCAGTAATGTTATTAGAGATAATTGCTACTACAGCAGATTTTTGTATAATTTAACATCAGGAGTCATGTTGGAGAGCAATTAATACTATGATTGGTAAGTCTGAGATGTTCTTGTATTTCTATGCACTAAAAATAAAAATATTCTCCAGAAATTTACTAACATGTCAGGAAATGGTGCTATTTTAGACTTGACTTTGGTAAGTCATGAAGATACTATAGAAGACCTGATCATAGGAAATAGTTTTGGATTCAAGGACAACAAGTTCAATCCATGCAAATTAAATGAAAAGGTAATTCGAGGTAGATCTATAACAAAAACAAGTTTTATAAACTAAGAGTTCAAGCAGAGTCAGGAGATTAAAAAGCCCAGGAACTCAAACACATCAGGTAATGTTGAAGGAGAAAGTATCAGAAAAAAGGACATTGCTGATGGAGTTCTTCAACAGCCATTTCATTTCTATTTTCATTAATGACTTTGACACAAAAAAGAAGAGTTGGCAAGAAAATTTAATCATAACGGCAATGATGAAGTTGCAATAAGAAGTCCAAGGACAGGCAAAAGAGAGTTTAGAGCCTTGGGACAACTGGTTAAGGGATCAGGAGCACGAGTAATTTTTTTTCCTCTATCCTTCCAGTTGCAAGGAATGATGTTGGAAGAAACAGGAAGACCCAGCTGATCAATATCTGGCTATGTGACTGCTGTCACCAGCAGAATTTGGGTTTTTTTTGGCCACAGGTTGGTCTACATAATACCAGGCCTACTGGAGACAAATATTCTATAAGCAGCTGGGAGGAGTCTCACAATCAGTAGCCCTTATTCTCAGTGGAGACTTCAACCTACCAGATGTCTTATACAAATACAATACAGGAGAGAGGAAACAGTCTCTTAGAATGTGTGGACAATAAGTTTGTGATGGCTGGTAACTAGGGAAGATGCCCCACTGGACCTACTGTTTGTGAACAGAGAAGGACATGAGTAATGTGATGGCTGGAGGCTATCTTGGGCACAGTGATCATGAAATGATTGAGTTTTCAATTCTCAGAGAAGTAAGAAGGAGGGTCAGCAAAACTGCTACCTTGGACTTTTGGAGGGCATACTTTGGCCTGTTTAGGGGCCTGGTTGACAGAATCCTTTGTGAGGCAGTCCTGAAGGGCAAAGGAGTTCACGAAGGCTGGACATTCTCCAAGCAGGAAATCATAAAAGGCACAAGAGCAGGTGTCACAATCCGCAAGGCAGGATTCGTGATTAGGTTCTTTTGATCCCCGAGTGCAAAAGAGAAACAGCAAGGGACTCAAGTTATGCTCAAAACAACAATGCACTTATATTAAGTGCCAACATCAGCTTTATGCGATAGAGGGGAGAGAGAGAAAAGATGTAAAAAAGGATAGTGAGGAAAAGAGGGGGAAGGGAATATAGCTACCAATGAAGAGACGAGAATCCTTGTGGTCCAGCCAATAGATCCGTCTTCTGTGGGGAGATCTCATTGTGGTTTCTTCGAAAAGTCCCTTTATAGTCTTTTCAAAAGCGAGGGGCAGCTGCCCAAAAGGTGGGGAAAATTACTGCCATTGCACAAGACCCATTGCTCTGGGAGACAGAACAGAACAGGCCATTTACGCTCCAATGCAGCCCCTCCTGTCTTAGCAGTAGGAATGCACTCAGTTCAGCGCGACCCATACCAGTTCCCAAGCGGGCACACCTACAGGCAACACTTGGCAGATATCCACCTCAGCCAGGCCAGGACTGCAAGGTCCTTTGTGGGGTTTTTAGGGGTTCCAGTCTCTGTCCTTGCGACGAATGTGAGGCAGATAAAGGGATCTTCGGACTCTCTTACAGCAGGCTGCCCTCATGCCAAAAGACAAGCCTGCAGGGGAAGAAGATCAGCCTGGCTGAACACAGAGTTTTGGCTGGAACACAGGAGGGACGGAAGAGATTTTATGACCTCTGGAAGAAGAGACAGGCAACTCAGGAGGACTACAAAGATGTCATTAGGTTATGCAGGGAGAAAGCCCAACAATAACTTAATTGCACCACTACAAAAAGAGACAATTAGAAATTGTTTCTATAAATACATTCAGAAGAAAAGGAGGGCTAAGGAGAATCTCCGTCTTTTATTGGATGCAGGGGGAAATGTAATGACAAAGGATGAGGAGAAGGCTGAGATATTTAATGCCTTCTTTGCCTCAGTCTTTAATAGTAAGACCAGTTGTGAGTATCCAGCCTGCTGAGCTGGAAGAGACAGGGAGCAAAATGAAACCTCTATAATCTAAGGAAAAATGGTCAGTGACCTGCTACAGCACTTAGACACACACAGGTCTATGGGGCCAGATGGGATCCACCCAAGAGTACTGAGGAATCTGGAAGAAGTGCTCACCAAGCCCCTTTCAATAATTTCCCAGCTGTCCTGACTAAATGGGGAGGTCCCGGTTGACTGGAGGTTGGCCAATGTGATGCCTATCTAAAAGAAGGGCTGGAAGAAGGATCCAGGGAACTACAAGCCTGTCGACCTGACCTTGGTGCCAGGGAAGGTCATGGAGCAGATCATCCTGAGTGCCATCATGCAGCACGTACAGGACAACCAGGTGATCAGGCCCAGTCAGCATGGTTTTAGGAAAGGCAGGGGCTACTTGACCAACTCGATCTCCTATGACAGGGTGAACCATTTAGTGGATGAGGGAAAACCTGTGGACTTTGTTTACCTTTCTTTACCTGTAAAGCCTCTGTTACTCTCACACAGCATTCTCCTGTAGAAACTGTCTACTTGTGGCTTGGATAGGCATACTCTTTTCTGGGTAAAAAACTGGCTGGATGACCAGGCCAAAAGTGTTGTGGTGAATGGAGTCAAATCCAGCTAGCAGATGATCACAAGTGGTATTCCCCAGGGCTCCGTATTGGGGCCAATTCTGTTTAATATCTATCGATGATCTGGATGAGAGGATTGATTGCACCTTTAGTAAGTTTGTAGATGACACCAAGTTGGGTGGGAGTGTTGATCTGATTGAGGGTAGGAAGGCTCTACAGAGGGATCTGGACAGGCAGGATTGATGGGCCAAGGCCACTTGCATGAGATTCAACAAGGCGAAGTATTGGATCCTGTGCTTGGATCACAACAATGTCATGCAGCACTGCAGGCTTGGGGAAGAGTGGCTCGAAAGCTCCCCATCTGAAAAGAACCTGGGGGCATTGGATGGCAGCTGGCTGAATATGAGCCATCAGTTGTGCCCATGTGACCAAGAAGGCCAAGAAAGCAAATGGCATCCTGGACTGTACTGGAAATAGTGTGGCTAGCAGGACNCAAGGCCACTTGCATGAGATTCAACAAGGCGAAGTATTGGATCCTGTGCTTGGATCACAACAATGTCATGCAGCACTGCAGGCTTGGGGAAGAGTGGCTCGAAAGCTCCCCATCTGAAAAGAACCTGGGGGCATTGGATGGCAGCTGGCTGAATATGAGCCATCAGTTGTGCCCATGTGACCAAGAAGGCCAAGAAAGCAAATGGCATCCTGGACTGTACTGGAAATAGTGTGGCTAGCAGGACTAGGCAAGTGATTGTTTCCCTGTACTCAGCACTGGTGAGGCTGCACCTCAAATACTGTGTTCAGTTTTTGACCATCACTACAAGAAGTAGTGACACTGAGGTGCTGGAGCGTGTCCAAAGAAGGGCAATGAAACTGGTGAAGGGTCTGGAGAGCAAGACTTATGAGGAGCAGCTGAGGGAGCTTGAGTTGTTTAGCCTGGAGAAAAGGAGGCTCTGGGGAAACCTTATCGCTCTCTATCTGAAAAGAGGTTGTAGCAAGGTGGGGGTCCATCTCTTCTCCCAAGTAACAAGTGAAAAGGAGTTATATCTCATTTAGCCAAGAATCTTGTGGCCCCCTGAACTTTGTAAGGAGCAGTGCCCTAGTTAGCTAAGGAATTTATGGTCTTTTGGACTTTTTAATTTTAGCTGGTTTTCCTTAAATGTTTAACTTAGTGTCAGTAGAACAAGATAAAGAACCCAAGAAAATTAAGGAACAGCTGATCTTGTACCTGCAGGAAATAACTCCAGAGACCTATACACGTCAGAAAACTTAATCAATAGAGGGTTGTTTAGCTAGGGAAGCAAATTCAATAAAGAATTGTTTAGGTAAGAGGAGTTTTGGGTTTTCTTTAACTGAAGATACATGTAGTGTCTTAGTAGTGACTTAGAACAATAAGATAAGAAACTAGAGGTCAGAAGTAAATTACTCATGCACTGGGAGCTGCCAACATGGAAGAGTCATCCAAAGGGCAGGCAATGAAGACCATAATGAAGACCTTCTGATGAAGTAACAAAGCCCCCTACTCAAAATAATACCGGGAAAAAGACACTAGATGACAACCTTGCTCCATGAAAGAACAGCAAGATAAACTTGGAGACGGCACCTCTGATGTAATAGACTGGGCGGACTGTGGGAGGGACTGTGAGGAAATCGTAAGTGTTACAATGTATTTAAACCCCAGGAAACTGTGTCTCATTGGACAGGCTTGTGGCAAAAAATTCCCAGTATGTCTCCAGCGCTGTAATAAAGGAATGTTTGATCTAACAGAATTTTGCTGTTGGATTTGAATTCCTTAATTCAAAAGGGATAGAACAAGAGGAAATGGCCTAAAGTGGTGCCAGGGGAGGTTTAGACTGTATATTGGGAAAAATTTCCTCACTGAAATGGTTATCAAGCACTGGAAGAGGCTGCCCAGGGAAATGATTGAGTCACCATCCCTGGAAGTATTTAAAAGATGTGTAGACATGGCACTTAGGGGAAGGAAAAACAGTTATGATATTATTGCAGATTAGTTAGAGGAGAAATAGAGGGGCAAGAAAGGAAGAGATAAATGAAGCACTGTAGCTGACACAGGCTCAGATAAACAGTAAAGCTGTTAAGAGAAACTGTAACAGAGCAATTCACTGGAGTTCAGCAGCCTTTTCATTACAGTTATTACTATTATTATCATTAGTGTTATATTTTACTTTATTTCAGTTATTAAATTGTACTTATCTCAACCCAGGAGTTTTACTTTTTTTTTTTTCCCCTGATTCTCCTCCACATCCCACTGGAGAGGGAGGGGAGGAGGGAGTGAACGAGTGAGTTCATGGAACTCAGTTGCTGTCTGGAGTTAAACCATGACAGTGTTAAAGCCAGCTATGCACAGCAGAGCCCCAGTGTGCCAGGTACAGTAAGTGATGCAGCTAGATCTCAATGTGTCAGTTAGGGAGAAGTACAGCATTAAACAGTGAGGAAGTTGGATAGAAGCAGTAGCAGCAACAAACTAAGCATATTTTTTTCCAGTTAGCACGGACTTCATCACGTCCACTGGTCTTGGTTTACTTACCGCACAGAGGAAATAACAATGATTCATAACCACCAAGACAGAATTAGGGTTTTAAGGCAATTCTACCATAAATCAAAAGTCATCATGTTATGTTTGCTGTAACTTCAAATTTTTCTACCTTCTGTTCTGAATGCACTATAATCCCTGCTTTTCCCAAACAACAAAATACCCTCTTTGCTCTCTGTCATGAAACTGGTACAATCAAGACAGCAGGTGTTGATATCTCCTAAAAGAATTATGCAGTTCTCCCATCTAGCTCAATAGCCTGAAATTCAAGAGCTTAAAAGTGCTTTCTGCCATGAGTAAATGGCCAGTTGGCTATAAGAAGAGAGTTTAATCACACTATGTGTTTCGGAGCTGCAGGCTGCTGGCAGCCTCTTCACTGCTATGGAGCTCCCAAGTAACACCAGCCACACCATGCCAGAAATACAGCCTCTCTCAGCTCCCCCATCACCACCCAGCCTGAAAGCAAGAGTAGATGTTCAAAAATAAAATATTTTATATGGTTTATTTTAAATACTGGTTGTGGGACTAGAAATGTGGGAGAAAAAATAAATAGTAAAAGTGAGACAATTGTATAAGTTGATCTGAAAAGCAGTGTTTGATGTATTAAATGACACTGTGCTAAAAATGTCTTGAACAAGGCTAGCATATTTAATTTTTAAAGTGATGCTTTCAGACATGCCTAGTTTAAGTCCAGTATGGAGGTCACTTTTTAAAATCAAGAGTTTCAGGTTTTGCTTACAATTAAAAAACCCACATACAATCAACAGGTATCTTGGGCTTAAAGTTTCTAGTAAACACTAGAACTATTTTTTTTAACTTCACTTAATATGTAATTGGTAATTTCAAAACTATTCACAAAATTCATGTCTAATTTTCAAGGTGATTTTGGCTATAAAGTGTTTGGGAGGCTCAAGTCACAAAACGGCTGTACCTTTTTTAGCTATAGACTTTCAGAACATGGAAGACTCAAGTTCGATTCCTTTTTCTGCCTGAATTATTTAACTACTAGGCTGAAATGAGGCTTTATGCAGCCTCTGATCTGTGGAGCAGGGCATGAAGCAATTGCAAAATATGAAAACAAAACTTTGACATAGATATTTCTGTGCAGGTAAATGTTATGTTTTTAGTGCTTCCCAGACCACATAGCTGATTCACTTCTGTCTATGTGCAGAAGAGCAACGATACACTTGAAGTTCTTGGATTTGGCTTGAGTCCTTTGAGTTTTACTATACTTCATTGGAAGGGGATGATCAGTAACACAAAGAAGTAATCTTGGCTCCTTCGTTCCCAATGTTCTTCTTTCTAACTGCAATTCATAGGTACCTGGGAGTTTCCACCTGCCTAGAAAGTGGTGTCATGGCCACATTAGAAAAGGCTATGGCTGCTTTGGGTCTCACTGACTAGATGAATTGAAGTATCTCCAAGGGGTCTCCAGGACATTAATCTGAACTAGAACTAGGATGTAATCTCTGCTTCAAAGCAAGGCAAGAGGGAGAAAGGGAAAAGGGCAGGAATAAAAAGAAAAAGTGCTAGCTGTCTGCATTTGCCTGGTAATGATGATCAGATGGGATATGACCAGGATAATCTGGAGAGTTGTAAAATGAGTGGAAAGGCTTCTGTCCCGGTTTGCGACAAATTTAGGGAAACCCTCTGAAAAGAATGTGTCCTCAAAAGAAGGCAGATTACAGCCACGCCTCCCCCACCAGGTTCGAGAAAGAAATATTTCCTCAGAGGAATGTGAAAGAGAAAAAACCCTATTTATTTACCAATCACACATGAAAAGAATAATAATGCTAAATAATAAAATCTCTCGCTGTGGAGAGAAACCTGGAAGATTTTAGAGTCCTTGTATGGATGTGGTCTCTCTCCCCCTCCTCAGAGCTGGGGTTTTGGTGCAGCCTCCCCCCGGGCCTCGGTGGAAGATTTTCCCAATGAGTTCTGGTATTGCTGAACAGTACAGAAGAGAAGAAGGAAGAATCAAAGTCCCAGGAAAACAAAGTTTAACTCTCCGTCTCTCTCTGAAGAAACAGAGCTGAGAACTGGCTGGGAAGCAAGGAAGGGTGCTTCCTCCTGCTCTGTTGCAGCAGCAGCAGCAATCTCCCCACAGCAGAAGAACGCAGAGACGAGTAACAGAGCACAAAACTGCTTTGAAAAAGTTTGTCTGGCTCTTTTTTTCCTTTCTCTCCCCTCAGGTTCAGTTTAAAGACACAGAAAGGCACAAGATTCATTTTCTGGGCATAGAGTAGGCGATATGGGATACATCATAAAGTCACCCAAAGACAGCGTCATATGAAACCTCCTCTGTGCTAGTGAGGAATGATATGAATATGGCTGAATTGGCAGTAAATTGTCTGTAGCATTTAGCAGGTGCTTCATTTCCAACCAGTTTGTTTTCTCACCTTAATTATGTTAAGGAAAACCTTTTTCACCATGAGGATAATCAAACACTGGAAAATTTTTCCCAGGAAGGTTGTGTCATATCTCCATCCTAGGAGATTTTTTAAATATGACTGAATAAAGCTCTAAGCAGTCCAGTCTGATCCCATAACTGATCCTGTTGTCCCAAACATGGGTTCATTACCTGGTGTGCAATGCCAGTTCACACACTGATAACAAAGTATTTCCATTTTTATTCTAGTTTTATAAAGTAGAGAGCTGGGTGGTCACCCACAAAAGGCTGACTCCCAGATCATCAAAACTTACACTATTTATACATTTAAAAAACAAAGGCATCAGCATTCATTAGTTACAAATTACGCAGCTTTTTCATTAATTAGTACTCAAACCCTAACTTGCCAGTTATATCTCTCACTTCTCACGGTAATTAATCTGCATGTGCAATTCTTCCCTCCACTTGAGTTGGGGATCCGTTTCGAGTAGGTGGTCATTTTGTCAGTGGTTGGGATCTCCCCTGACAGAACTGCCTTTCTCCCAGTTACTGCTTAGTCCACCTGACTTCACTCTTAGTCGCTCTCATTGTCTCGGTTTGAGACAAATTAGGAGGAAACGTCCTGAGATGAATGTGTCCACTAATGGAAGGCAGATTTCGAGAGCCCCTCCCTCACAGGTTCGAAAGGAACTTTTTGGAGGACAGTGAAAAAAAGACTGTTTATTTAACAAGCAGGGTGCATGCAGGCACGAGGAAGAAAAAATGAATGATGTTAGATAATAAAACCTCTCACTGTGGAGAAGACCTGGTAGATTCAGAGTCCTTTCTGTAGATGTGGCTCTGCTCTCTCCAGAGCTGGGGTGTGTTGTAAACCAAAGTGGTTTTTCTCTGGGCTACAACCTTCCCGAAGCTAGTTGCGTTAGTAAAAATAAGTGAGGAAGGGTCTTTGCACGGATCTTCAGAGAAGTTTATTCCAGCCCCACACACATGCTGATCCCGAGGCAAAGACAGAG
>VZRF01014804.1:4289-19829 GCA_013396875.1 Vireo altiloquus
AAAAAAGGCAGGAAGGAATCCATGGAAAGCCAGGACAGGGACAAGAGTGGCAGTGCCACCCCCAGGAGGGTTCCCCTGGCACCCACCTTTGGGTCCGACATTCCCGATCTGCCCGACAGCTCCCAGGATTCCGGGGACGCCTCGGGGTCCCATGGGGCCGTGGGGACCCTGCTCACCGGGGGGCCCGGGGGGACCGGGGGGACCGGGGGGTCCCATGGCACCGACCCCGCCCAGGGCAGCTCTCTTGGCACTCACAGCCACCTCTGCCAGCTGCTCTGTGGGGCACAGAGGAGCCGGGCTGGGATCTGTGGGATCTATGGGATTTGTGGGATGTGGCTGCTGCCCCCTCCCCGCTCAGTCCTCACCTTGCAGCATCTTCAGCACCACGTCCACGATGTGTTGGTCGCCAGCATCCCGACCCTGCCGCACCACAAAGGGAATTTCACTCCTTCTCTCCTCCTCCGGAGCCATTCCCGACCCAAATCCCAATCCAAATCCCCTTCCCTGCATCCCAAGGCACCTTCCCACCCTGCTCTTTCCCCTTGTCCCAGGGCGAGTGCTCCGTGCTCAGCTCGCTCTGTGCGTCCCATTTGGGTCTAAAAGGAGGTTTTTAGGGGAAAATCCTGAGCCCAGGCAGGCTGAAAATCCCTGAGTCTAAAATTTGGGTTTTAGGGAAAAATCCCGAGCCTAGGCAGGCTGAAAATCCCTGAATCTAAAATTTGGGTTTTAGGGGAAAATCCCAAGCCCAGGCAGGCTGAAAATCCCTGGGACTAAAAGGAGATTTTTAGGGAAAAATTCCGAGCCCAGGCAGACTGAAAATCCCTGAGGTTTTTAGGGAAAAATCCCGAGCCCAGGCAGGCTGAAAATCGCTGGTTTATGGATTCCAACACAGCGGGAAAGCCAGAATTCCTCCCCAGGAAGGCAGGACCCCAGGGGAAGCACTCCCAGCTCCTTCCCGGAGGAGTTGGGTGGGAAGGAGAGGAAATTCCCGCAGAGCCGGAGCGGCTGAGGGCACAGGGAGGGTGAGGAGGGATTTGGGATCGGGGTACTCACGGCTGCCCCCCGCGGGCCTGGCATTCCTGGCACTCCGCGCTCCCCCAGCAGCCCCCGAGGGCCAGGGGGACCCGGATAGCCCCGAATTCCTGGTGCTCCTGCGTCCCCCGTGGGGCCGGGAAAGCCAAGGTCTCCCTGGATGCCTTGCTGGAAAAGGGATGGAGAGAGGCGTGAGGGGCTCGGCCCGAGACCCCAAAAACTCCCGGGAGCAGGCAGGGCTGGATCCCAAATGGGGCTGGGGATGAATCTGGGGCTGGATCCCAAATGGGGCTGGGGATAAATCCAGGGCTGGATCCCAAATGGGGCTGGGGATGAATCCAGGGCTGGATCCCAAATGGGGCTGGGGATGAATCCCAAATGGGGCTGGGAATGAATCTGGGGCTGGATCCCAAATGGAGCTGAGGATGAATTCGGGGCTGGATCCTAAAAGGGGCTGAGGCTGGATCCCAAATGGGGCTGAATCTGAGACTGGATCCCAAATGGGTCTGGGGATGAATCCAGGGCTGGATCCCAAATGGGGCTGGGGATGAATCCGGGGCTGGATCCCAAATGGGGCTGGGGATAAATCCAGGGCTGGATCCCAAATGGGGCTGGGGATGAATCCAGGGCTGGATCCCAAATGGGGCTGGGGCTGGATCCCAAATGGGGCTGGGGATGAATCCAGGGCTGGATCCCAAATGGGGCTGGGGATGAATCCCAAATGGGGCTGGGAATGAATCTGGGGCTGGATCCCAAATGGAGCTGAGGATGAATTCGGGGCTGGATCCTAAAAGGGGCTGAGGCTGGATCCCAAATGGGGCTGAATCTGAGACTGGATCCCAAATGGGTCTGGGGATGAATCCAGGGCTGGATCCCAAATGGGGCTGGGGATGAATCCCAAATGGGGATGAATCTGGGGCTGGATCCCAAATGGGGCTGGGGATGAATCCCAAATGGGGCTGGGGATGAATCCAGGACTGGATCCTAAAAGGGGCTGAGGCTGGATCCCAAATGGGGCTGGGGATGAATCTGGGGCTGGATCTCAAATGGGGTTGGGGATGAATCCCAAATGGGTCTGGGGATTAATCCGGGGCTGGATCCCAAATGGAGCTGAGGATGATTCCAGGACTGGATCCTAAATGGGGCTGGGGATGAATCCAGGGCTGGATCTCAAATGGGGTTGGGGATGAATCCCAAATGGGTCTGGGGATTAATCCGGGGCTGGATCCCAAATGGAGCTGAGGATGATTCCAGGACTGGATCCTAAATGGGGCTGGGGATGAATCCAGGACTGGATCCCAAATGGGGCTGAGGCTGGATCCCAAATGGGGCTGGGGCTGGTTCCAAGGCCGATTGTGGTCACTTTGCCCCCATCCCCAGGGAAAACATTCCCTCCATGGAATCCATCCAGCAGCTCCATGGACCCAGGAGGATCCCCTGTGGCTGAGAACTCCACGAACCCTCCCGAGGTGTGGAGACCCCTTAGCCCCAAATCCCCCAGAACTCACCTGTCCCTTGGGTCCTGGCTCTCCTGACTCCCCCTGGCAACAGAGGACACGGGAAAGGCAATGAGGACACAGCAGGAATTTCGGGATGCAGCTGGGGGAGCCACGTGGGCAATGCCAGGCGGGAGAGCCTGGCACGGGCAGGGATTCCCTGGCATTCCCAGGAATCCTCTGGAAGCACCCACCTTCTCTCCCTTGAGCCCTGCCAGGCCGTGGACACCAGGATCTCCCTAAAGGAAAGGCAGGGAAAGATGGGAATCTTCCCAAAGTCATTCCCACCCTCTACACCTCCAGAAACCCTCTGGGATGCGGTGGAGAATTAATGGAAAAGGAGCCTGGAGTTGCTGTTAAACCCGACTGTTACACCCAGCTCTGTTAAACCCGACTGTTACACCCAGCTCTGTTACACCCAGCTCTGTTAAACCCAGCTCTGTTACACCCAGCTCTGTTAAACCCAGCTCTGTTAAACCCAGCTCTGTTAAACCCGGCTCTGTTAAACCCCTGCCTGGGGTGTACTCACAGGGCTGCCTTTGGGGCCAGTTTTCCCTGGGGATCCCTGGGAAAAGGAAGAAGTGGGATGAGCCCAGCTCAGAGCAGTGTCCCTGAGCTGTCACCCTGCTGTCCCCCGAGCTGTCACCTTGTCTCCTTTGACTCCCGGCAATCCTTGGGGTCCTGGGATCCCTGCTGGGCCCTGCTCTCCCTTTGGCCCCTGGAAATCCAAGGAATATGGGAAAACGAGTGAGGAGAGGCAATGGAAAGACATTTTCCCATCAGGGAATTGAGGTGCACGGGCAGCTCCTCGTCCTCCAGCTGATCCCAACCTTCCCTAAATCCCAGCTCTGAGTGGGGACAGGGCACAAAACTCTGGAGAAGCCATGCCAAGAGCAGGGATCTTCCAGGGATGGATTCCTGTCTCCGGGAAAAGCACCAAAAGTCATTTTCTGGCTGTTTTTCAAGCGCAGGAGAGCTCCGGAGAGGGACTGGGCAGCCTCCCTGCTCCCCTGGCATGGCAGGAAATTCCTGTCCCAAATTCCTGTCCCGGCTGGGGCTGCAAACCCAGCGTGGTCCCATTAATCCTGGAGCTATTCCCTAATCCCTCAGGCCGGGGTAGGCACAGGATTGACCCTGGGATCAAAGGGGGAGGTCTGGCTGCATCCTGCTGCTCCAGGATCCGGGCTTGGCATCCCCCAGGCCGGGGCTGAGCATGCCCCATGTCCCAGCCGGGATTTGGGAACATTCAGAGAATTTCCCATGTCCCAGCCGGGATTTGGGAACATTCAGAGCATTTCCCATGTCCCAGCCGGGATTTGGGAACATTCAGAGAATTTCCCATGTCCCAGTCTGGATTTGGGGACACTCAGAGCATTTCCCATGTCCCAGTCTGGATTTGGGGACACTCAGAGCATTTCCCGAATCCCATCTTGGATTTGGGAACACTCTGAGCATTTCCCTTGTCCCAGCCGGAATTTGGGAACACTCAGAGCATTCTCTGTGTCCCACCCTGGATTTGGGGACTGCTCACCTGCTTTTGGGACAACTCAGAGCATTTCCTGTGTCCCAGCCGGGATTTGGGGACATCTCAGAGCATCCCCCATGTCCCAGCTTGGCTTTGGGGACAACTCACCGGCTTTGGGGACACTCAGAGCATTTCCCATGCCCCAGCCGGGATTTGGGGACACCCAGAGCATCCTCCGTGTCCCAGCCTGGATTTGGGGACACCCAGAGCATCCTCCGTGTCCCAGTCTGGATCTGGGGACATCTCAGAGCACCCCCCATGCCCCAGCTCGGCTTTGGGGACAACTCAGAGCATTTCCCGTGTCCCAGCCGGGATTTGGAGACACCCAGAGCATTTCCCGTGTCCCAGTCTGGATTTGGGGACATTCAGAACATTCTCCGCATCCCAGCCTGGAACTGGGGACAGCCCACGGGCTTTGGGGACAACTCACGGGCTTTGGGGACAACTCACCGCTCTGCCCGGCTCCCCGGGGGCCCCCACGAGGCCGCGCTCGCCGCGGTCGCCCTGCGGACAGCCGGGGAAGGAGCAGGGTCAAGGCCAGCCCCTCCCGGCCCGGCCACACCCCCGCGGTGTCCCCAGCTCACCTTCGGCCCGGGGACACCCTGCGGGCCCTGCTCGCCACGAGGTCCGGGCTCGCCCTAAAAATGGGAGAGAAAATCCCAGAGAAAATGGGATCGCCAGGCAGCGAGGGCTCCTCGCGCTCCCCCGAGGGAGATGTGGCCCTGTCCTTGTCATCGCCGCAGGGTGGGCAAGGATTGGGGCTGGAGCAAATCCCGGGGCATTCCCGGGAGGAGCAGAGTGGGAATAAAGTGCAAAATTCCGCTTTTCTTCCCCAGGAAACAGGGAAAAGAAAGGGAAAAAGGAGAGAACAACCCCCGAGGCTGTCCCCGGGAGGGACACGGCGACATCGCGGTACTCACAAGCTGCCCTGGGGCACCGGTGGCACCGGGGTGGCCCCGAGGACCCGGTTCACCCTGAGAACGGAGAGAGAGGCGGCTCAGGGACAGCGGGGACAGGGAGGGGACAGGGAGGGGACAGGGAAGGGACAGGGAGGGGACAGGGAGGGGAGAGAGAGGGGAGAGAGGGGACAGGGAGGGGACAGGGAGGGGACAGNGCCCCTGGAAATCCAAGGAATATGGGAAAACGAGTGAGGAGAGGCAATGGAAAGACATTTTCCCATCAGGGAATGCACGGGCAGCTCCTCCTCCTCCAGCTGATCCCAACCTTCCCTAAATCCCAGCTCTGAGTGGGGACAGGGCACAAAACTCTGGAGAAGCCATGCCAAGAGCAGGGATCTTCCAGGGATGGATTCCTGTCTCCGGGAAAAGCACCAAAAGTCATTTTCTGGCTGTTTTTCAAGCGCAGGAGAGCTCCGGAGAGGGACTGGGCAGCCTCCCTGCTCCCCTGGCATGGCAGGAAATTCCTGTCCCAAATTCCTGTCCCGGCTGGGGCTGCAAACCCAGCGTGGTCCCATTAATCCTGGAGCTATTCCCTAATCCCTCAGGCCGGGGTAGGCACAGGATTGACCCTGGGATCAAAGGGGGAGGTCTGGCTGCATCCTGCTGCTCCAGGATCCGGGCTTGGCATCCCCCAGGCTGGGGCTGAGCGTGCCACGTGTCCCAGCCCGGATTTGGGAACATTGAGAGCATTTCCCATGTCCCAGCCCGGATTTGGGAACATTCAGAGAATTCTCTGTGTCCCAGCTTGGATCTGGAGACACTCAGAACATCCTCCGTGTCCCAGTCTGGATTTGGGGACACTCAGAGCATTTCCCGTATCCCATCTTGGATTTGGGAACACTCAGAGACATTTCCCATGTCCTAGCCAGGATTTGGGGACAATCAGAGCATTTCCCTTGTCCCAGCCGGAATTTGGGAACACTCAGAGCATTCTCTGTGTCCCACCCTGGATTTGGGGACAGCTCACCTGCTTTTGGGACAACTCAGAGCATTTCCTGTGTCCCAGCCGGGATTTGGGGACATCTCAGAGCATCCCCCATGTCCCAGCTTGGCTTTGGGGACAACTCACCGGCTTTGGGGACACTCAGAGCATTTCCCATGCCCCAGCCGGGATTTGGGGACACCCAGAGCATCCTCCGTGTCCCAGCCTGGATTTGGGGACACCCAGAGCATCCTCCGTGTCCCAGTCTGGATCTGGGGACATCTCAGAGCACCCCCCATGCCCCAGCTCGGCTTTGGGGACAACTCAGAGCATTTCCCGTGTCCCAGTCTGGATTTGGGGACATTCAGAACATTCTCCGCATCCCAGCCTGGAACTGGGGACAGCTCACGGGCTTTGGGGACCCACAGGTGACATTGGGGACAACTCACGGGCTTTGGGGACAACTCACCGCTCTGCCCGGCTCCCCGGGGGCCCCCACGAGGCCGCGCTCGCCGCGGTCGCCCTGCGGACAGCCGGGGAAGGAGCAGGGTCAAGGCCAGCCCCTCCCGGCCCGGCCACACCCCCGCGGTGTCCCCAGCTCACCTTCGGCCCGGGGACACCCTGCGGGCCCTGCTCGCCACGAGGTCCCGGCTCGCCCTAAAAATGGGAGAGAAAATCCCAGAGAAAATGGGATCGCCAGGCAGCGAGGGCTCCTCGCGCTCCCCCGAGGGAGATGTGGCCCTGTCCTTGTCACCGCCGCAGGGTGGGCAAGGATTGGGGCTGGAGCAAATCCCGGGGCATTCCCGGGAGGAGCAGAGTGGGAATAAAGTGCAAAATTCCGCTTTTCTTCCCCAGGAAACAGGGAAAAGAAAGGGAAAAAGGAGAGAACAACCCCCGAGGCTCTCCCCGGGAGGGACACGGCGACATCGCGGTACTCACAAGCTGCCCTGGGGCACCGGTGGCACCGGGGTGGCCCCGAGGACCCGGTTCACCCTGAGAACGGAGAGAGAGGCGGCTCAGGGACAGCGGGGACAGGGAGGGGACAGGGAGGNACGGGGAGCTGGCCCTGTCACCCCTCAGGGGGCAGTTTAGGGGGTCCTGCACTCACAGCTTGTCCCCGGTGTCCTGGCGTTCCTGGGCGTCCAGCCTGTCCCGTGCCACCCTGCAAGGACAGAGGGGATTTGTCACCAGGTGCCCACCAAGGGACTTGTGCCCGAGGAGGGACTCTGCCCTTGACCCCATGGCCAGGAGGTGCCATGCCAAGGGACCTTATTCCATTCGCCATTCCCACTCTTCCCCACACGTGTGGCATTCCCTGTGCCAGCACCTGCTGCCACTCACCTTCACCCCTGGGATCCCTGGGGTGCCATCCTTGCCATCGATGCCCGGGAGACCCTGAGAGAGGGAAGAGTCACTTTGTGACACCTCAGAGGGACTCAAAGGCTCGTGGTGGGGACAAGAAAATGTGGGAAGGGGAAGGAACATTCCAGGGCTGTGCTGGAAGGGGCAGGGGCACGGGAGGGGACAGACAGGGACAAGGAGGGGCACAGGTGCCACCAGCTGTACTCACGTTCTCCCCCTTGGGGCCGATGTCACCCTGGGGTCCCCTGATGCCACGGCCACCCTAGAGCAGGAGGGGACAAGTGTCAGTGTCCTGCTGGTGCAGGGGACAGAGGTGGGACAGGGGGGAGATGCCCTTTCCGTGTGGGAACGGTGCCAACACTGGGGGGCTCAGGAACCCACCGGAGACATTGGGGGGCTNGCGCGGTGGATGCTCAGAGGTGTCACCAACCTTGTCACCTGGGCCACCTTTGCTGCCCGGCTGGCCTGGCAATCCCTAAGGACACAAAGCCGCGATCAACCCCCGGGCACAGCTGGGTGTCCCCCTGGGGCAGAGGGGTGTCACCCCCGGGCACAGCTCGGTGTCCCCCTGGGGCAGAGGGGTGTCACCCCCGGGCACAGCTCAGTGACCCCCTGGGGCAGAGGGGTGTCACCCCCGGGCACAGCTCAGTGTCCCCCTGGGGCAGAGGGGTGTCACCCCCGGGCACAGCTCAGTGACCCCCTGGGGCAGAGGGGTGTCACCCCCGGGCACAGCTCAGTGTCCCCCTGGGGCAGAGGGGTGTCACCCCCGGGCACAGCTCAGTGACCCCCTGGGGCAGAGGGGTGTCACCCCCGGGCACAGCTCAGTGTCCCCCTGGGGCAGAGGGGTGTCACCCCCGGGCACAGCTCAGTGACCCCCTGGGGCAGAGGGGTGTCACCCCCGGGCACAGCTCAGTGTCCCCCTGGGGCAGAGGGGTGTCACCCCCGGGCACAGCTCGGTGTCCCCACGGGGAGCTGGCCCTGTCACCCCTCAGGGGGCAGTTTAGGGGGTCCTGCACTCACAGCTTGTCCCCGGTGTCCTGGCGTTCCTGGGCGTCCAGCCTGTCCCGTGCCACCCTGCAAGGACAGAGGGGATTTGTCACCAGGTGCCCACCAAGGGACTTGTGCCCGAGGAGGGACTCTGCCCTTGACCCCATGGCCAGGAGGTGCCATGCCAAGGGACCTTATTCCATTCGCCATTCCCACTCTTCCCCACACGTGTGGCATTCCCTGTGCCAGCACCTGCTGCCACTCACCTTCACCCCTGGGATCCCTGGGGTGCCATCCTTGCCATCGATGCCCGGGAGACCCTGAGAGAGGGAAGAGTCACTTTGTGACACCTCAGAGGGACTCAAAGGCTCGTGGTGGGGACAAGAAAATGTGGGAAGGGGAAGGAACATTCCAGGGCTGTGCTGGAAGGGGCAGGGGCACGGGAGGGGACAGACAGGGACAAGGAGGGGCACAGGTGCCACCAGCTGTACTCACGTTCTCCCCCTTGGGGCCGATGTCACCCTGGGGTCCCCTGATGCCACGGCCACCCTAGAGCAGGAGGGGACAAGTGTCAGTGTCCTGCTGGTGCAGGGCACAGAGCTGGGACAGGGGGGAGATGCCCTTTCCGTGTGGGAACGGTGCCAACACTGGGGGGCTCAGGAACCCACCGGAGACATTGGGGGGCTCAGGATCCCACAGGTGACATTGGGAAGGGGTCAGGATCCCACTGGAGATATTGGGGGGCTCAAAATCCCATTAGGGACATTGGGGGGGCTCAGGATCCCACAGGTGACATTGGGAAGGGGTCAGGATCCCACTGGAGATATTGGGGGGCTCAAAATCCCATTAGGGACATTGGGGGGGCTCAGGATCCCACAGGTGACATTGGGAAGGGGTCAGGATCCCACTAGAGATATTGGGAGGCTCAAAATCCCATTAGGGACATTGGGGGTGCTCAGGATCCCACAGGTGACATTGGGAAGGGGTCAGGATCCCACTGGAGATATTGGGGGACTCAGGATCCCATTGGGGATCAGGATCCCACAGATGACATTGATGGGCTCAGGATCCCACTGGGGACATTGGGGAGGGGTCAGAATTCCACAGGTGACACTGGGGGGCTCAGGATCCCACTGGGGACATTGGGGAGGGGTCAGGATCCTGAACAGGGGAGGAGGGAACGCTGGCACTGGGGGGTCACCTACCAGCTCTCCCTTGTCACCAGGGTCCCCAGGCGGTCCCTTGGGGCCTTCCCTGCCCTGCAGGAGAGAGGAAGACAAGGATTGAGCAGGGAAAAGCAGGATCCCACAGCACCCAGGGGTGGGGGAGCACCCACCGGCCGCCCAGCTGCTCCGATGCTCCCGACCATGCCCTTGTAGCCAGCAGGACCCTGGGGAGAGAGCATGGAAAGGTCAATCCTTCCCATCCCGATCCATGCCCACCTAGCCCGCTCCCGGAGACAGCCCAGCACAGGGGGGATGGTGCTGGAATGATCCCATGGGTGGGATGGTGCTGGAATGATCCCATGGGTGGGATGGTCCTGGGGATGATCCCATGGGTGGGATGGTGTCAGGAATGATCCCATGGGTGGGATGGTGCTGGAATGATCCCATGGGTGGGATGCTGTTGGGAATGATCCCGTGGGTGGGTTGCTCCCGGGAATAATCCCATGGATGGGATGCTTTTGGGAAAGATCCCATGGGTGGGTTGCTCCCAAGAACAATCCCATGGTGGGATGCTGCCGGGAATGATCTCCGTGGGATCTGCAGCCCTGATCCCGGAGCCAGGGGATGCCATGGGCACTCACCGCCTCGCCCTTGGGTCCTGCCATCCCAGGATACCCCCTGAGGCCCTGAGGTCCCTGCAGGGAAGGAAAGCACAGCCGGATTAGCTGGAATAACCTCGGGAGCAGCACAGGGGGAAGCAGCAATTACAGCAAAACCCGACGCTGGGAATCCACCAGCTTTGCCAAACACGAGGAATTCCAGTCCCTCTAATTCCAGAGCCCCCCACCAGGTGCTTTTCCAGCTGTCAATTCCATAACTCCAGCGGGCCCAAGCTGGAGCCACTTCCCAGTGCTGGAACTCTCAGCTTCAAAGCAGTTGTGCCCATCAGAGGGCTCAGCCTGGTAATTGCTTTCCATCTTCAAAGTGCTCCGAGAATTCCAGCGGCGTTAATTCCCGCCAGAGCAAGGGGGGACAGCAGGGATTTATCCAGAATTATCCCTGGTTACAAGCCAGGTGCCCACGGAGCTCTCCAGAGGGAGAGGTGGTGGCATCCACGGCTGGAAGAGGGTGGATGGAGGCTCTGCTTCAGGAGCAGGGACACAGCAGTGTCACCTCCCTGCTTGGACAAGGACCAATAGGCCACCCCCAGATCCTGGGGTGGTTGGGAAAAGAGGAATAAAGGAGTTACCGGAGGGCCTGGGACTCCTTGTTCTCCAGAGGCACCAACGTCCCCCTTGGGGCCCTGGGAATGGAAAAAAGGGAATGTTGGAGGGACAGCAGGGACAAAGCACCCTGGGGACACCACCTGGCACCCGGCAGGGGATGGGGACAGGTGGCACTGCCCAGGGGATGGGGACAGGTGGCCCTGCCTGGTCTCCCCTGGTCTCCCATTCCCACAGTTCCCATTTTCCTCTTTCCTCCCTCCTTCTTTCCCTTCCCAGAATTCCTTCCCTGCGTCCAGCCCCACAGATCCCACTGGGATCCCACTGGAATCCTGCTGGATCCTGCTGGAAATCTCACCTGCCCTCCCTGCTTGCCAGGCTCTCCGAGGGCACCAGGGCGGCCTCTGTGTCCCTGGAAGGGGGAGAGGAAATCCGTGAGGAAAATCCCTGGAAAAGCTGCAGGGTGGTGGCACCAGCCTGGTGGCCATGTCCCCCAGAGCCACTCTGCCACCTCACCCCGCCCTGGGGTGCCCAGTGGGGACTTGGGGGGCTCAGAATCCCACAGGTGACACTGGAGGGGCTCAGGATCCTACACGGGACATTGAGGGGGCTCAAGATCCCACTGCTGACATTGGGGGGCTCAGAATCCCACAGGGGACATTGGGGGGCTCAGGATCCTACAGGGGACATTGGGGGGGCTCAGGATCCCACTGGGGACATTGAGGGGCTCAGAATCCCACTGGTGACATCCCAAGCTGGGGTTGGGACTTTGGCACAGGGTGCCACCCCCAGGAAGGAGCTGGGGACCCACAGGGACCTTTCCCACAGCACCTTTTCCTCCAGAGCTCCCTGTCCTGGCGCTCCAGAGATCCCAGGGAAGGATCCTTCACTCCAGCACATCCTGGAGGTGACAATTCCCATTTTCCCCACCCCCAGCAGCTCCGGGATTTCCTCACCTTCAGTCCCTGCAGTCCCTGCGGGCCCTTGGGGCCTGGGGGGCAGCTGGTGGGGCACTGGGGGACAGAAAAGAAGGACAAGGATGAGTTGGGAATGGCCTGGAAAAGCTCGGGAAGGGAGGGAGGGAATTCCTGCTCCACGTGGGACACAGGGACAAGGCCATGGCAGCTCTCACCAGGAAATCAGCACTGCCTTCCAGGCCTTGGAGGTGTCCCGGGAGCCCCTGCAGGGGAGGAGATCCCATCAGAATTCCATGATTTAACATCAGGATGGGTTTTTACAAGGAACAAGGTGGGAGCCAGAGCAGGGATTCCAGCCCCCAGGATGAGCCTGGGGAAGCTTCTCCCTCTTGGAAGTGGCTGGGAATACTCACAGGCTTCCCTGGAGGGCCTGGAGGACCTCTGGGGCCGTCGGGTCCAGGGTCACCCTAGGGAAGAACAGGCCAGGAAAGGAAAAGTTGGGATGGGGAGGGGAGGTGGAGAGCAGGGGAGCCAGGATGTGCCAGCAGGAATGGGGACACCCCCAGGGGGATGGCACCCTCCATTCCCACAGTTCAGGATTATCCCAAGAGCCCTGAGCAGATCCTGGTGGGAGGAGGAGAAGTTTTCCCTGTCACCTCCATTCCCACATTTCAGGATGATCCATGATTATCCCAGGAGCTCTGAAGAGCAGGGAAGCAGATCCTGGTGGAAGGAGGGGAGGTTTTTCCATGAACCCCTCCATTCCCACATTTCAGGATGATCCCTGATTATCCCAGGAGCTCTGAAGCAGATCCTGGTGGAAGGAGGGGAGGTTTTTCCATGAACCCCTCCATTCCCATGTTTCAGGATCATCCCTGATTATCCCAGGAACCCCAAAGAGCAGAGGAATTCCAGAGGTGGGAAGGGATGGCAGAAGCTCTGCTGGAATTCCAGAGGTTGGGAAGGGGTGGCAGAAGGAATTCCCAAGCTCTTTTGGAATTCCAAAGCAGATCCAGGTGGAAGGAGGGGAGGTTTTTCCATGCCCCCTCCTGACTCCTCACCTTGGGTCCCAGCACTCCAATCTCCCCAGGAAGTCCAACCTGGCCTGGAAGCCCCTTAGGGAGAAGGGAGAGAAATTCATGGAATGAGCATCCTGATTCCTGGGGGTGCTGAGGACTGAGCTCCTCCAGCAGAATTCCAAGCGGGATCCCAGCCCAGCCCCAGTGTGGCACTTACAGGAGGTCCTGGCAGGGAAGGACCCTGCAAGGAAAAGAAAGCAACAATTGATCCAAATTCCCCAAATCCCCCAGAATTCCTGCCCCAAGGAGGGCGATTCCCACCCCACCCCGCCACCAAGGATGCATCCAGGGGGATTTGGGGGGCTCCTCACCCCACCCATGGGAGCAGTGGATACTCACAGGGAGCCCTGGAGGCCCTGGGAGTCCAGGCTGGCCCTGGCAGGACAAAAGAGGAGAGTCAGGAGCTGGAAAAGGAGGAGCTGGAAAAGGAAGAGCTGGAAAAGGAGGAGCTGGAAAAGGAGCTGGAAAAGGAGGATCTGGAAAAGGAGGATCTGCTCCAGCAGCTGCTCCAATTTCCCCTCCCTGGACACAGCCTCAGGGCCAGAAATTCCATCAGCCAATTCCCACATCCATGGATCCCTTCCACAACAACGGGAATGGTCCCGGGCTGGGTCTGGGAGGGGAACGGGGGAGCCTGGGAAGGTGGGAAATTGGGAATGTGGGAGCCTGGGAAGGTGGGAAATTGGGAATGTGGGAGCCTGGGAAGGTGGGAACCTGAGAAGTTGGGAAATTGGGATTGAGGGAGCCTGGGAAGGTGGGAAATTGGGAATGTGGGAGTCTGAGAAGGTGGGAAATTGGGAATGTGGGAGCCTGGGAATGAGGGAGCCTGGGAAGATGGGAACTTGGGAATGTGGGAGCCTGAGAAGGTGGGAAATTGGGAATGTGGGAGTCCGAGAAGGTGGGAAGCTGGGAATGTGGGAGCCTGGGAAGGTGGGAAATTGGGAATGTGGGAGCCTAGGAAGGTGGGAAATTGAGAATATGGCAGTCTGAGAAGGTGGGAAGCTGGGAATGTGGGAGCTTGGGAAGTTGGGAAATTGGGAATGTGGGAGCCTGGGAATGTGGGAGCAGCCCCTCACTCACTTTGATTCCCGGCCTGCCGATGGGTCCTGGCTCCCCTTTCGCTCCCGTCAGGCCCTGCATGGGAAGAGGCGTGTGGGGTTATTCCCACTCCTCCTGCTCTCCAGGCGGGAATTCCTGCTGGCTTGAGTCCCTCGGGAGGGCCCAAGGGTGGCATTCCCTGGCACAGGGATGCCCTGCAGGATCCCCAAACCCCCGGGCACACCCGGACCCATCCCTGATCCCGGTGTTATCCCTGGGCAGTGTTAATAGAACCCCCAGCCCTCCCCGGGGAGCTGGGCACGGGCAGGGGGAGGTGACAGCTCTGTCCCCTCCCTGCCACCGCCTCTGCCAGGCTGTGCCCGGGGGGAGACAGCAGGAAGTCACCGGTGCCACCCGGGGGGGGCAAGGAAATGGGGACAGCAGGAACATGGAATTGCTTCGGATTGGGTCTGGAGGAAACAGGAGGAGCTCTGCTGGAATTCCAGAGGTGGGAAGGGGTGGCAGAAGGAATTCCCGAGCTCTTTTGGGATCCCAAAGATGGGAAGGGGTGGCAGAAGTAATTCCTGAGCTCTACTGGAATTCCAGAGGTGGGAAGGGGTGGCAGAAGCAATTCCTGAGCTCTTTTGGGATCCCAAAGATGGGAAGAGGTGGCAGAAGCAATTCTCAAGCTCTTCTGGGATTCCAAAAATGGGAAAGGGTGGCAGAATTCCCAAAGCTGGAATTCCCAAAGGTGGGAGGGGGTGGAAGAAGCTCTTCCTGAGCTCTTTTGGGATCCCAAAGATTAAAAGGGGCGGCAGAAGGAATTCCTGAGCTCTGCTGGAATTCCAAAGGTGGGAGGGGGTAGAAGAAGCTCTTCCTGAGCTCTTTTGGGATCCCAAAGGTGGGAAAGGGTGGCAGAAGGAAATCCTGAGCTCTTTTGGGATCCCAAAGATTGGAAGGGGTGGCAGAAGCAATTCCCGAGCTCATTTGGGATTCCCAAGGNACTGGAGTTCCAGAGGTGGGGAGGGGTGGGAGAAGGAATTCCTGAGCTCTTTTGGGGTTCTAAAGATTGGAAGGGGTGGCAGAAGCAATTCCCGAGCTCATTTGGGATCCCAAAGGTGGGAAGGGGTGGCAGAAGGAATTCCTGAGCTCATTTGGGATCCCAAAGATTAAAAGGGGTGGCAGAAGCAATTCCCGAGCTCATTTGGGATTCCCAAGGTTGGAAAGGGTGGCAGAAGCAATTCCCGAGCTCTTTTGGGATTCCCAAGGTGGGAAAGGGTGGCAGAAGCAATTCCCGAGCTCATTTGGTATTCCCAAGGTGGGAAAGGGTGGCAGAAGCAATTCCCGAGCTCATTTGGGATTCCCAAGGTGGGAAAGGGTGGCAGAAGCAATTCCCGAGCTCATTTGGGATCCCCAAAGTGGGAAAGGGTGGCAGACACTCTTCCCGAGCTCATTTGGGATTCCCAAGGTGCTTTTGGCTCCTCCCCAAGGGGATCTGGGCCCGTTTGGATGTTTGCAGACCCTGGGGACAGGAGGAGTTTGCTGTGACCCCACTGTGACCCTACAGGGCTCAGTGCTCACATCAATGCCAGGCTTCCCCGGGGGTCCATCCTCTCCACGGGCTCCAGGCTCGCCCTTGGCACCCTGGGAAAGAGAAAATGTGGGATCAGGGCGGGATGAGCCCCTCGGGAAGGAGCAGGATCAGTGGGATCGGTGGGGGAGGATGAGGTACTCACCGGGGAGCCAGGGGATCCAACCGGGCCTTTGTCACCCTGTGAGAGGGGAGAAAAGGGGGAAAAAAGGGAGAAAAGGGGGAAAAAAAGGGGGAAAAGGG
>VZRF01014807.1:0-13574 GCA_013396875.1 Vireo altiloquus
GAGCTTTCCAGCAGCTCTCTGCAGTTCTGGCTGGGTCACGCCATAAACAAGCCCAAACCCTATTATTAGACTCTGGAAACTGCTGCCTTAGAGACAGGTTTGCTTATAAATATCCATCATTTTCTCTGTGGCTCTTCCAAGCTGGCGAGGAGAAGGAATCTCTGCTTGTCCAGGACGTGCTCTTGGAGCGAGCTCATCCCTCCATCCCCCCGAGTTCCAGCGGTGGGGATGGGACACCCAGAATCAGCGGGGTGGCGAATCCCAGCCCTTCCTGCCATCCTTCAGCTCTCCTTGCTCCCTGCCCAGCCTCCTCTGCAGGCTCCTGCTCGCTGCTGGCAAGGTTTTATTTAGGTGTCCCTCCTTTTCAGCCTCGAGGGCTCCCGGTGGGGACCTTGCCGGGTTTAACCGGGCCGGGAAAAGCTGCTCCAGCTCTTCCTCGGGCTCCCGGGAGAGGGCACCGTGCTCCAGGGGATCCGGGAAGAGCCAGGTCCGGAGGGGTGACACCCCGGGGATGGGCTGGGGAACTGGGGAGCTTTTCTGCCGGTGAAACTTCGCATTTCAGGCTGGAAATCGCAGCCTCCTCTGCGCTGCCCTGGAGGAGGTGATGCTGAGTTTATTCCCTCTGCCCAGCCACCGTGTCCCTGCTGCTGTGACAGCACCGGGAGGTTCGGTTTGGGGTGTCTCGGGTGGTTCTGTGGCAGGCAGAGGCTGCAGCATCCCTCCCTTCGTGTCCTCCACCGCTGCCATGGACAAACACTCCCCTGCCTAATTGGGATTATTCCCAGACCTCATTTTCTGCGGAGAGCTGACACTTATTGACAGATAATCCATGTCTGTATGGAAAACTCGTGATTAATTGCTTCCTCTCGGTTGGGCTCCCCGGGCTCTGTGTCGCAGGGTTTGCTAACAAACATTTCATCTCCCTGGCACTCGGAGAGGAAAAGCTGTGGGAGCTGCTGGGGAATCAGGGCTGTGCTCGTCCTTCCCAGCACTGACAGGCCTGGAGAGGAGAATCGTGGAGAAGGATTAGGTTCAATCCTTATTCACCTTTTTTTGGCCCAAATAGGTGTGAGGGAGCAGTAATTTATGAGAGAAATGGGTGGTCTGACTTCTCCATTTTGTGACAGTCACGAGAACAAGGCAGAACAAACCATAGGAGCTTTTTATTTTCCTTTCTTAGATCATAAAAACTCGCTGGGATTTTGGCTGCAGTGTGTATTCCACGCTTTTCAGGCAGGGAGATGTTTTAAATGTTAAAAACAGGGAAAGAAAAGATTTCAGGGAGCTCACCAACAGCGTCAGAGTTAACAGGGCTGCCTCTGAAATGTCACCTGGGCTCTGATGTGCCTCTGGTGCATGAATGATTTACAGGAGCAGCAGCTCTGAGCTGGGCCTGTCAGATGATCCAGAGCTGTGTTCCCACCTCCGAAATCTGCTTTTCCCCTCAGCTGTCTGGCAGTCCCCATGCAGGGCCCTGCAGTTACACCAGGAAAGGGCTGTGCATGGCAAGGGGGGTGAATTTGGGCTTTTTTTTGCAGCTCTGTGTGACCAGGGGCAGGCTGGAGCTGTGCCAGGGCAGGTTTAGGTGGCATTTCAGGGTGCTGGGCACAGGGAATGGTCCTGGCCCCGAGGCTGCCAGAGCTCCAGGAGTGTTTGGACAGCGCTGCCAGGGATGCCCAGGGTGGGATTTGGGGGTGTCTGGGCAGGGCCAGGAGCTGGATTTGACAATCCCCGTGGGTCCCTTCCATCCAGGATATTCTATTATTATATATTCTATTCATCCAGGATCTATTATTTTTGCTGGTGAGGTCACAGATGCGTTCCTGTGGACTCTGCTCCTGCCAGAGGGGTGGTGAAAACTGTTGATGTGTTTTTGTTCTTCACGCCCTGAATATCTCTGGCCAGTTCTGCCTCAGCTGACCGAGTGCTGCTGATGGTGCCGAGGGAAACTGGTGCAGGCAAAAGCTGATTTGTGCAACCTCTTGGGAGGATAAAAGAGGGCAGGGAGGGTCCAGCATCTCCCCAGGAGGAGCTGGGCTTGGTTTCCTGCTCTGCTGGAGCACTCTGTGTTTCTGGTGCTCTCTTCTGACTCCAGGGGTGTGGAGAACCCATTCCCTGCCATGGGAATTCCCTGGGTGTTGTCAGCTCCTCTCTGGGATCCCTCTGCCCGTGACTGTGCAGATCAATTGCCCAGTGCCACCTTCCAGGAGTATTTGCTGAGAGCCTTCCTTGTGTTTTGTGTTCCTGCTGCCTTGTGAGGGCTCTCACCAAAAAGGAGGATGAGCTGGCTTTTCCCCTTAACCAGTCAATGTTTACTCTCCTAGGCAAGCTGTTAAAGTGCTGCTGCACTCTTGTTTTTGGTGTTTGTTTCTCCTGCCTCGCTGGAATCTTGCCCCAGAGTCTCCCACACTGGCAGCTTTTGTTTGTGCAGCAGGGACCCGTGGGTGTTGCTAAATTCGGGGCTGGGGGAGCCTTCCAGGGACTGCCAGGTCGTGTTTGCCTCTTCTCCCCTGCCTGGGGGTGTGTTCCAGCCCCAAGGAGGGCTGGAGCTGGGGAAGGGGCAGCCACGGCATCATTTATTCAATGGAAAGGTGAAATCTTGATCTGGAGCTTGCAAACCTCGTCCAATCCCAAGGTGAAACCTCCAGAGGAAGCCACGTTTGTTCAATCCCACTGAAATCTGGAGGAAAGGTAACAAGGGTGGTCTCCAGCAGCAGGTTTTTTAGGAGTCCTGATAAACTTTGCCAGAGCTCCATTCAAAAGGATTTATGGTGTGTGCACCCCTTGTGTGTAACATTAACTGGAGCTTTGTCACTGCAAGTCCTTGATCTCTTTATTTTCAATTACTGAGACACTTAATTTCCCTATTTCTGCAATTCCTATGATCCCCAAGATTTTTTTTTTCCAGAGAGGGATGACATTTGCTGTCCTGCCTTTCAGTGCAGCTTTGCCTTGCTGCTTCACTCACGAGAGGCTCGAAGATCCTCCCTGGCAAACTGCTGGAATTGTTAAAGTTGTTTGGCTCCAGCAGGAAACTTTTCCCCTGCTCTGGTAGGGAAAGGCAGCCTGGTCCTTAATTGCTCTCTGCAGCTTGGCCAAGTGAAATCCATCCTTGTGCCCTCGGAGCTGAAGCCAAAAAAAATATCCCCAGTGGTGCCTGGTGCAGTGTAACTCCTCTCTGGGCGAGCCTGGCTCCGAGCCTGTCTCTCCTGGGCTTTATAACCTCAGCAGGAGGAAGATTTGAAGCTCTTGGTTGGTTTTGAAGGGTGATTTGCATCAATTTATCCTCTTTTGGTTCTGCCTCAGAAAGGAGAAATTGTTGGTAAAAAAGGTGTTTTGCCTTTTGGCACCAGTTGGGTTCATCTTCTCCGGTTGGGAATTATTTGCCCAACTCATCAGTTTTAGTTTGGTTGGTTTCTGCTCTGCCCTTTGCACTTTTAATTGTTTTGAGGGGTTTGTTCAAAATCCCAGTTCTGTGAAACCCTGCTGTGTGTCTCCATGTGGGGTCTGGAGCTGTCACCTTGCTGGAAGGGCTTGGTTTTCATGGTGCTTTCCTTCTGTAGGGACACTTCCCACAAAGAAATGCCCCAAAACAGTGCAGAATGGAGCTCGGACTAAAGCCTTGTCCTCACAGTCTGGTGAGAAAAATCAGGTTTCCCCCAGTTGTATTTTAACCCCACTGGCCTGAAGGGTTTGGGGTTTTTTGGTGTTTTTTTTTTTGTTTGTTTTGTTTTGGTTTTTTTGTTTAGGTTTTTTTTGTGTTTTTTTAGTTTGNAGGTTTTTTTTGTGTTTTTTTAGTTTGTTTGGTTTTTTGTTTAGGTTTTTTTTTTTGGTGTTTTTTAGTTTGTTTGTTTTTTGCCTTTTTTTGGTTTGTTGGGTTTTTCGTTGTTGTTGTTTTGGTGGGTTTTTTGGGGTTTTTTTGGTTGTTTTTTGGGTTTTTTGTTTGTTTGTTTTTGTTTTTTTTGGTTATAAACCAAGGATTTCTACATCCTGTTTAAAGGAAAAAAAAAACCCACTTCATGGAAGATTTGTACCCTGCAGATTCAGCTGTGCCGTGTCCAGAATCACCTCTGACACAGCAAATCCTCCAGCAAACCTTCGGCCTCGCCTGCCTCGTGACCGAAACCGAGGGGAGAGAACCAAACCCAGCAGCTGGTGCTGGCTCCAACCCCTGGGTGCTGCAGCTCAGAGGCTCAGGGCTGCCAGCTGCCTCTGCTCTCGGGAAATGTTTTGGCCATTTCTGTCCAGATACAGCCCAAAATAACCCCTCACACACTGCCTTCACCCCAAAAAACCACTGTGTGTTCTGCAAAACCCACCCTGCCTGCATCCCCGGTGGGTTTGGGAAAGCCTTTGCACAGTGCTTGGGAGGGAAACATTTTGATTTTTTTTTCTCTTTCCTGGACTGAGCATCACTCCAGGGGAGCATCTCCAAAACCTGGGGCAGGTGGTGATAAAAAAAAAGAGCTTTTTAAGTGTCACTTTTCCCCGCTCCCAGAGCTGTCCTTTGGGTCACACCAGCCCCATCCATCCCAGGGCTTTCTGCCCTCCCAAAATGGGGACATTTGATGCGTGCAGGTGTGGAGGAGCCGGAGGGAGCACGGGCGGGCAGGGCACAGCCCCGGCAGGGACAATCGGGGAGGGACAATTGGGACAAAACTGGGCACCCAATTACCCAAACTGGCACCACCTGGGAGCCCTGGGGCTGAGCTGAGCTGAGCTGAGCTCGCTGCTGCCGTGCAGGCCAGGCCGGGGGAGATTTTGGGTCACTTTTGGATCGCTTTTGGGTCACTTTTGGTTCACTTTTGGATCATTTTTGGATCACTTTTGGATCGCTTTTGGATCGCTTTTGGATCGCTTTTGGGTCACTTTTGGATCGTTTTTGGATCGCTTTCGGGTCACTTTTGGATCGCTTTCGGGTCACTTTTGGATCGCTTTTGGATCGTCAGGTGGAGGTGCGTTCCTTTTTTCATTCCTTTTTGTGTTCTTTTCCGCGTTGTTTTCTTGCCTTGATTTCAGAGCGGGGAGGGGAGGTTGCTCCTAGGCACTTTTTTGGTTGCTCCTAGTCACTTTTCGGGTTCCCAGCTGAAATGTGTGGCTGTTTTTTCCCTTTCGTTCCTGGCTCTTTCCGAGCCTCTCCGGGTCCGGAAAGGTTTCCCCCATCCCCCAGTGACCCCGCTGGGAACAAGGCAGAGCTCCCAGAGCTGCACCAGAGCTGCCAGCAGCTGACGTTGCCTTTCCCCTGGGAGTCTCTCCAGGCTTATTTTTAGGCGGTTTACAATTAATTCTTTTGGAGAAAAAAAAAAAAAAAAACACAAAACAACAAACCAAGCAGAGGCGCCATTGTGGCTTCTAAGAACTGTTGATAGAAAAGGCAGCCCTTTTAAAGGCTGGTATTCTGGGACAAAACCCCCAGGGAAAGGGAAAAATGTGGCTGTGTCGTGCCAGGGCTCCAGGCAACGTGTTCAAAATAAACCACAAATGCCGAGGTTTTGCTTCCACTCTGCTCTTCTTACTCAGCCTCCAGTTCTGAGTCAGGGGTGAGGCAGGGATGAGCTGCTAATGAATCCTCCTTTTCCTGCTGGTGCTCCGTGTGTTTATCTCGACTCAATCGTGGCATCCGAGAGGGTCAGAATGGAGTTTTTGGGGCAGCTTGGAGCTCAAGGAGCTCGGGGAGCAGAGAGACTTTTCCTGATGGGGGTTTTGGAAAGCCTTCCCCCAAAATTCCTGCTGTTTTCACTGCTGAAATGAAGGGAATGGCACTCGGAGTATTTGCTTTTCAAGTCCATCTTGCCCCGTGGAATATGAAATGCACCAGTTATTGTCATTATTGCCAATATTTGGGATGTATTTGGTCAAAGAACTGAGAAACGTCTGATCTTTTTAGAGCTCTGGCCTCTCCTCAAAAATGCGATTATTTTAAATAAACATGAAGATGAAGGTGGAGTGTTTGGGGGCCACAGGAGTGTCTTTGGAGCAGAGGCTGAGGGTTAAACGGGGAAGGGTAAAGGCTGAAGCCACTTGCTCCCAGAAGGAGGTCAAGGTTTTGCTTATTTTTAACGGGAGCTTGGCACAGTTGGGATCTGTGTCTGTTGGCCAAGGGTGATTTGGGGCTGGAAGTGGAGAATTGCGGTGGCTGTGACCCTGTGAGGAGGGTCTGGGGCCCCTTTTTGTGGGGTTTAGGGCAGAACATGTCCCTCTCGGTGGCTGCTGGGTTTGTGGTCTGTGCCTTTGGCTTCAGGCAATTCCTGCTGGACCAGAGCTGTTGGACTTCGAGGGTTTTGTGTCTGTTTTTGTGGTTATGTGCAGGTTTTTTTGGGGGGTGGGTTTATTGTTTTTCACCTTGCTGCATCCAGGGCTGGTGGATGGCTGGGGAAATTTGGCAGCTGTTTCATTTTCCAGCAGGAAAAGTTCCGTGCTTTTGATGCCAAGATGATTTTTTTTGCCTTTTCTTTTATACCCCTCTTATATACCCTTTTATATAGTTTTATGTGTTCTTAGTGCTTTTAGCCCACACACTGTAACTTCCCAAGGCTGATAACTTGTCTGAGACTCACTGTACTGTTAAACCAAAAAAACAAATAGTTTGGAAGTCCCAGACACCAAGGGCCTCTCCAGAACACATTTTGGAACCTCAGACAGGCCCAGCCAGGGGGAAGGTTCCTCACAACGAGGGCTTCACTCCAGCCTCTCACTGGGGAATCTTTGATAGATGTGCTAATTAGCAAGGCCTATAATTGTGTGCATTTTGGGGCATTCCACCTGGACCAAGTGCTGCACCCAAGGATCCTTAAATAAATACCGAGGTAAAAAACCCCTTTTCCCCATAAACTGTGTTTTGGTTTGAATTTTAAGACCGAGGAAAGGCAATCAATACTTTGCTGCCGCTCCGGGGGAAGGAGAGAGGACTAAGGAGCTCTTGGGTGAAGTTTAAAGCCCTGATTGCCCAGAGCAGGACTTCTCCAAGTGACCGAGATGTAAATTGTTAATTATGAACAGAGCAGCCCGTCCTGGAATGAGGGAAGGAACGGGAAAATGTTGCCTTTGCTCCCTTCTGAGAGGTTTTGCCCTCTGAGCTCTGTTCGTGGCAGCGCCTGAGCTGAGCAGTGATGCTCTCCGAGACAGAGAGAGGAGCTATTTATTTTTGTACAAATATATATATTATATCCTACATTTGTTGGGGGTCCTGGTGAGCACTGCCGTGCTCTGATAAGGCATTTTCCATGGAAACAGCCACCTGAGCCCCCCCGGCTGCTCCCCGAGCTCTGTGCAAAGGCAGACCCAGGCGATTCAGGGTATAATTTCCCCTATTGACGTCAGCCCTGCTCCCTTCCCGGCTCTCTGCTCCCCAGCGGGGAGTTCTGAACTCCCAAAATGTGCCCGAGCATTGGCAGGGCGCTCTGAGCTCGGTAAATGGCCATTTGTGGGTATTTTGGGAACACACCTCCCCATCAGCTCCCCGTGTGCTGCCGCACTGCAAACCAACCCCACGCGGATCCTTATCACAACACTGTCGCCTTTATTTGCTGATAAGTCACTCCAGCAGGGGCTGTTACATAAAACCACGTCGTGGCATTTCCCTGGCAGGAAATCACCAGGTTTTAGGGACCTTTTTGAGTGGAGAAATCTCTCCCGAAAGCCACATGTTTAAACTCCTTCCCGGCAGAGCAACAGCTCTGGGGAAAATGGAGCCTTCCTGGGAGGGATGTTGGATTGGAAACCCTGGGAAATGGGCAGGTGGAGCTTTTGATTCCTTGTCCTTTGTAGGATTTCTGGGGTTTCTAACAGCAGGCAGAGTTTCGCTGTGGTTATTAAATTATTGGCACTGGGTGGAATTCTCTGCTGCTGGAGCTGCAGGTAGGATTTTTCATCGGGGCCATTTCTTTTAAATTAGAGGATGTCGCTTCCGTGGTTTCAGTTTCTACTCAATCTTGTGGTTTTACACTCAGATTAACCTTGAATTTCTTTGTTTGCCTGCGTGTCCATGCTCTTCTACAATTTACTTTTTGTTCTGCTGATTTTTAACCACTGAGAATCAGGATAACCCCTCCAAAATCAGATTAATATCAGGTTTAGTCCGCTCAGAGCCTGTTCCTTTAGCCTTGCAAACCTCAGCTGATGGCACTGAGTTATTCCTTTTACCTTGAGGTGCAAGCAATGGAATCCTCAAAGCACTGGGGGCAGAAACATTCCCCTTATTTCCCCACTCATTTCCCTGATCCTTATTTGAGGGCTTGCCTCAAATTCAGAGCCGATTCCCTGCGAGGGTCACCCAATTAGAAGTTTCTTTTCACCTTATTTAAAAGGAGCTCTCTGCCGTCTGACCTCCCCTCCAGTGCAATATTCCCATCAGAAAATCCTCTGAATCAGCAGAACCCTCTGGTGTCTGAACTCTCAATCCTTTCCCCACTGTGACCTGCTCGGCTCTGCTCCCATCGGGGTCAGGCTTGCAGAATTTTGGCCTCATTTTCCAGTCCCGCACTTTGCCTAGCAGTGGAGGGAGAAAGGGAGCAAAGGAGAATTAATTCCTGCTGTAGTTTATATTCAGTCTGACAGATTTCTCAATTTCAGGTGATTAATTGCAAAATCCACCCACGCTTGGGGTTTTTTTTTATAAGCTGCCCATCAGTTCCGTTCTTACTTGGAAATCACAACAGTTAGGATGAGACTGGTTGGTTTGTTTTTATTAAATATCCTAAAATGATATTAGCATGAAACCCAGCATGTGTTTCCCTTTTTTTTTCAGTTACACCCATAAACTTTCCCCTTACATTTTGTGTTCTTCAGAAAATAAGTGTTTGCAACAAGGCAAGGTCTTAGAAGAGGGGGGGAAATGTGATTTCGATTTAAAATAAATGTGGTTTCACTTGCACTCTGATGTGCACAGGCACCAAGGGGTGTGACCCAGTCAGGATTCCTCACAGGGAGGGAGGAAAGGAATCTGAAACACACTCGGAGCACTGAGAGAGGGAGAATTCAGCAGCAGATGAAGCCTCCAGACTCTCCCATGGCCTGGCTTTGCACCTGGGGCTGTCTCCTCCTAGAACTTGCCCTTTCCCTTTCCCAGGATGCTTTCCCTCCACTTTCCCTTCAGCTCATCTTCCCCACATCCCCTCTCCTTTGCCCTGCACCGAAAGGGGATGAAGCTTTTCCAGCCTTATCCCGACAGGGTTCAGGACGTGGTGTGAGGGGACCAAGGGCTGGAGCTGTGCCCAGCAGGGCTGATGTGCAGCAAATTCAGAGTTTCAGGGTTTCCCTTGGATTGGGAAGTGGCTCAGCAGCAGAGCTGTGTGCCCTGAATTCAGACATGGTTTTAAGGCTCCTTTTGGGTTTTCCAAACCAGCTCAATAACAGGTGTGTACCCTGAATTCAGGCACGGTTCTAAGGCTCCTTTTGGGTTTTCCAAGCCTGCCCAGCAGCAGAGCTGTGTGCCCTGAATTCAGACATGGTTCTAAGGCTCCTTTTGGATTTTCCAAACTAGCTCAATAACAGAGCTGTGTGCACTGAATTCAGGCACGGTTCTAAGGCTCCTTTTGGGTTTTCCAAGCCTGCCCAGCAGCAGAGCTGTGTGCCCTGAAATCAGACATGGTTTTATGGCTCCTTTTGGGTTTTCCAAACTAGCTCAATAACAGAGCTGTGTGCACTGAATTCAGGCACGGTTTTAAGGCTCCTTTTGGATTTTCCAAGCCTGCTCAGCAGCAGAGCTGTGTGCAGAGCCCAGTCCCAGTTCTGAAGCTCCCGTTGGGTTTTCCAGGGCCGTGTCCCTGTGCTGTCACCCTGCTGTGACCTGTGCCAGTGCCGTGCCAGCCCCGCTGCTGACAGCAGCCCTGTCAGCCACAGCTCACTGCAGGAGAGCTCTGCTGGCCCCAGGCCCGCGGGGAAATGCTGTGTGAGGATTTACAGGCTCTGACCCGGCCGAGAGGCAGGGCTGAGCTTTCTCCTGTCTCACTGGGATAAGGATGGCTTAGCCTGTGTGTTTTGGGGGTGGCAGGGGAGGGAGGAAGCATCCTCCAGACAGCTTGGGAGGTTAGCTGAGGTCTCCTGAACGTGTGAGCTCCTCTGCTTGGCTGTGCCTGCGAGCAGTGACAGACTGGGAGTGTGGGAGGGGATCTGTGGTGTTTTCCCTGTGTCCTGTTTGTGGGGACAGGTGACCCTGTCAGGGGGTCTGTGGTGCTTTCCCTGTCCCAAGAACCCCTCAGGGACTGCTGTTTGGGGCAGAGTCACCACCTAAAAGCAGTTTTGGGGTGGGAGAACAGGTGAATTCAATGGTTCTCCTCTAACTTTTGCACTTTATCTCCAAACATCATACTTTGGTATCAGCCAAAACATTAAGGGTCACAGGAATGTCACTAGTGATGTTTAAAAAAGAGCTGCTGAGGTTTTTTCCACTGGTTTTTGATCTCATTGTAAGTAATTTTGAATGACTCTTCTGTTAATGAAGTGCAAAGTGCTGTGACAATCCTGTGGCACAAAGGTTTCCAGTCTGTCCAAATTTGTATTTGGCAAAAGCCAGTGGTGCCAACAACCCCCAGCGTTGGTTGTGAATGGGAAGCAAACCTCAGTCTAGAAAATGCAGTGATTGCAGCTGGCAGGGATTTCCTTGGTGCCTCAGAGAGAAAATAACCTGACCCTAATGAAGACAAGAGTGGCAGGCGCTGCTTGAGCTCACTAGAAATTTAAAAAATGAAATGCACATATTCTTTATTTTGTATTAATACACTGTAACTGCTTTACAGAGTCCAGCAGATCATTTGCATGTAAATACTACAGATGAACTTGCCAAACTGGAGCTCACAAAACTAGTGCATTTATCCCAAAGCAGAGACTAAACCCTCTAAATCCTTAAAAAAATACATTAAAGAACATACCACACACACACATATTGCACTTTTCTCCGTATGAAATTTGTACCCCATATACATCACACCAAAGTCTCTTCAAAGGAGGCTGTAGTACAAGATAATAAAGCTAATAATTACTCTAACAGTAGTGTACACAGTTCTCTAATGTTAGAACAGAACAGATTGGAACAAAAAAGCCACTTCAAAGGAGTAGGAAGTGGTGCCCAATGGATCCTCGCTGTATGAGAAGGCTTCAGAAGCCTTTTAGTCCTAACTGGCTTAAAGGAAATTACATGAAATGTTAAATATGCTTTTGGCTGAGGGGAAAGAGTCAGGCTAAACTACATTAAAAAATACTGCAGCTTCCCCCTGCCCAGCACTGCAAAGCTCAAAGGAGCTCAGACTGGTTGGCACATCCTGATAAATGAATTGCAGAACTCCAGAACGGAATTATTTTTATCTTTTTGAGTCCTGAAACGTGCAGGATCCTGGAGCTGGATGGGGAAGGAAGTGGTTATGGTTTTCTGGCAGTCACCCAGCAGCTGGAGCAGGGCTGGGGCTGTCTCTGGAGTGCTGGATGGAGCTTTCTCTGCACTCTCACTCCCACTGCAGAGCGCGTGGGTCGTGCCGTGGGCTGGGGAAGGAGGAGTGAAAGGACAGGGCTCTGCTTCCTCTCTGCTCCTGCTCTGCTCTGCTGCAGTTTCTGTCTGCCCTGCCTCCATCAGCCCCCCCAGGTGTCTCTGGGTTTGTGTGCTCCAGACAGGTTTCCTTCTGAAGGGAAACCACACGAGGAGAACCTTCTCTCTCAGCTGTTTAAAGCAGAACTCTCTGGCCGTCCTTCTCTTGTGATCCCTGCTCCTTAAACCCTCCTTTGCTGCTGCTGCTGCCTCGAGAATCCCTGTGAGAGCAGAGGTAGGAGCTGAGCAGTGTGGATGGAGCCAGGCGTGGGCCAGAGCAGGCTCCAGAGAACGGGAGCACACAGGGACCAGCTGCCTTCTGTCCCTGTTCAACCCTTCCCCCTTCACACACAGTGGCCCAACTCCTCCTATTGCACGTTTTAATGTGGTCTTATTGCTGTAAATGCTGATTATCCACCTCCCTGCACCCTGGGGATTTGCAGTGCCAGAGACCAAACCTTCCAGCAAACTCTGGTGTGATCAGCACAGTTCCCCTCGCTCGTTGTGCTTTAATGAAGCTGCAGTTGTGCTTGATGTTTGCTCAGGAAGGGCTGGCCTGGCCACTGGCCACTGGCCTGGCCTGAGCCACCATCCTGCAAGGTTAGAGGCAAACCCCAAACTGGAGATCTCAGCTCCCTGAGCCACCCAAGCCCTGCTGCAGTGGCTCAGAGAGGTGGCACCTCCTGAACCACCAAGCTCTCTCCCCCTCCCCTGACTTGGATTTCCTGGCTGGAAAGCTCTGCAGACACAACTCCAGGCGGAGCTGGAGCATCCCTTGAAATGGTCGACACATCAACAGTTTGATGCTAAAATATTGCTGTAATACTTTCAGTGTCCTATTTACACGAGCCACTCGAACGCTGAGGAAGTTTAAACATGTCCCACACGGTGGGACGTGTGCTCTGAAGGGACTTTGGCCACAGCAGGGATATAAATGGGGTATTGTCTACTTTCTTCAGAAAAAAGCATAGAGGCTGATAAAGAACTGAAAAAGGCACAGCACTATCACTTCACAGGGGTGTTTTTTTTCTTTTTATAAGCTCATTGTTTTTTTTTTTATCCTTAAAGTTCTAAAACCCTAAATAATTGTCCAAATATACAAAGCTCAATAAAACCACCAGCAACACATACTGCAAATTCAAAACACAGTTTTGTTTGCTTGTTTTTTTGTTTGTTTTTTTTTTGTTTTTCTTTTTAAACGCAACCCAGGGACAGGTGGATCCTTTCCAGCGAGCAGAACTTCTCCAGGACGGAGCCCTCCTGCAAAAGGGGGTGATTTTAAAAGCCACCTAGGTGGATTTGATTATTTTTAATGCCATTTTCTGCAGCTCTTGCTCTCTCTCTCTCATGGTTCTCCTTACCTTCTGTCTCTGTTGGCTCATCCTTGATCCTCCACAATTCCGATCCCCACCCAGAGGTCTCTCCAAACGCTCCCCAGGTTTCCTTTGACAAAGTCCAGGCGTCCCTTGCTCCAGATTCCTTCAGCAGACAGTGTGGAGCTCCTTGGCAGGCTTGGGAAATCCTGTTTGGGTGCCAGCAGGAGGAAGGGGAGGCTGCCTGAGACGCTCAGGGCTGGCCACGGAGCAGTTCCAGACCAGGAGCTCAACCAAAGTGCAACTTCCCTGGAATTCCATCTCGTGCTCCTGGTTCTCCAGAGGATTTCAGTTGCCATCAGTGCAGACCCAAATCTACCCTGAATTTCAATGAAAACTATTGCTTTTATTGCCAAGAAGTATGAGAAGTGTGCACTCGCTCTCCTCTCTCCGAGTGGACGTTGGATGAATGCTGACAAACTCCCCAAATTCTTTCAGAAGGGGCCATTTCCTTCCTCTTGAAATTCACTTTTTTTGCCCTCCTTCCACGCAGACTTTGTGGGATGAAGCTGCACTCTCTGTTCTCCATCCCTGGCTGCTGGGGGCCAAACACCTCCTGCTTTTTTTTTCCTTTGTTGGTTTGTTTTTCTTCTTTTTTCCTTCCAGCCAGGCAGATTTTTTACCTCCCCCATCAATTCCAAAGGTGTCGAAAAACTACCATGAATTCCGGGTGGGGGTGGGGG
>VZRF01014807.1:21644-41090 GCA_013396875.1 Vireo altiloquus
GAAAAGAGGAGGAGGAGGCTGGGAGGGCAGGAGGGAGCTGACCTTGGCCACGCTCTGCTCGGCGATGGTGCTGGGCCGGCGCTGGCGTCCATCCACGCGCTGCTCCACGGGAAAGCTGCTCCGGTGCGACTTGAGCCTCTCCACCAGCAGGTAATAGATGGCAGCAAAGTGGTTGTAGCTCTTGTTCTGCAGGGACTGAGGAAAGAGAACACGGAGAGAGTGTGGCAGTATTGAGAGGCAAAACTTTCTGATAAAGCCTTGTTGCCTTAGGAAAATCCTGGCTTAGGGCTGTTGCAGCGGCTGGAGAAAGGCTGTGAGAACAACCCAGAAAAAAAACCTCCCCAATTAGTTTTTACCCTTGTAAATGTAGTATCAACAAAAGCAAAAAAGCTAAACAGCAGGAAAAGAAAAAAAAGTATCTACAATTTTGTTTTATCCCAACAATGTATCTACACCTAATATTTTTCTAAATACTTAAATACTTGTACTAAACCACTAAGAGTATATCATAATTAACAATAACCAACGAATCTCCTGTGATAATTTAGTAACCGATAACTATACAACACAAATAATAACATCCAAAAATCTATATAAAAAATCGACTTTAATAAAAACTTATTAAAAATGTCTTATAATTTTTTTCTATTAAAAAAAACCCAAAATCTACTTTTAATGAAAACTTTTTTACATGTTGTCCAAAACACAGCCTGTGTGTGTCAGGACAACGACGACACGGCAGCAGCCAGATGGGTGCTGTCATTTGTGTTCTGCCACAAAAAATATGGAATTTGGGGGGTTTAGGAGCTGTTCTGAGCTGAGAAGGGTTCAAAGCAGCATGGCAGGGACAGGAAAACATCAGAACTAGAAGTGTGGTGAGCTCCCAGATCGGTGGGACACTCACAGACACCACTCGGACCCTGCAGAAGGCACTGAGCTCAAGGAAATGATCCTGGGAATTCCACAGGGCATCCTGCCTAGGAGAGGGCAGCCACAGCAGATGCTCTCTGCTTTCATGCTCCTGCTGGGATTTTCTTTGACCACCCCCTTAAAAGCTCCAAATGAATTTACTTTGATTCTCATTCGCCACACTCTTAAAAGCTCAAAACGAATTTACTTCCTAATTCCCTCTGGTCTCTCTTCAGCTGCCAAGTTAATGATTTATCCAGCCCCACTCAGGAGGGAATTTCACCTCCATTTGAAGTGTTTCACCTCCATTTGAGGTGTTTTACCCCCATTTGAGGTGTTTTACCTCCATTTGAGTCTGTTTTACCCCCATTTGAAGTGTTTCACCTCCATTTGAGGTGTTTCACCCCCATTTGAGGTGTTTCACCTCCATTTGAGGTGTTTCAACTCCATTTGAGTGTGTTTTGTTTCCATCTGAGTGTGTTTTATCCCCATTTGAGGTGTTTCACCTCCATTTGAGGTGTTTCACCTCCATTTGAGTGTGTTTTGTTTCCATTTGAGGTGTTTCACCTCCATTTGAGGTGTTTCAACTCCATTTGAGTGTGTTTTGTTTCCATTTGAGGTGTTTCACCTCCATTTGAGGTGTTTTGTCTCCATTTGAGTGTGTTTTGTTTCTATTTGAGGTGTTTTACCCCCATTTGAAGCGTTTCACCTCCATTTGAGTGTGTTTTACCCCTATCTGAGGTGTTTTACTCCCATCTGAGGTGTTTTACCCCCATTTGAAGTGTTTTACCCCCATCTGAGGTGTTTTACCCCCATTTGAGGTGTTTCACCCCCATCTGAGGTGTTCTACCCCACCTTGAGCTTTACCTCCACTGTTTTCTGCTGGTCTATGCCCAGGCTGTGCATCAGCCTCAGCACCTGCTCGTTGTACTCGCCCAGGGAGGGCTCATTCTCCTCTCCTGGTGGGTACAGGATTGGCCTCTGGGCAGGAACCTCCACCAGCATCCACTTGTGCTCCTTGATCTGAGCGATGGTCAAACGTTTGGATGGGTCCAGCACCAACATTCTCCTGATCAGGTGCTCACACTCTGGTGGAAGAGGAAAATAAAATAAAACCAAATTATAAACTTGCTCAGTGACCTCCCAGCCCCAGAGTTGCATCACTGCTGCTGAACACAGCTCCTGAAGGCTTAAAAAAAAAATCTCTCAAAACAAGATTAAAAAAAAAAAATCACATTAAAGTGGAGAAAAGCCCCAAATTCTTCAAATCCGAGGCACGGCCAACAGTGCCATTCCCCCCCTGCACCCCAGATTAGCCTGGATTTTATTCAAACCACACCAAAAGAGAGAGTGAAGCCACAGCAGTGTTACCTTCTGACATGAAATAAGGGATCCTGAACCTCCCCTCCAGGACTCGCTGCCTCAGGATGGGCAGGGTTGGGCCATCGAAGGGCAAAGCTCCACACACCAGCACATAGAGCACCACCCCCATGCTCTGTGGGGAGAAAAAGGCAATTTTCCATCATTCTGTTCTGCTGAAAAAGGGGATTTAGGTGGAAAAGGAGGGAGCTGCACACAGGGGAAGTGCCTGAGAAGTGAACCCCAACTTCAACTGAGAATTTCGGGGGATTTTTATGAATCTCAGCGTTGCCCAAACAAAAAGCAACCCTCAGACAGCAGCCACTCAAAGTAAAAAACTGTAATATTTTATATTTAAAGCCTGTGGGGAAGAGTTTCTGTGAACAGCCAGCTTGAGGGGATTATTTAATGTGAGCAAAAGGGGATGAAATGGGCAAGAGCTCTGCTCCAACTGCTCATTCCTGGAAGGATGGGAGCGAATTGGCACTGCCAGTGGGAATGTCCTTGCCAAAAAATAACAGTGCCACACTCCACGGGAGAACCACACCAGCCTGACACTGCACTGGGTCTCTCAAGGGGGAAAAAGCAGGTGCTGACCTCAGAACTTTGTGAAAACACAGAGGTTTTACAATTAAATATGTATTTTTAAAAGAACTCCCTGCCAAAAACTGGACTGGGGATTGCTGTGAGCTCCTTCACAGAACCCTTAACTCAGAAGTGAAGATGATTTTGTTTTAAATACAAACACCTTCTCTGTGGGCAGGCAGGTCCTGTTAATGATTTAGGACCTTATATAGGTAAGGAATATTTACCAAAGTTCAGGGATTCCCCTCTGACGTCCAGAGAGTCACCTGGCTGACGTCTGCCCTGTGTTTATCAGTTCCCAAAGGTCCAGGAAGGCTGGAGCCTTTTTCAAACCAATATTTACTGGGTGCTTACGTACACAGAATCAGCACACGGCCGAATAAATGAGTGTAAAAGCACAGGTTTTATTTATTTTGTTAAAAACTTCACAGAGTTTTTATTTGTGAAGGTGATTCGGATTAATTTAAATTAACTGAGCAGCCCAAAGTGGATTTCCATGGTCAAAAAGTCAGTGCCTGGGTGATGCTCGTGCAGTGTTCTCCAGCCTGCCAATCATCCTGTCTCTGGCTGCTTTAAGACGTGAATCCAAAAATTAACATAAAATCAGGAAATTAAAATACGACTCCCCTAAAACCACCAACAAAACCAAATCAGGAATGAAAAGCAGGCTCTGGAGGGTGCCCAGAATCTCTGCAGTTCATTTTAGTCCCTTTCCCAGAGCATCAGAGCAGGGATTGCCCTCTCCACCCTCCTCAGTTGGAATAAAACACACAGAGACACCAACTCCAACCCAGGCAGCTGCTCCGGGAGGATTCTGGGGCACAAAGGAGCTCAATTCCAGCTCCGAGATCAAAGCAGAGCAGGCTCCTCTCTCCTCTGTCTGGGCTTCAGAACCCTTCAACCTCCTCAAGGTTCAATTCCCACTTAGCCCAGAAAGCACTAAAAGGCACTGAAAAAACACAAATTTCACTCATCCAGCCAGGGAGCTTCTGGAGGAGTTTTTTCCCCCCTCTGACATCCACCTGCAGTGAACACTTAGCAGCCACCTGGACAGGAAACCCCAATTCCATTCAGAGTTAAGCTGCATTTTTGGACACTCAAGGAATAAACCTCAAGAGGAACAACTTGTCTGCACCTTCAAAGAAAAATCAAAGATTCCAGACCCGTAGCTTAAAATTAAAAGAAAATCAAGGGTTCCAAATCTGCAGCTTTAAAGAAAATCAAAGGTTCCAAATCTGCAGCTTAAGAACAATCAAAGATTCGTTCCAGCTTCCCCAAAGTTGACTGGAATGCAGTTAAAATAAAGGATAATGGTACCCAAATGTCCAGCTGGGGTCCCTCGTACTGCTGGCCTTCAAAGACTTCTGGGGCTGCGTAGGGAGGACTCCCACACCACGTTGTCAGAGGCTCCCCACTCTTATAGAAATTCCCAAAGCCAAAATCTGTGGAAAAACCAAAGGGAAAAGTCACTCCAAGCTTCCAGTGCAGCACAAGGAATAATGACAGGCATGGCCCACCTTGATTCCATCCCAAATCCTTTTGTGGGGACCACCACTGAAATTTTTGGCATGCTGGATGTCCTCTGTTGCTGTTTTCCTGCTGTGGGATTATTAAAATGCAGCAAAAACCTTCCCAACCTGGAGGAGTTCTGAGTAAACTCCAGTTTATAAACAGTTGAATCATTAAAATTCAACAAACCGACAGCCACAGCAGATAAATGAGATTACTGACTTGCCAAGAGATAATCTGAGATTTCCTGGGTTTTCCTTAGGTGCTCTCTAGCCTTGAATACACAACAAATTTTGACAAGCTTTGGAGCTGGGAGGAAGGAGCTGTGCCAAGAGCAACAGGCATGGGAAAACACTGGGGAGTTTTGCTGGGAAGGACACTGCTACTGGGATTGTCTGCAGCCCTTGGAATCACCAATCCATAAATAAATTTAAAAAAAATTAAATATGTCTTTTTACGGTTTGATACAGGACTGTTTGATACAGCTGTGGTCTGATAGCAATCAGAATTTTTATAACCCAGTGGCAAAAAGCAAAAGCAGCGTGCTTGGAGGGAGACAGAGGCTGGTGCTGCTGTGACAAACAGGACTGGGGCTGTTGATTCAGCTCCCAATGCCTCCCAGGGATGCTGGGAACGCTGATCAGCAGATAGCAAAGCTGATAAGCACCGTGGTTATCACAGGCTCTGCTGAACCACCCCATTCACCCTGCTCCTGCTGCCTGTGCTGCTCAGAGGAGCCAGAAAACCATGAGAGAACCCTCAGAACCAAAGCAATGGAGAGATATTTAACAAAGACTCCAAGAAAAGTCACTCCGGAGTTGGTTTAGAGCCCTCAGAAATCAAAGCAATGAAGAGAGATTTAACAAAGACTCCAAGAAAAGTCACTCCGGAGTTGGTTTAGAGCCCTCAGAAATCAAAGCAGTGAAGAGAAATTTAACAAAGACTTGAAGAAAATTCACCCCTGGAGTTGGTTTGGAGCAGCTGGAGCTGAACCTGCCCTGACCCCGAGCTCGGTGGGAATGGGGAGCAGGAGCTCCAGCAGCCCTTTAATGGAATTCCACCTGCAAGATCACTCAAAAACGGAGCAGTTCTGGGAACACTGGGAGCGCAGAGGGGTTTGGAGCAGAGGATGAACACGTTTTGCCATGAGAGAACACCTCACACTCCCCTAAGCCCCTGGTGCATGTGGAACCCCAAACCTCCGAGAGGCCTGTCCGGGATCGGGGTCAGCACACCCCAAACCCAACCCCACTGGGTGAACTTTTGGGACCTGGCCACCATCAAAGGGACCCTGCTGGCTGTGAGAGGCCGGGCTGGGAGCCAGGGCTGCGGGTGAAGGTCAGGTGCCACCGGAGCGTCACTGCAGAGCCCTGGCACGCACGGACGGGCCCAGGAACGTCACCAGGCCCCAGGGCTGCCAAGGCCAAGGCCGGCTCAGATTCCAAACTCACCCAGGAACCATGCATAGAACATCCCTGCTGCCCTTCCTCCCTCATCCTCCTGCAAAACACCTCCAGCTGGAAGAACACAGGGGGGACAATAAAATCTACCCCAAATCCTGCCATCACTCTGTGTCCTCCCCATCACTCTGCGTCACGTTTTCCCCCTTTTTCCTTTTCATTCCTGTCACAGCCAGACTGCTGTTGTGAATTTTTTTTTTTTTTTTAATTATTATTCTCTCTGAGAAGACTTTTCTTCACACAGAATTGGCTTGGCAACCGTGACAATGCTTGGGGAGGCACGGAGCGATTCCTCCTCTCCAGAAGCATTTTGCCACTCCGTGTAGGTGTTGTTAAATCTGATTTCTCCCCTCACTTATCTCGGATTTGTCAGGTTTTCAACATCCTCGTAGCGCTGCAGATAAACATCAGGTTTTTATCTCTGAACTGCAGCTCTTACTCGGGTGCCACCCTCATAAATCTTCCTATCAGATTCACAAGTACAAGAACATTTATTTGTAAGCACAGCTAAAGAAAGCGTGACCTGCTTGGGAACACGAGGATTTCAAAATCCTAAAAAAAGTGAAATTCTTTGCCTGCCCAGACTGGGATTTAAAGTTCCCTCTTTGGTGATTTCTTCAAAAAGAAACATGAAGAAATCTGAGCAGCAAAAGGAACAGAGCCAATAGGAGAGAAGCATCAGGTTTATGTTAATAAATTATTACCTTTAGATGCTGAATCTCACAACACATAATGGTTTTATTTATTTATTTATTTATTTATGGAAACCAGAAGGACCTCAAGAGCAAGGACATCCTGGAGCTGATCCTGGCCTCTGCTCCCTCTCTGAGCAGGAGAACTGCACAACTTGCAGTGCTCAACTGGGTGGAAGAGCAGCTCTTGGCTGGCATCTGATGGTCTTGTGACAGCACAGACGATTGAGCTTTATCAGGCAAATTCATGAATGAAAGGGCTGTGAATTGCTACCAGAAGGAGCAGCCAAGGAGGCACAGACACAGCAAGTGGGAATTCCTCACCAGTCCCTGTGCCCGGGGTAGGAGCATTATTTACCTGCAAAATGATTTCCCCATCCTGCCTTTGACCTGCACTTCTAAACCTTCAATTTCTTCCTTTTTTTTAATGACCAGTGAACAGCAGAATCCTTCAGGTCTGAATTTCAGCTTGCACTGACAACACCAAACGCTGCCAGACACCTCCTGAGTAGCACTGGGCTTTTTCACATAATACAGGAATTAAAACCAGCACTCTGTATGTAAGCAACTGGCTCTTACCTTTACAAAATACAATTCTGTTCTGTTGTTGGACAAAATCATTCCCTGGATGGGGAGATCACCATTATTTGTTGGGGTGCACAACTTCTTGTGGTCACCCCTTTTTGTTTCCATTAAAATGGCTGTTAAACAATTGTTAAGCACTCCAGCATGGACAGCATCCATGAAAACCCTCTCAAAGAAAAAAACTCAGGATTTAGACAGGATCCTGGATGCTTGGTCCACGGGGCTTCCTCAATTTTTAATTACTGCTCTGGCAGCCGAGTTGTCCCAATTTTTGGAGTGGCCAGGATTCAGTTCAGCACAAAACAATCAAGAGTCTCTCATTCTCTCTCTTCCCCCTTGCACTGCTGATGCTACATTCCATATTCCATATTCCATCACTACTTTGCCATTGCTGATGTGCCATCCTGGATCCAAAGTGGCCATTTTGAACCCCAAAAATGTCTAATTCCAGAGGAAACATCACTGATGTTGGAGGGAAAGATGTGCCAGCCCTCTAAAAAAACCCCACCAAACGTATGCCAGCCACAGAATTCCAAAAGGACTGAAATTGGGCTCATTACCAGAGGACCGAGATTATATAATGGAGTGATCTTAACATTTGCCTGAATCTGCACGTTTAAAAAAAAACCCACAAAAACCCAAAAATCCCCCCTCATCTGCAGCATTGTGCTCAGTTGAATAAACTCAGTGTTTGTGCAATCTGCAAATATTGGCTCTCCGCAGTTGTGCTGTTTGGTTTCTCAATCTCATCACCCCCTTCAGAAGAACCCTGAATTTCGGAGGTATCGTTTTTTTTCACGCACATCACGGCAATGGAATTTGTTTTCCCGGTAAAAATGGAAACAGACTGAGATTTCAGCCCCGTTTGCAATCTGAGAAACGGGAGCTCCCTGCCAGAGCATCCAGCAGGACGGCAGAGCCTCTCGTTTGTACCTCCAGAACCCTCCAAGAAGCAGCTCCAGAGCTGTAATTAATCCATCCCCCCTAAAATTCCGAGCGGAGCTCAACCTCGCCCGGCTCGCGGAGAAGCCACAGGGAGCTTTTGTCGGAGGGGAAATGTGAGCCTGGCAGATAATGGGGAGAGAGGTGCTGATAACAAGGAGGTATGAGCGTGGCAGCAGCAGTGAACCTGACCCACTTCAGGGGCTGAATGCTGAGCAGCCACTCCTGACGTCAATGCATATTTCCCTGTCCACGGCTGCACTCCAACCTCCTTCAAAATAACAGTCTCTGCCTACCTGGGCTGCTGCAGGCACCACAGCCTGGCCTCTGGGCTGCCAGCACTGCCAGGATGTCATGGAGAGGAGCAGGTCACCCATGCCAAGCTGGGTTTGGGTCTCGCCGTGAACATCTCTGGCAAAGGTTGTGCCTGGTGAGAGCAGGAACGGCCTGGGATGATGCCCTCAAAAAGCAGCAAATGCAAAAAGGAACACGAGCAATCCAGCTTTGGATTGACTTTGGGAAGGACCAGGAAGGTTTTAGCCTTGCTGAGCACGAATTCCTCGCCTTCCCCTCTTCTCCTTGGACGTTTTATCTCATTAACACCTTCGGTTTTGCTACTCGTACCAAAATTGGAAGGCTTTGCTCCCAACCTCCTCAGACCTTCTGGAAAGTGAACCTATCGAAGCTCTCACCTCAAGTTCTTTACTCATCCTGTTCCTTGCTCAGTTACTGAGAGTGAAAAGATCCTTTGAATTCTACCTGTCCCCTTCCTTTTGGAGCAATGCTAACACAAAACTCTTGGATTTCAGTCCAGCCTCAAGCATCAGGGGTGGCAATCCCATGAACTCACAGGTTTAGGAGCATTTTTGAAAGTTAGTTTATTCTCCTGATGTTTGAAACAGAGGTAACTTTGTGCACGTTTCACTATTTGGCAAAAAACTTGTATTCTTGAAGAGTAAAAGCTTCAGTAAAAGTCTTGGATGCAGAAGAATGAATCAAGAGGCCCACTGGAAGTTAATAAGAGCTTTATCACAGTAATTCATCAGTTATTGTGCTGTTTTTTTCAATTCTTACATTAATTGCAGTCAGAGAAAAACCCCAGCTATCAGAGCTGCGATCCTGGCTGCCCTCTGTCCTTCCCCAGCCTGATAAATGAGCCATGAAGAAGATGAACGACTGGAAGAGGCTGTTCCCAGGGATCTGCACAGCACCAGATAACTCCAAAAATCCCAGATAAACACTGTGGAATTCGTCATCCGTCTCCTCTACAGAGAAAAATACAACAACTGACCCAGCACAAATCACTACAAAGTTTCCAGCAGCCTGAACTTTCCTCCAGCTCCTTTATCAGCCAGGCTGGACACGGGGAGCTGCTATCAACCTGATAAAGCCTGACAGAGATCCACGGAAGAACCAGTTAATGAGCTCATTTGCATCCAGCCCACCTGTAATTAACTTTCCTGCAGTGGAGAAGTGGAGCAGGAGAGCAGCCGAGGCAGGGCAGAGGCAGCAGCAGCCGATGGAATCTCCTCACTCCCATTTTCCAGGATTTTATGGGAGTCCCTGGAGATTTGGGGTGACAGAAGAGCTCAGGGCTCCAACCTTGCCGTGGTTAATGGCTCTCCTGAGATGCCTTTGAGGGAAGGCTTTGTGAGCCTCTGCCACTGATTCCCTGCAAGTGCTGAGGGGATGCAGGCCAGGAAAACCTCTGGATGCAGGAGCTGAGACCCCTGAGGAGCTCTGGAAAACCCTGCCAGGCTGAACAGCACGAGCTGCAGAGCTGCACACAAATTAGTGTGTATTAAATATGTCCATAAAATGTATATTCCACAGGAGAAGCAGCACAGCAGCAGCTGATGTGGAGAGGAATCAGAGGGGGAAAGAAGGAGGAGGAGGCAGGAAAGGAAGCACAGATGAACAATGGCACAGAAATTCTCTTCTTTCAGCTCAATTCCTCAGAGCCAGGGGGTGGCTGGCAGCCCTCAGACTCTATTTAGGATTTATTCAGTATTTACCAAAGCCAAAAGTTGGCCTGGTGAATAAATTGTCTGTCAGCCACACTTCTCCAGGAGCTGCTGGAGGTGAATCCAAGTATGAAATCAGAACCAAGAACAGAAACAACTCCTCACGAAGGGCAGTGCTGCTGAACCCACCTGGTGAAAGCTCCACGAGGCACCAAAACCTCTGCCCCGCTCCACACATGCCAGGAGGGAAATGAAAGAATAAAATAATCCAGCAGTGATCAGAAATGTTTTATCGTTTCACCTTTCTCAGCCTGAGGAAGGTAAATTCCTTCTTCCAGCACTCCCATTCCATTCCTGCTCTCCCCTGTTATTGAAGACTGAAGTGCAACAATTCCCCAAATCAAGATATTCTCTATTTTTCCCATTTCCAGCCTCTCTGGGCTAAAGTCAGCATGGAAGGATCCGTGGAATTGTAATGAAAATGATTTCTATTGCTAGCAACATCTGCTGTGTCTAAATTTATAATTAAAGTGAAATCATGCATGCAAAAAGGAAAAAAAAAATCAATAAGCTTCCATTTTGAGTTGTTTTTTTTTTTAATGTTGAAAGAAGTTATTTAACTCTGTTTTAACCTGAACATCTGGCAGCATTAAATCCATGATACAACACCCCCCCAAAAAAAATGTGTATAACTCTAATTTTTTTTTTTTTTTCCTGGAAGTTAATATTGGAAATATTTTAGCTGCATGGACTTTTGATATCCACAATGAAAAAACATTCACCTGGAGAACCATNTATATTAAAAATATATCTTTATTTTTTAAAAAATTTAAAAAAAAATATATATAAAACCAAGGTGTTCCTGCATGGAGTACCTGCTATTTTGATGTTCATGTTGGTGTCGAGCAGGAGGTTCTCAGCCTTGAGGTCTCTGTGCACGATTTTCCTGCCGTGGCAATATTCCACTGCCGACAGGATCTGCCAGAACTTGCGCCGTGCCTCAGGCTCGCTCAGGCGCCCGTGGCTGGCCAGGTAATCTGGGGGAGAAAAATCACCCAAAATCAAGCAAATCTGGTTTAAATCACCAAGCAGCAACACTGAGATTTAATCATTTCCCCCTCGACAATTAGCACGAAGGAAATCGGATCAGCTTCCACTCGACCCTCTGAAAAAATGGGGGGAAAAAAAAAAAGAGGAAACTCTTCTCTGCTCCTTCTTTTATAACTACCTGGTCAATATTTGCACAATATTTTCACAGCACAACTCGTGGTAATCTGGGAAATGAAATAATCATAAATCAAGCAATTCAAGGTTTAAATGGGCTGGACAGCAGGCAACAATCATGAAACTCAGCCTGAAAAATTTGCACAAAGGAACTCAAACCAGTTTCCAGCTTGTTGTTCTCCAACTCAACCCTCCAAAAAAAATGGAAAAAAAAGAGGAAATTCTTCTCTGCTCCTTCTTTTACAGCTACCTGGTCAATACTTTCACAATAATTTCATGACACAACTCATGGGCAATACTTGGAATGATTTTCTTCACCATCATGGATACTCCAAGCTTTATTTCCTCCAGGATTCACACCACACCTCTCCCTCTGAAGCCTCAGCAGAGGCTGTGTGGTGGATAAAAGTATTTTTTTTTTCACTTCTGGAAATAAAACAAGTACCCCAAAGGTGCCCATCCTGACCTCTCCCTCGTCCTCACTGCGTCACAGGCAGAGAGAACATTTTGTTTTCATATTTGATTACATTGTAAAAACGAACGTTAGCCCTGAAACCAAAAACTTCACTTATCCTCAGGAACAAAAACAAGGGGAGCAGCAGCTGTGTGAGTCTTGACAGGAACAGCTTCTACAGCCAATTCCAGTCCTTCTCTCAGGAGCACAGAATCAGGGAATCAGCTTTTAGGATGGGCTTAGAACTGCCTTCAACATCCCACAAAGAATGCAGTCAGTGGCCAAGGAGCAGCAAATGCATATAGATTTTATAGCCAGTGATTAATCTTATCTTCTGAAGCAGTTGTGTAACCTCAGCGACCCTCAGCAGCATCACCTCGCCCAACACAACCCCAAACCCTGCTTCGTTAGCCTGTGTTTTAGGGGATTTTTAATTAAAATATCCTTCAGGGGGCTTTATAACCTCGGCAACATTTAACCTTTCAATGCCCGTGGCCGAAGCTGATCTCTGGGAGCTCCCACCCCACCTCACACGCTCTCAGCTGGTTTCACTTGGCAAAGCACAAGAACAAACAAAAGCCTGGCAGTAAGGGGAGATCATAATATTTGCAAGCTAAATATCATTCAGTCACAGAGTGACTGACAAATCATATGATATCAAGGTGAAGTCAGATATCAAAGGCACAAACTAAATTACCCCTGAGCACCAGCCAGCTCTCTAAGCTGTTAATCCATCATTTGTTAGCAATGCAGCAAACAAGTTAATGAAGCCAAGCTGTCATTTGCTTTTATGGCTCTGGCCTGTCAGGACTTATTGAAAGATTCCAGCCCAGCCTGGCCCTCCAGCGTGCCCAGAAGGGGTCATTTATTCTGGGATCACCCTTCTCTCTCTCCCTCTCCCTCCTGGAGCAGCAGGGATTGTGCATTAACCACAGTGCAAACAGGGATTGGGATGGGGGCACTGTGCCAGCCCCCGGGCACAGGAACTGCTCTCCAAGGCAGCTGGAACTCGCTGGGGACATTCAGGATCTGCTGGAATACGTGGCCAGAGCTCTGGAGCAAAGAGGCTTTCTGGATTTCACTGCAGGACACCTCAAGCAGAGCATCCTGCAAAGGCTGAAAGGGCAAAGCCACCTCTGCTAGGAAAGCTCAAAGTTTTGTAAATGTATCTTGGCCTTGTGTCACCCTCTGGCTACACCTTTCTACAGCAGGGTTTGGAGTTTATTTCGTTTTAATACAATAAAATGGAAGCCAGAAGTGATTTTAGATTCACAGCCCAAAGCAGCTCGATTTTTGTCCCAAGACAAAGCCAGGCTCTTCCCAGCTGAAGCACCCAGCAAAAGGACCAAAGGCAGTGGAAACCACCCGAAACAGAGGAAAGAGAATTTAAAATAAAGAGTTTTTAACTCTGCAAATGTTGGCTGCAGCCTGGAGTCTCCATCCATGGTGCTGAGCAGAGCTGGGCTGGTCATTCCCTACAAACCCCTCCCAACCCTTCTGGGAGCTGGGATCAGCACAGGGCACTCAGGACATCCTCATCCAGCAGTTCAAGCTCAGTGAGGAACAAATAATCCCTTTATCAGATGACATTTTGTATTTCCAACCTTATCAATGCCTCAGAAGAGCTGCAGCCATCGTTGGTTGGAATTTCAGCTAAGGAAATCTACATCAAATATTAGAAAGGATCTTTGTAATGAAAAAAAAACCCCTCAGATCCTGATTAGCTTTGTCTGGCAAGGTGTTTATGCTGAAATCATCTAGAAAATGTGTAAGACTGTTTTCTGTATCAGCTGAATAGCCCATCCTTAATTACAAAAGCCACTCCGAGAAATCATTGTAATAGATCAGAAAACAATGATGAATCTAGAAAAAAACTCCAGAGAAATATTAAATCTCTAATAACAGACCCAAAAGATCCTTACTGACACAGAGACCAGGGGTGCATTAAAACACTGAACACGGAAATATTCTCCTGCTTACCGAAAATCTCCCCGTTTTTGGCAAATTCTGTCACAAGGTACAGCATGCTTTTGGTCTCCATCACCTGTTGATGACAAACCACATGTGAGGGCTTGTGGGAAAAGGCAACTGAAAATTGAACTCTTTAAGCTCCATCTCTGCTTTGCAGATCAATGTTTTAAGGACCAGTTTCTTTTGCATAAAATTAACTTAAAGCTGAACTGGTCTTGAATGGGATCTTCACCTTTATTTAGCAGAACTAAGAGAGGGGGGAAAAGGAGGAAAAGTAAGGAAAAGCCTCCTCTAAGCCTACCTGGTAGAGCTTTATGATGTGTGGGTGGTCGAGCATCTTCATTATCTGCACCTCCCTGTAGATCTTCTCCAGATTCACAGCATCCAGCTGAGATTTGTCAATGATTTTTATTGCCACCTGCAGACAAACAGCAAAAGGGAGTTTTAAAAACTCCCCAAACGTGCTCCTCCTTGGTTTACCCTCATGAGAGAAAGGGAATAATGCAGCCCCAGGAAACTGGGGAGTTCTGAAATACAAATCCCAGACTGAGGAACACAGCAGGGCAGCATTAATGTGTCAGGGGTCCCTCTGAGGGGCTGCAGGGCTCTCACCCACATCAGCACGTGAGAAAAAACAGGTTTTCCATGAGAAAAAGCAAGTTTTCCACGAGAAAAAGCAGGTTTTCTATGAGAAAAAGCAGGTTTTCCATGGAATGGAGAGACAGAACAGGTGAAGGAGGCCAGTGCTCCAGGTGCTCTTAAATCAGCAACTGAAGACCCTGCAGTGACCAAAATCTTCTTAAAAAGCTCAGTGGTGCCCATCCCTGGAGTCAAGGTGGCAAATCTGAGTCCCACAAAATGATATTTTAAGAGGAAAACTGTTGGCTCCACACAAATCATCCAAACCTAGGGGATCCATGTAGTTTCAGCGGTGACATGTTGGATTAATTAATTAATGTGCTGTTATAAAAAGGGTATCTGCAGTTCATCCCTTCAGAGAAAGACTCTGCAGATAAATTTATCAGCCAAACCTTGGAAACACATCTCAAGTTAATTCACAAAACACATCTCGGGCCTGCTGACCTTGTTTTTAGCCAATAAATGCAAAGGAAAGGTAACTATAGATGCTTAGGGGACTAAAAAGCTCCAACAGAAGACATTTAAAATTTAAACCAAGAAGAAAGTGAAAATACAGCCACTGTACAAGCAAAGGATGCGAAAGAGTGCTGAATATCTAAATGGTGTTTATTCACCCTGAATATCACATTGTTAATGCTGAAGCAGGAGCAAACAATGTAAGTGCCACAAATGCTTCCAATTATAACAGAATTTCACAAACTACTGAACATGGGAGACAGAAATCCACGGGAGGTGAACCTCATTATCTGCACTAACACTGACTGTGGGCCCACCTGAATTCACAAGTAATGGTTTAGGGGCTTCGTTCCACTCTGCTTTTCCCTCTTTGGAAGCTCCTTGTCTTTCCCCAAGCCCCAGGAAATGGAGATTTCTGCCAGGATCTGCTCAAAAACCCCAAAGGAGATTCCTGGGGCTGCCCCATTCCGTGGATAACCATGGCCAAGGCGTTCACATCATGGAATCAGAGACTCCAAACAGCTCTGAGCACAGCTCCAGCACTAATTAAGAATATCTTGAGCTACAAACTAATGGGGAATGAGCTGGATTTCCAGTTTAAATGGGTTTTTAGCTTAGGAACCTCACCACATTACATCAAACCATGTTTTGTCTTACGACGTGGAGTTATTTGGGAGCGATGAAAAAGTTGCTGTTGAGCACGGAAGATAAAAACCTACTTGAAGGAAAAAAAAAACCCAAACCCTCTTGCTCTTTGCAAGCCTTGTACGAATTAGTGTGTATTAAATATGTCCATAAAATGTATATTCCACAGGAGAAGCAGCACAGCAGCAGCTGCCACCTCTGCTCCTCCACTCAAATGCAGATTAAATACCTCAGTTCACTCTGCATCTTCATCTTGCCAGGACCAGGGAAGATTTCAGAGAAGAACCACTTGAAAATACTTAAAATCCAGCAAAGTCTTCACAAGGATGTGAGAAGGAACAGGGAATTCAGCAGCAGCAGCTCCTTTTGTCCACAGCTCAGCTGTGTCTTGATGACAGGAAAAGGGATGTAATTCTTAGAGGTGGAGAAGCTCCTCCAAGCCACCGAGCAGTTTCCTATCTGAAAAGTGTGTTTTGTTCCTAAACACGCAGCTTGCCAACAGCTACTAGCAACAGCTAGAAACAAACAACAAAAAAACCTCCCAAATTTCAATATATAATGTTAGCACATCCTTCATCTGACGAGGAAAACCAAAAGGGAATCCTCTGCCTTCCCTGATCTTCCCCTGTCACCAGGTTTTGCTGCTGAAGGAGTTACATTCCAAGAGATCTTTGCAGCTTTCATGGTTTCTCCTCATTTAAAAACACAAGGAATTGCACATATTTCCTTCTCTCTTCCACTGAAGGCCCAGAGAACTGGAGTTTGCTCAATCCTCCCCTGGCATCTGGGAATTGAAACTGCCAAGGAGTGAGGATGAAATGCTTGTCAAGAGAAGATGAAAGTTCTTCTACTCCTCAGCTACTCCAACTTTCAGTTTTCATTGTTTTTGTTTTATTCATTTAATTCTTGAAAGGAAAAACAGAGGCAAAAAGCAAACACCCAAACAAGAAACCCAAAACCACAACACAAACTCCCCCTACAAGTTCACACTCAAACAGAGCTTTGTCCCTGCAGGTTACAGAAATTCAGATTTGAGTCGTTAACCCAGTACATTCTTACAAGGGATAAAATGCATTAAAATGAACAAACACCACTTCCTGCAGTCAGGAAAATCTCCAGGCTGTGCTGTGCAGCGCAGGGAGCTGCTGTGTCTGCTGGAGTTGTGTGTGCAGCTACCTGAGCACACCTGAGCAGCCTCTGTGGCGCCACAGATCAAACCAGGGGCTGGGAGGGGTCATTTTTTATGTTATTTTTTCAGAGAAAAATTAAATTCCCTGTAGCAGCAGCCAGGGGAGAGCAGACCTGGGATCCATGGGGACATCCAGGGTTATTTTCACCTGGGGAGAAGCAAGCAGAATTCCTCTGCAGGTGATGAATCCTTAAGGGGAACTCATTAAGGGGTTTGGGGACAGTTCACAAGTTCCCTGCTTTTCCCAAGCAGCAGCTTCACCTATCCCAGACCTTTTCCTTATTTCACACCTCTTCCAGACCTTTTTTTTTTTCTTTTCTTTGAAGCGAACACGCCCTTACTTCATTCCCATCCTATTCCGCTGGAAGCAAATCTCCATCTTCCCCAACCTCATTTACAACTTCCAATTATTCCCCTTCCCTCCTCTCCTCCTGCTGCTCCTCCCCAGGACAATCTCTGCTCGTTTCCACGCCTCATTAGCAGGAGCTGCCCTGGGATCACAGGATTTCTGGGCAGCAGGATGAAGGAGGGAGCGTGGCAGGGAAGCCACGTGGCCTCCGCTCAAATGGCACCAAACACCCAAAAGGAGCCAAGCAAAGGTCGGGTTCAGCCCCCCCCTGGGTGGGCTGGCACTAAAAATGGTCAGGCAGCACCTCTGTTCCTACAAATCATCATCAATCCTCCCATTTTTGTTTGTTTTCATTTTATTCTCACCTCTGCTAACAATTTATGGCGGCAGTTTTACCTTCTCATCTCTGGTCTTTCAAGGAAAAGTATGGATTGTACACAATCCATAAGTGCTGCATTCAAGGTAATAAGAGCCCATCTTTTTTAATTTGATGGTTATTGGCTAGGCAGAGTTGTGTTTGAAAAAAAAAAAAGGCAAATATTTTAAAGGTCAAAACCACATAGAACACAATTTCAAAATACCAGTGCTAGAAAAGCCCAACAACAAACAGGTTCTGAACGTAAAGGGTTCAAATCAGGAGATTCAGGAGAAACTTTGGAGAGGACTCCTTATTTTAAAACAGCTTTTTTGAGCAAGTCTCAGCAGCACCACAGCATCTTCCTGCAGCACAGAGCTGAGGGTGCACCAGCACAGCCCTCCCAGGACCCAAAAACTGAACATTCTTCCACTGGAACTTAAGCAACAGTTTAGAACAAGCTTGAAATATGAAAACCTTTCTATCTGGAGTCATCAACAAGCAGGATTTCCACTTTGTGTGCTCAGGGATCCAACAATCAGGTGAGCTGCTCCAAACTGGAAGTGCTTATTCCAAAGAGTATTTGGCTGGAATCAATTTCCTCTGACATCACCAGAAGTGATCTTAACAGGGTTCCCTTTCCTCAAAGATTGTGTAAATACTTCCAGCAACCAACTCAGCAATTCAATTCCAGAAAAACGCTCACTGCAGAAGTCAGAGCTGACTCAAAAAATCAAAGACCTTGAGAAAAAACCTCCAGCACAGGCAAATCTGCTGTAAAAAATCACCCAGAGGATAAAAAGGCTGCGGACTGGACAGAAAAGCTGGTTAAACAAACTCAAGACTAACAGAATTCAGCAATTTCTTGGGACACAGATGAAAGAACCACACAGGAATCAGGGAGCTCGTAAGCTCTGTGTTTTCTGTAACCTGTGTTATTTCAAACAATGCTAAACAAACACGCTTTCTAAAATGACAATAAAAATGAAGATTAAAGTTTTCATCTCCATCACAAAGCCTGCCAAAGAAACGAGGACTAAAGAGCGAATGACAACCGAGTATCTCCAAGTGAAGCGTTTGCAATTCTGGCACACGGCACCAAACTTGGAAAGGGAACACTGACACTGCCTGGCTCTTCAGCAAGAGCGAGGAAAGGGCTCAAAAAGAAGTCGAGTTTATGATGAAATTGAGAAATAAGGCAATAGGAGAAGTCTCTTTCAATCCCTGGCATGCAAAGCTCATCAATCACAGCGTGGCCAGAGCCCTGTTAGCACCAGGGGTTTGCTTTCCTTAACCGAGCTCCGGTTCAGGGCATTTTCCCATTCCTGCACGGAATTATTTCGGCCCACAGTGGTGAATAATTGCGGGCCTTTCCAGTGGTGAATAACTCGGGACAACATTGCAATGACTTCTGTCAGCTACAGAGCAGCACGGGAACCTCTCCTCCAGCCAACAATGAGAGCAGCCAGGAGAGAGGCTTACAAAAAGCTCACCTCTAGGTGTAGCAACTAAAACTACCTAAAACAACACAGAAGAGGAAGCTGATCCTTCAGAGCCATTACTCTCATCAGGTACCTCCTTTTTCTTCTTTTTTCTTTTTTTTTTTTTCTTTTCTTTGAAGCGAACACGACTACGTTTTTATAGCCAGGCAGACTGACAATCATTTTTTGTTTTAGGTAAAGCACCAGGTATTAACAATAATCACCGGGTAATACACGGGGGCGGTTAAACAAAGAGGCTAAAAATGGTTGGATTTGGTGAACTTGCAGGATGCTGTACTGAAGAATTCTGAGCACACAGACACGCACAAGTTTCTCTGCTGGAACAGATAACCCAGCATTGCCCAGGTCAAGAAACCCTAAAATATCCGGGGCACGACGGCAGGCACCGCACGAGGTTTGAACCTTCGCCGGGAGCAGAAAGTGCTGCTGGAGCAAGCACCGGGAGCATCCTCGGGGTGACATCCCGGCAGCGATGCCACCTTCCCGGGGGGTGACACCCTAGGGGTGGCATCCTCGGGGTGGCAACCCGGGGGTGACATCCCGGGGGGTGACATCCTCGGGCATCCTCCACGCGCGGCCTGGCAGGATTTATCCATCCTGCCCTTCCCAGGAGGATGCGAGCAGGAAAACTCCCCCCACCCCTCGGAGCTGCCGCCG
>VZRF01014807.1:53341-119524 GCA_013396875.1 Vireo altiloquus
CCTCCTCCTCGTTCTCCTCCTCCTCGGGCCGGGCGCCAGCGGGCTCGGCTCAGCCCCGACACGGCGGCACCGGCAGCGCCCCGGGGCTGAGCCCTCTCCCCTCCTCTGGAGCTCCTCTGGAGTTCCCTGGATCGCTCTCCAGACCCTTCATCCCTCCTCCTGCATCCCCCCGACCCCATTTATGTGCCCCCATGCCACCGCCCGCCCACCGCAGGAGCCACCCACAGGCGGAGCCATCCCCGCCCTGGGGATTTGGCATTTTCAGAAAAGATTCTTCCCTTCGCTTTCCCAGATCTGTGTTTGCTTCGGAGAAGCGGGATGAGCTTTATTGCTTCCTGCCGGCCGAGTTAAACACTGCTCTGTTTCATCCATCCCAACCCCAGTTTTCTAAATCTAACTATTCTCAATTGGAAGGGAGCCACAAGGAATCCAAGGATTCCTTGTGGCTCCCTTCCAATTGAGAATAGTTGAGAATCCAGCCACCAATTCAACTTTTAAGTGAGAAATCTCGGGACTGACTGCACAATTCTCGGCGTTTTTAGCGCACGATGCGCTGAGGGAACAGCCTGGGAAGGGAAAACACGGAGCTGCTTCCCACATGGATAAACGCCGAGCCCTTTTCCTGGTGCTCGGGAAGCTGCTCCGCACCTGTTTCCTGCAGCTCTCCCTCCAGCCCGGGGTTTTATGGCTCAGGCTCCAAGAGATGTTTCCCAGAAAAAGGGCAGAGCAGCGAAGTGAATCTGTTCAGGCAAAGCCGGGATGGATGCTTTAAAACAGGAGAAGAATAAAAACCTTGAGCTTTTGGGAGCTCAGGTGGAGAAGCTGTTTCTGAAATCGATATTTTAAGAGGAGGAAAGTCCTTTAAAATGCCATGAAAACAGGCATGTTTCTGCCAGAAATCAGGAATTCCAGAGGGAAGTGTTGGGAATCTCTGCAGCTTGTGTCGTGCCCATGAAACAGGAACAGGCTCTGATATCTCCTGGCTCTTTCAGAAACACAGAAACACTTCAACAACCTCTCTTTCCCCCAACTTTCTGAATCCCAGCCAGAATTAAAGCAAAATTAGAATCTTCATAACTTCTAAAAAAGAGTGAAGCTTCCATTTCCTTCTCTTGACCGCTATTGAGAAATAAATGGAAAATGTACAGAAAATGAGGGAGAAAAGTATAGAAAAATAGCAGCCTTTTAATTTCTCAATCTTGTAATAATATGTATTAGTACAGGATAAAACAGAGTAGTTATTGTAGTAGTAGTAATAATAATAATAATTTAATAGTAATAATATTATCTAGGACATCCTTTCCCCCCAAATAGAATCTGAGTATTTAGACCAAGGGAAATAACAACCAGGCCCAGCTTTAATGCACAGAATTTAGGCCAAGCAGACAGACTTGGTTCAGCATTTTAATAAACTTTGAGAAGAGGAAGTGCTTAATAGGAACCAACTTAAAAGCTTAAATAAGGAGGAAGGAAAAAAGGAGGCTTTTATGCCCCAAATGAAGACGTCATTCCTGAAAGGATCTTTTGAAATCTTGTTTTTCAGGTTATTTCTCAAATCGCTGCACTTATCAGCTTTAATATTTCAGTGTTGCTCTGTACAATTGAGGAATTAAATTGTATTAATTCAGATATGAGGTTCTTAACCTTCAACTCATTTTATCTCTGCTTTGTATCTTGGGAATTACAGCAGGAGGAAAGAAAAGCCTTAATGGAATACAGACCTCTTACTCCTGGATTTTATTCTCCTGATAAACATCCGGCCAGGCCAGGCCAAACCATTATAAATCAGTAAATCTACAGTTCACTACTGACAGGAATAAAAATCCCCAAATGGAATTCTTCCTTTACTGCTCAAATCCAGTTTCTGAGAGCTTTTTAGGGAGCAGAGCAACCGCTTTGATAACTTCGTTACAAACTGAGCTTTTGTGCTTCAGTGGATAAAAATCTGGATACAGCAATGGAAAAAATAAAAAAAATAACAATGTCCAGGCTGTAAAGATTCCTTTGGCATATTGAGCTGAGAAATTTAGACTCGCTGCCTTATTCCTTGTGGTTTTGAGATAGAAAATTGTCCTTAATAACCTTTTTTAGCTTGCTTAACTTCATTTACCTCCTGTGCCTGGCCTGGACTTTGAGTCCCATCGGCTGCAGGATCCTCTTTGCTTGGGGAATTTGTTGGATAAACTCACATTCCCTTCCCAGGTTTATACAATCCCCAGGGTTTGCTCCTTCGAATTTGTGTCTGAATCAAACCTGAAATCTGGATTTGAACACTAAGAGACACCTATGACTGATAACAACCTCAACATTATTCTTATTCCATCCAGGGCATTCATTTGAATTTTCTTAGATTTATGGGATGTTTTTAGAGTGTCCTATATTTGTATAAAGCCATTTACTCCTTGAAATGAATCTTTATGGCTGCCTGCTGCCCAGCTGGCTTTCATCTCTGCCTGGAAAACGCCTCCAACACCATCAAAATTAAAAAAAAAAATTAAAAAATAAAAGGAGTGCGAGCCTCAGTGCTCTGTTTCTGGCTGCAGCCAGAATTCAGAGCAGGCTAATGGATGGTAATGGATGAGATGCCTTTTGGGATTATTAATGGGGAAAGAGGGATTGCTGACTCGCAGGAAAGGCTTGCAGAGCTCAGCACCTCCCTGCACCTCTGGCCTGCTTCCCACACCCAGCTTTTCACTAAAAACGGGGAACACTCCACTAAAATTAGAAAAAAAAAGGATAACTGCAGAGTCAGGCTGAAAATGCAATTGTGATGTTTAATGGTTTGCCTGAGTTTGCTTTACTTGTGTGAATTCCATCGATGGCACGGCACATTAATTAACCAGTGAAGTAATTGGGGCTCCAGCAGAAGTTTCCATCTTCTCTCAGGCCATTTCCACTCCAGTCCAGCTTCCCCAAGGCAAGCACAGAGCTGCCTCCATTCCATTTGTTCACCAGGAATTAAACGGAGTGAAATGTGAGGCCAGAGACCTGAGAGGAGCCCAGCCAGAGGGGGAGCTGAAACCTGCAAATCAGAGAAAAAAAACTCAAAAATCCATTTTATCCTCAGGGTTTTTAGTGAAAACAAGCTGGAAATGGAGTGGATCCCCAGGAAGGTTGGCTTGACAGGAATCCAGCACTTGTTTTATTATATTTACTTAGTGTTTTATTTCATTCTCCTGTCCCCTGGTGCTTCTGTCTGGTGTCCTCTGAACTCCCCTGGCCCTGATTCCTGCTGCCACATTCCTGATCCCTCCAGACCTCTTTACCTGGCTGTGTGGCTAGTGATTGTTGCTTTGGGCAATCAGCTAACTACACTGCCTGGCAACCAGGCTGATGGCAGAGCCTTTCACCCCCACTTTTATAAAGACCCTCCTACAGCAATTTCTGGCATTATTAATTATTTTCTCCAGTTAAAATCCTTAATTAAGCTAAGTGGTCAGAGAAAAAAACCATTATACCTACAGTGAGTTTAATATTTAATTGCTGTTCAAAACTCCTTTCACTTACCAGCTTGCTTAATAAAACATGAAAAAAAAAAAGGAAATTATTTCTGTCTGGCAGATAAGCTGAAGGATGCAACCTAAAAAATTCCTAGTCCAGTCTGTGTGAATCAACAATTAAGTATGTATATTAATCATTTAAATAATAGGATTCTTGGTCCAAGAAAATTCCTGAGGATTTTAGCACCAACTTCAAGAAATCCAAGATTTCACTTGGAAATCTGTGGGTAAAGTTCTGGAAACAAAGCTGCAAATAAATCACATTATTGATGATTTTTCAGCACAAATAAGGAAGTTTGGAGTTTCCAGGCCGAGGCTGGAGCAGGGAATCCTGTGCCTTGTTTTGATGGCAGTGAAGTTAGTGATTGTGGAATTATGGATACAATCAGCTAACTACACTGCCTGCAAACCAAGCACTGCTCAGGGAGTGGTGGAATTCAAACCTGCAATGAAAGAAAGCACTTCCAATAATTACATTCATATCTTTCATCTCCTCAAATGCTCTTAAAATAATAAAGAATTGGCAATAATGGAAAATATTTGTCATGCCACTCTTATTCTACTAAATCCCAAATANTAATATTTGCGTTTAAACTTATATCTATAGGTAATATTTATATCTATAGGTAATATTGATATCTATATATAATATTCATATCTATATTTAGTATTTACACCACATATTAAGAGTTCTCACTAATAAGAACTGCAGTGAACACAACGCAAAGATCTTTTCAAGAGTGCAAAGGCAAAGCAATTAAACACTAAAATATAAATTACCATGCATATATTATTATGAATATCATTATTATTCCACCATACTGGAAAAGGGAGATGAGGAAAAAACCTCAGCATGGAATCCTTGCTGTATCCAGGGGTGGGAGGGCAAATCCAGCTGCGGATTTGGGCAAAGACAAAATATTCTGTGCCATGGATTTTGTGTCATTTCCAGGTGGAGTTTTCCAGAATGAAGTGGAATTTCACCATTTCCCTGAACTTCAGGAAGTTTTTCTTTCCCCCCAAAAATAGAGGAGCACAGATCGTGCTGTCAGTCAGGTGTCAGAATGCTCCAATCTTTTACACTCATTTTGGTGGCAGCTAAAGGAATGAACAGATCTGTTCTGAGCGTGTGTCAGGAGTTAGCATCAATTATGTCTCGTGTCTGATATCGTGCGTGCAATTAATAATGTGATAAAGCTGTTTTATATAGATTTAGAGAGCTAAAACAGGAGTGAGACACAATCTGTGAGCTTGCAAGGAGAAGTTTGTCTGCAAAGGAAATGATTTTGCCAGCTTCCCTCCATAAATGCCTTAAGGAATTCAGGACTTACCCTCCAGCAGCTTACCTTGGAATAATCCCGGTGAGGATGGCGTTGAGACTGAAATGATTTTGTGAGGAGGGAAAAAAATGGATGTTTTCTTCACTCTTCACTTTTCCAGGCAGAGCATCCTGTCCTTGGAGCCTCTCCCTGGCAGAATTCCTCTGGGGATGCTCCCATCTTTTTTCCTGGAGGTGTTCTCATCTTTTCCCTGGGGATGGTCCCATCTTTTCCCTGAGGATGTTCCCATCTTTTCTCCTGGTGATGTTCCCATCTTTTCCCCTGGGGCTGCTCCCATCTTTTCTCCTGGTGATGTTCCCATCTTTTCCCTTGGGGCTGCTCCCATCTTTTCCCCTGGGGCTCCTGGGCTGGAGTGTTCCCCAGCCTGGCCGTGGGTCAGCCCCACGCTGGGAGCTTTGTGTACTCCCTGTCACCATGGCCACCCGGCCAGGGGACCTGGGGACAGGCAGGTGGCCCCAGCCATGGGAGCTTTGTTGCAGGAGAGGTTTCCATGGGCAAAGTCAACACGGGAAGCACACCCAGAGCTCCCACCCTGAGCCCACACACGAACGGCTCCAGGGGAGGGTGGTCGTGCCTGGGGTGGCACTCCCAGCTCGTGCCCCTGGATATTGAGGCTCCAGCCTGGTTTGATTCCCACCAGGAATTCCCAAAAGGCAGAGGAGCAGCTCAGAGGAGGCACAGGCTGCTCATCTTCACCTCCTGCCCCTCTCCCCACTGGGTTTTGGGGGTCTGCTCAGCCATTTCTGTGTGCTTGCCCTTGGCCTGCTCAGCTCTGCAAGCCACGGCAGGCAAACAGAGGAATAAAAACCCAGAAAATTTAAAGAGTTATGGCAACAGCTCTTAGACTTCACAAAATAAGCCCAGGTAGCTTTGCAGTCTTTCCCTTTGTTGTTTCATTTTAGAGCATCCTGGATCAACACCATTGGGGGTTTTATAGGTTTACTTTATTACTTGAATAATGTAAATTAAATTCTAGCAAAATGTAGTATTCAAACCCTTAAAATTTTTGTGGCTTTAGTTGGAATCACCTTCTGGTTCACTCCAGTCCAAAATAATTCTTTTTACAGAGACTGCATTGGTTTAAGTAAAGGTGTATAAGTTTGTAACCTTCAGGTAGGAGGTTTCTTCTGCCCTCAGACCTAATGGTCCCTGGAATTGGTGCTGTGTTCACTCCTGCTGCTTCTGAGTGTGACCAGGACAGAGACCAAACAAATGCAAGCTGCTTTTCCCTCGGGATATTGTCACCAAGGATGCTTTTCCATACGGAAACCACTCAGGCTTTCTGATTTTTGTATCCATACCTACGAACCTCAGCTGCTTACCTTGGAGGAATTGCCTGTCATCCATCACCCCCAAAAATCAAATGGCTCGCAGAGGGAAGGTTGCCACTGGCAAGCTGCACTTGTTTTCTTTATTTCCATGTACTCAATCCTTTAAAGCAGGAAAAGTGCAAAAAGTCCTGCAGGGGTGGCTCCTGCCAGTGTGTCTGGGGGAGTTGGTTTTGCTCTTGGTTTGGGCTGCAGTTACTACAGAAACTGTGCCTGACTCTGTCCCTCGGTGGCTCAAGCCTGGGCTTGCCTGGTGACCCAGGGGACACCTCATTTAATCTGGCTGAGAATGCCAGAGCTGGGGCCCGATCTGAGTCCCACTGAAGGCTTTGGACACACTTCCCCTGGTCTCAGAGAGCTCTGGATCAGTCCCATGCATCTCCAGGCACTGATTTTGAGTGGTTTGGCTTTTTTTTCTGTTCCTAGTAAGGATTAAACCAGCGTCATTTAACAAAAGGCACAAATATCTCCTCATTTATCTCCTGCCTTCTCTCAGTCAGAACACTTGGCTGTCCATCCTGGGTTTTGCTCAATCTGCTGGGATGAAAACAGTTCCTGTTTGGACTGGGGATGAGTGGGAGCACAATTTGCCGGCTGCTGTTCAATGGAGCTCCCTCTCCTCGGCAGGGGCTCTGCCAATTTTGGTTCAGACATTTTCTTCCTCAGCAGTTATTACCCAAGCAGGGCACCCAGGGCTGTGTTTTCTTCCTGCCAGTGACAAGTGACAGCACTGGGAAGGATTGGAGCCCAGTGGCTCTCCCCAGTTAAACCAGCCAGGTTTTCCTGTCACTGCACTGGGCTGCCAGCACTGCTCTCTGCTCTTCTGCTTTCTGTGACATTAAAAGGAAAAAAAATGCTTGAACTCCTGCATGACACCAAAAATACCAAGGTGAAAAGTTCTCAGAACCTCTGTGCCAACGACAGTTTTAACAATCAGAGCCAACTGGGTGAATTGCTGAGAACTTTGTTTAAATTTCCCCGTGTTTGTTGTTGCAAACGTGTAGGACTTGACCTGACTTTTGCCTCCTGTCACCCAAGAATTATCACCTCATGGCACGACTGGTTTCTCAGGGCTTTGTTTGCTGCTCACCTGCAGTTTGTGTGTTAGCTATGGGAACAGGGAATCCAGCAGAAGGGGGTGGAGGAAGGATCCAGATTTCCCTCTGCTCGTCCTTTGTGGCTTCCAGCCCTTCGCTCCTTTGCCACAGAATTTCCTCACTCACAGGGCCTGCCTGGACTTGCTGGATTGAGCAGGAGATGCCTCAAAATCCCATCCTGTGCCTCTCTCTCTGATCCAAAGGTGGTGTTTGGGAAAGGAGAGTCCCTGGAGAGTTCCTGAGGCTGAAATGTGGCAGGGTGAGAAATTGTGATCGCATTATTCAGCCCAGGATGGGCTCCCCACGATGCCTGCTGCTGTTTTTGCAGTGGGAATGCTGCTTTAGCTTGGATGGTTCAGGAATAAAAGGGAATCAAAGTTTAGAGGAAGAGGTCACATCTTTTATCAGGTTATAATCTGATATTGAGGAAAAACAGCATTGATTGACATGAAATCAAAGAAATGACATGTCATATCAAGACTTTGGCCAGAAAGGCAACATCATCCCTAGAGGAATCCCAATCTGTGGGTCAGGGATTGTATAGGAAACCCTGACTTATTGAGAAAGATAACCTACAATAACCTATAGAAAACTTAAACTTATTGAGAAAGACTTCAAAAATTATAATTACCTGCATTACCCATCATTTTTAGGTGGCAAATGTTGCTCTTTGATATTTCCTTTTGTCAGATCAGTCTAAAACCCCACAGATTTGTGATGGCTGCCTCCAGCTTTTTGGTAACATCCACTTTTCCTGCAGTTCAGCCACACTACAGTAAAATCAGTGTGATCAAAACGTTAAAGCCACTTGAAAACTTTTATTTCTGTTTTTTTTTTTTGACATGTCGCCATGCAACAGGTTTTTAAAAACGAAGAAAAACTAACGTGGCTGCGGTGTTTGCAAGGGAATCCACTCAGCTCAGAAAATGACCCAACAATTCCCTGACTTTTTTAAAGCAAGTTTCATCTCTGGAATAAAACTCAGGCCCTGGGCATGAAGAGCCAGTTTGGCTGTCCAAGAATGCTCCTGTGCTGCCCAGAGCTAATTCTGGATGCAGACAGAGTCGAAATCTTCACAGACTGCACAGACAGAGGCCAGAAAATGCAGTGTGGAAATTCTTCCCGGCAGTTTCCTGCTGTCCCACAGCATTCCCCAAAAATCCCCGAGCAGGCTGCCCCTGCTCTCCCCATCTCCTGGAAAAGGAAGGAATGACTCAGGGATTTTGCAGGGAACAAAATCCTCGTGTGTCCTGCCGGGAGCACATGATGAGGGAACCCCTGTGGGGCTTCTCTGTCAGAGCTTTCCCTGAGGATCTCTTTTCTGCCTCACACTCTGATTTCTGCTTCTTCGGAGCTCTCCTGGAAAGGGAAAGGTCCTCACTCGCCAGGGAAGTGTTTTGATATGTGAGACAAAGGAAGAGAAGGAACAAGGAGCTGTTTTGTGGTTTATTGTTCATTCCTTAAAAGCAGAATTTTTACTGAGAGCCCTGGTGGGTTTTTTTTCCTTTTTTTTAAATTTTTTTTTTTTTTTTAATTTTTGTGATGTAAAAAGAAACTAAAGAGCAAGGAGCAGAGAGAAACAAAACCCAGAAAGAGCCAGAGATTTGTGCTCTAGGGCACACAATTTGTGCCTTCAGGCTCTGTGTTTCTGTGTTTCTCATCCCCTTGTTCCACCCTCAGCTCCCCAGGCTGAATGTGAGCCTGGAGCTGCCTGGCTGCACCATCCCAGCCCCAGCAAGAGCCACTTTCAAACACTCAGCTCTTTCTTGCCTCCATTTATTTGTTCTTTTGTCTCGGCAGTTCCTGGGATCTGACACTGGAGACACAACTTCCTGAGGCAGCAAAAGGGAGGGAAATAAAAAAGGAACAAACAGCTCTTCTCTGGCTGTGCCCAGAGAATTATGGCTTGGGGTTTGAACAATGAGCACAACTCCCACATTTGGAGGAACTGAGACTTTCCCTCTGCTTTAAACACCTCAAAACCGGAATAAATATCTGCTGATAACGTGAACTAGGAAGATCAGAGATGTGATAAATCCAGAATTAAGCAGTTTTCTAAATAAAGAACGCCAAATGCGAAGGTTTCACATGGAAAATAATTGTGTTAAGTCTGCTTGGAGCAGTCGAGCACAATTCTAATCATTAATTAATAAGCCTGGTGCTGTTTTTCTCGTGGTGAATATTAAATATTCCACAGGGATTTATGGGGTAGACTGATGGACACAGCAGAATACAGAATGGAACCAATTAAATCACCCTAAAAGAAGGAACTGATGTTGAAATAAAGCCAAGGAGATTGGAAATATCTTTGAAAGCAGCTTTTTAATTAAACTAACACACATCTGCAGCTCCTGCTCACCTGAATGCTGTTGCTTTCCTCAGCTCCACATGATTCCTCTTCCATATAAGCCTGACCAAACTCTGCCAGGGAAGAAGCTTTTGGGGTTCTCCCTCTGTGGAAATGATCCAGGGGCTTGTGGTACTTTGTCTGTGTTTTTAGTGCCTCTTTGAGGCTGCTTGTGAAATTTATCTCAATTTTTCCTTGTCTCTGCTGTCAAAAGGTGATGCTTTTGGTCTTCTTTCTATAGAAAAATCTGTATATTTATAAGATTTGCTGCTTGCAATATATGTGGCATATAAGAACTGTTATATTTTAAATTCTTTTTAAATTCTTCCCTTAACTTGCTTAGTGCAGGGGCCTTCTAGTAACACATTGAACTGGTTTTAATATCCAAAACTAAATTTAATCTGCTGTTTAGCAGCCAGGCTTATCCAGGCTCTGCCTACCATGGCTTGTGCAGGTTTTGCAGTGTTCTTGGAACCTGAGAGTTCCTCAATGCCATTAAACCTCTCTGGTGCTGTTTCCACCTCTTCTCCAGCAGCCCAAGCACCTCCTGTGCTGCATTTCGAGATGAAAGATGAAATTGCTGCCGCAGTTTTCTTCATCACCAAGCTGGTGAAGAGGGAGGGAAGGCTGAGCAGGGATGAAGTGGAGAGGTTTGCAGCTCGGCTCACCACGGTGCTGTTTGAGAAGTACAAGAGCCACTGGTACCCAGAGAATCCCTGCAGGGGAGAAGCCTTCAGGTGAGAGGCTCTGAGGAGAAGGATGGGGCAGATGGAGCCTGGGTTGGAATTCAAAAAGCAGCTCCTGGAGGCCTTGAAGTGAAATAAATGATGCAAAAGGAACTACCAGGGTACCCCCTAAGCTTGAGGTTTATTAAATGGGGAAAATTGCATTTATTTTTTCACCTACAGAGGTGTGACTAGAGAGCTGAGGTGGGAATCTGAAGTGTCTTAATTAGCCTCTGACACCCTGGATGCAGAATTCAAGCGGTCTTAAAGTGATTTTTGGAATGGTTCTGTTTTAAACACTTAAAGCAGCAAATTGCCTTATTAGTGATTGATGAGAATTAAAAGCCAAGCCTTGTTGGAGTTGATAAATCAGCTTATTAGGCTGAATTGCTGGTTGGGGCTCCAAGTGAGAACTTGCATCAACAGGTTAAAAGTGCTGAGGCGACAAAGAGAGATTTTGGGTGTGCTCTGCACGAGCAGAACCTGCAAAGCTGCAGTGAAATCTGAACCCCAGCTGCACTCTGCTGCTCCCCAGGTGCATCAGGATCAACAAACAGCAGCCATGGGATCCCCTGCTGGACCAGGCTTGTGTGGAGAGCGGTGTGGACTTCAGCAGGCTGGGCTTGCCCGAGGAGCTGACGGTGTGGGTGGATCCCTTCGAGGTGTCCTGCAGGTGAGCTCAGAGCCTGAGGGCTGATAAACACAGAGTGCTGTACATTGAACCCACCCAAACCTGCTCCCAGCCTTATCAGCCCAGGGTTTGCCTGCTTCTGGTGATGCCAGGATGATTTTTCACTTTTTCTTTCATACCCTTCTCACACACTCTTTTATAGTTTGATGTACTCTCAGTGCTTTTAGCCCACACACTGTGACTTTCCAAGGCTGATAACTCAGCTCAGCCCCACGGCACTGTTAAACCAGGAGAGCAAACATCCTGGGAGCCCCAGACACCAAGGGCCTCTCCAGAACATGTATTTAACTCAGATAAGCCCATCCAGAAAGCAAGTTCCTTAACATGGAGAGTTCACTCGAGCCTCTCATTACAGAATCTTTGATAAATATGCTAATTTTGCAAGGCCTATAATTGTGCATATTTCAGTGTGACGGGGTTGCATTTATTGGAGCATTTCCACCTGGACCAAGTGCTGCACCCAAGGATCCTGAAATAAACACCAAAGTAAAAAACCCTTTTCCCCATAAATTCTGTTTTAGTTTTAATTTTAAGACCAGGGAAAGGCGACATCAGGGTGAGCTGGCTCCTCGCAGAGCAGCAGCACTCACCTGTGGGTTGCAGGTACGGGGAGAGGAATGAGCCCTTCGCTGTGGTTCGCTTCACCGGCGAGGAGAACCCTGAGCTGCCCCAGCAGATCAACCTGGCCGTGGGGAGGGCAGCCCTGGACAACCACTCCAGCAGCTCCTCGGATGAGGAGAGCTTCAGCAAGGAGCCCAAAGCCATCCCCACTGTCAGCAACCCCAACAGTGTGTACCAGGTGAGCCAGGGCAGAGGGGCTCAGGGTGATACCTTAAATGGCTCCTTAGAAACAGAGAGCAGACAGGAATAAAGGAGGGATTGATTTGAAAGGCCTTCAGAGGTCACACTCTGGGCTCCAGAGGCTCCTGCCTCAGTGCATCCCAACATGGACAATGACAGCTCCCGAGTTCTTCCCACTTTGATAGCAGCATCAATTGCCCAAGCAGAAGCCAGGCAAGGATGGAATTTGCCCAAGCTTGCCCCCCTCTCCCCAAGATGAAGGTTTGCAGTTGTTGGGCCCAGGAGGGTCTGGGTGTCCTTGGAGAGCGAGCTGGAGAGGCTTTGTTATGTCAGTGTGAGCATGAGAGAACAGCACTGAACGAGCTCCAGGGAACTGCAGAGTTACACTGGGCACTGCAGGATGGGAACAGAGAAAAGTTCAAACCTAAGGCATCAGGGGAGGAGAACATCTCACTCTAAAATTGCCTCCAAAGAGGTTCTGGTAGGTGGGGGTTGGGCTCTTCTCCCAGGGACAGGATGAGAAGGAGCAGCCTCTCGGGAAGGTTTAGGTTTGATTTCTCCCATGGAAGTGTTTTCCAGCCCTGGCATGGGGTGCCACCCTCCCTGATGGCGTCACCAGCCCTGGAGGGGTTTGGAATGTGGACATGTGGCACTTGGGGGCATGGGTTAGGGAAGAGCTGGACTTGATCTTTGAGGGCTTTTCCTGAGCTCAGCGATGCCGTCAGTGGGATGGAGCTTTGGTGGGAGGCACCACACGCTCCCTCTGCTCCCTCAGGAAGGGATGCTGTGGAATTTTGACATCCTGACTGCTCTCCCCTCTCTCCCCAGCACATTTTAACATTATTTCCCTTCTTCCTGGTCAGTTCAGTGACTTCTGGAAGACTCCCCTGCAGCCCTGGTGCCCATACCTGCACAGGACGTCCTACGAGGCTCACGGCTCCCACTTTGGCCAGCCCAGGGGCTACAGGGGCTACCGGTCCTACAGGCCCACAGGGGCCTTCAGTGGCCCACGGCTGGACAGGTACCACTGGGTCAACACCAAGAGGTAGAACCGTGGCTGCTTTTGGACTTTGGAGCCCTGATTTAGTTATGGGGTGAAGGCTGGCCCTGCAAAACCCCATAAGAATAGCACTTACTGTCTAATCTTGTCTCTCACTCTGTATTTATGAAGGTTTTTGGGGGGTTTTATACGAGTTTTTCAATGTTTTAAATGGATGCTAACGTAAGAATAAAGATGTCATGTGGGTCTTCTCTCGTGAGTTGTAAAGGAGATGCAATAAGTCAATAAATTTATTGTTCTTGTGAATGAAAAAGGAAGTGAATAGATAAATATGCATCTCCTTTTTAACTCACAAGACAAGTAAATTTAAATAAATAAATTTGCTCTCCTTGTGAATTAAAAAGGAAATGAATACATCAATAAATATACTTATGGGTTTTTTTTGCTGAAGCCATCTGCTGGTGGTGCCTTGGAGGGTGCTCAGGAGCTTTTTGGTGGAAGCACCAGCATGTGAAGGGAGATAAAAACATCCCCCAAGCTGCTTTGAGGGATCCTTTGCTTCCTTCTAGCACAAGTGTTGTGAGCCAAGACCTAAATATCACCAGCAGAAATATTGGGGTTATTTAGTGACTCACAAAAATATTTCAATTGTGCTGTGCCCCCATGAGTTTTGTACTGAGGGGGTGGGAAAAAAAGAGTTTTGAGTGGCTTTGCTCTTTTCACTTGCTTTTTATCTACTTTGGAGGTTGGGCTGATGTTTCAGTGATTGGAAAATATGGAATATTTCACATTTTGAAGCTTGTCTCTGGAATTTGGGGGGAGATTCCCCAGGTTTAGGAGCAGGGATGGTCTTGGGCAGTGCAGGACTTCGTGCCTGGGTGGGTGGTAGCACAGAGCTGAAATAAATATGGTGACTTCAGGAGTTGCTTCAGAGGTGGAGAATAATATTTCTTGCACTTTAAGTGTAATTGTGCAGCTATAATTAACCCCAGTAATTGTATCTGCAGTTTTTGCTGTGTCATAAACTCATAAAACTGCAACTCTCAGCTGCAGAGGCCCCAAAACTCCTCCTGGATGGTTCAAAGAGTAATTTATTTAACACTGGGAATTGAGTGATTCTATATTTTGCTCCTGTTCCTGGAAACTCTGAGTCTGGGCTTTTGCAGCAATATTTCTTCTCACCACTTGGATGTGGCCAGAAATGTCAGCTCCTCCAGCCAAAACCTTGTCACTTGAATTACTGCAGCTCCCCACTTAATGAGCCTTGAGGATGGAGAGGAAAAATCCATTGTAATTAAAGCAAAAAAAGGAGCATTTTCTTTGGATTGAAGCCTAATGCTGAATGCAGAGGAGCAGGAACCAAACCACCCAGTTTGGAGCTCCATCACAACTTTCTGCCCTGGGCTATTTCCTCTTCTAATGCATTTATTTGTTTTACCAAACTCTCCTTCTCCAAACTGGTAATTTCGAGGTAATAAGAAAGCAGATCCTCGTTGCCTTTACTGCTTAAAAACTGCTCTTCATCCTCTATGACGTGCACCAGCTCCTCAGTTAATGCATCCACTTTCTCTTCCAGTTCTGCAGGGGACAAGGCATTGGCAGATTCCTCTTCAGAGCTAAAAAACAGGGGAAATGTTTAAACTGAGAGGGAAGAAATGCCAGTATTGAAATTTTACCTGTAGGCTCTTCACAAGAGCAAACCAGAGATAAATTTCACTGTACAGGGCAGTGAAATGATAAATAGTCAATTTAAAGAGTAAATAATATCTCATTCTCACCGTGCCCCCCTTCCACTGCTGCTCAGGGGGTGCAGGAAATTCTGTTTTTTCTTCCCCAGCCACTTGTCTTTGAGTGATTCCTCAGATTTCACATGGAGCAAGAGGTTTTTCTTGGGCACAGAAGTGGAGAGAGCAGATAAATATTCATTGTAAAAGCCTTTTTATAGACTCTTTAAATATATTTTCCTGGTGTTGCTGTTTATGCTGACCTAATGGTTTACATGAAGTTAAATAATTTATTTTAACCTTCCTGCTTAAGCAGAGTCCTTTTGAACCAGGTAAGTTTTATAAACCATTTAATTGCCACTCTAACAAAGTGAAAAATGGGGGAGTGATGATTTTTTTTAACCAGATCTTGTGGTTTTTCTTGTTACCTTCTCAAGGAGTTCTGTGTCTGTGAGGCTTTTCACTCTCACTTCAAAGAGTTGGGAGATGAGGTTTATTTCCTGTGTGGAGAATGGTTCCTCCTTGAGCAGCATCTGATTGATCCCCTGGGATTGATCCCCCTGGGGAGCTGCTGAGAGCTGCAGCCGGAGGGAGAACATCTCACTGAGACAGGCCTTTAAAGCCTAGAAAAATGAAAAAAAAACCAAATTAAAAAAAAAAAAATACTTTCTGAAAGGTTTGGAGAGCCTGCACCACACCAAGGTGTGTTGGGAAGGAAAATTCCAGTTCCCTGTTTATTTTTCCAGTGAGTTTATCTGTGTTCTGAGCTAGGACTGGGATGGTGAAGAGCTTTTCCTGCTGGATTCTCCCATTCACTGCCCAGGTGAGGATCAGAGTGGAGCTGCCTGAGTTTCATCACCTCACTTCTGGCAGCATTAAACCTGTGCTTTAAAAATAAGGATTTTTAAACACAAATGATTTTAATGAAATTCTGTTGAGGAAATACTGATGTACCTGGTGGAAAAGCCTCGTGGAGAGGGGGTTGGGGTGGTGGCTGAGGTCCCCAGAGGTGACATGAGCCAGGAACTGCACCAGGAGCAGCAGAAAACTTCCCACAGAGCCCAGACAATCCCTCAGGATGTAGAGTTTCTTCTTGGAATTCTGAGGGGGAATTTGAAAAAAATAATAAAAAAAAAAATTGAAAAAAATTTGAAAAAAAGGAATATCTCCAGCTGGGACAAGGGCTTGGCNCTGCACCACACCAAGGTGTGTTGGGAAGGAAAATTCCAGTTCCCTGTTTATTTTTCCAGTGAGTTTATCTGTGTTCTGAGCTAGGACTGGGATGGTGAAGAGCTTTTCCTGCTGGATTCTCCCATTCACTGCCCAGGTGAGGATCAGAGTGGAGCTGCCTGAGTTTCATCGCCTCACTTCTGGCAGCATTAACCCTTTGCTTTAAAAATAAGGATTTTTTTTTAACAGAAATGAGTTTAATGAAATTCTGTTGAGGAAATACTGATGTACCTGGTGGAAAAGCCTCGTGGAGAGGGGGTTGGGGTGGTGGCTGAGGTCCCCAGAGGTGACATGAGCCAGGAACTGCACCAGGAGCAGCAGAAAACTTCCCACAGAGCCCAGACAATCCCTCAGGATGTAGAGTTTCTTCTTGGAATTCTGAGGGGGAATTTGAAAAAAATAATAAAAAAAAAAAATTGAAAAAATTTGAAAAAAAGGAATATCTCCAGCTGGGACAAGGGCTTGGCCCTTCCAGGGGTTTATCTCAATTTTGGGTGAGTGAAAGGATTGAAGTCAGTGCTGGGGAATATCCACATGCTCAGGGTTTAATGAAATAATCTGTATTATATATATTATATATGTATATATACATATATATATTTATATATAAAAATATATATTTATGTATAATTATATATATTTATACATATTATATATGTATATATATTATAATGCTGTATTCTCTGCTCTAAGCACATTTATATTTCTATTTTATGAACTTTAGAAAAAAATAAGACTAAATAGTCACGTTTTGCAATTCATTTATAGTGGCCTGTAATTTAATTATAGTGAGTAAAATGCTGATCCACTGACTCCTGTAGAGCTGACCGAGGGAGAATTTGGTAGCAATGAAAAGTGGTCCAAAAGAACTTGGATGTGAGAAAGAGGAAAATCAGAGCTGATTTAATAAATGTGCTTTTTGGTTATGCCCCTGCCATGAAATATGGATTTAAACGCTGCTGTGTTAGCTTGGTGCTCAGAGATACCTGCAGATTATTAACATTTCATGACTTCTTATATAAATATATTTCTTTCCTAGACAGCATCGAGCATCCTATGACCTGCAGAAAATATTCAGCACTTTTCATTTTGCTTCCCAAGTCCTGGAACTTGGTGGATGTAAAAGTATTGCGGATGTGGAGTGGACAAACCTGATAAAAGAAGGAATTGCTGAAGGCATCTCCTGAGCTCTGGGGGAGGCTGGAGGTGACACAGAGGGAGATTTCTGGAGCCTGCAGAGAGAGGGAGAAATGCTCCTGTGAGTACTGGAGGCACCTCAGGCACTGATGGGAGCTCAGCTCACTTCAGTGTCAGCTCTGATTTAGGTGCACAGAGCCAAAAAAAAGAAAAAAAATCCACATGGAAATGGAGATTGTTTGAAAATCCTCAGGATTTCCCCTTGCCAGCTTTTTAATTAAGGAAATGAAAGTGTACTCCAGGCCTGGGGCTCTGGGTGGAGTCGCTACAACTTTATGATTATTATTTATTTAATGCTGTTACAAAAAACCCTGGAGATTTTACTGGGAGGTGTGCTAAGAAGAGTGCAGAGAATCCTTGTTCCGAGTTATAAAGGGAATATGTTTTATTACAAAATTATGAGGCAGGCAGGGATTAATTCTTCATTTCCTAAGTGGTTTGCTCAAGAAACAACAAATATAAGAACTGACTGTGGATCTTGTGGACTTGAAAACAATTCCACACTGCTGTGGAGAAAACAGAAGTGGAATTTAATTTCTGCTCTTTGCACACTGGTCATTGTCTAATTAATTTTACTTATGATTTGTAAACACTTTGCAGCCTGCTGGCTATTTTTGGGGCAATTTTTGCTGATTATGAGGATTTTAAACACTCACTTGAATGTGAAATGTGAGGAATTGCAGGATGGAGAGGCCGTACTGGAACACCACAAACTCCCTGGGAGAAAGGGCTGCAGGATCCACTGCTGTCAATTCTCCCTCCTGAGCAGTAATTTCTGCTGCAAGAACAGTAGAGTTTCATGAGATTCATTGATTTCTCCTTGCATTTTGCTTGCCCAAGAGGTAGCACTGCAATACAAGTGGATAAAACACTGCATTTCTCATCTTTGTTATAACATTGTTCAAAGCAAAATGAATCCCTGTTGATGCCTTTGTGAATTGTCATAAGGATGATGAAGGAAATGCCCAAAACTTTATTTTTTCCTAGAGAAACTTTTCACAATTAAGATCTGGAAAAGTGACATTGGTTATGTGTGGCTTAGACCTGATCAGCAGCAAATTCAGGTGATTTGTGGGTTGAGTCTTCCTCCTTCACTCAGAGCCTTTCCTCCAAAGGAGAGAATAACTGAGGTGTCCCTGCAGCGAAATCTGCTCACAATCAACAGCTCCATAAAGGATGAAGCAGAAATTGTCCAATTACCCCCAATTCTGGCTGTTTTGTGAGAAGGAAAAGTGGTAAAATTTACTTTTCTCCAGCCTTTGGCTCTGTCCCAGCCCAGCTGCCACCACGAGACTTCGGAGCTCATCGTTCACCTCCTTCAGGAGGCCCAGGAGAAAAGAGGATTTTTCCCACTGAATTTCATCCCCTGCACAAAGAAAAAGGCAGAAATGCTGTTTGCCCAAACAATCCAATTCTTGCTGTGTTTTCTGAGCAAACGTTTCAGGCGTGGGGAATTTTGTAGGTGAGGTGAAATGGTGGCAGGAAAAGAAACAAAAGTCATCAAAATTATTTTTTTTTTTACCGTGCAGAGGAGGAGCTGTGAGCTGAGGGTTCAGCAGGGTGATCCTGGATGCCATCAGGTGCTCTGCCTGCTTCAGCACCTTGATATCTGTGAGGAGAGGATATTTTCAGGCGTTATCTGGCATAATTCCAGAGGGATTTGTGCCCATTCTTTTTTCCAGGAGCTATTTTTGACTCTCCTGCACGGTACTCTGGCCTCAGTTTAAAAATGAGCTGCCAGAGTTAAAAGCTGTAAGTTTTTTACTAAATATCTTGGTTTTGGGAGAGGTTTAAAAATGCAGATGTGTGTATTGGCATATCTCCCCTGTTGGTTTCCATCAGGGAGCCCCCAGGTAATGCATCAATATCAAAAAGCAATCACAGGTTAATTAATTAATCACTTAAATTCCTGGACTTACTCTCAGTCAGGAACAAGAGGAGCTGATCCTCTGCCTTTGGCTGTGTCCCTGGGATCTGGGAATTCTGGGTGGTGTGTGATGGGGAATTGCTCTTCTGCTGCATTTTCCCTTTTTTATCTCCTCCCGGTCTCATCCTCGACTGCAGCAAATCCAGCTGGAAATCCTTTCCTAAGGAAGATTTTCTCTCAGTGCATTCCTTCATCAAACTCTGCAAGGAAAAGGAAGGGATGAAAAAGTGCCTGTAAAAAGCTGTTAAATTTCCCAAGCTCTCTGTGGTAGATAAGGCAGGTTGAGTCCTCAAAATCAGTTTAAAAACAAAACCAACCCCCAAACCCCTAAATTCACCATTTTGGGCATAACCTACTTTTAGCAGTTGTTCTTCTCCCATCCTTTTCCAATTTCCTAAAGTATTACATTCCTGTTCTCTACTTTCAGCTGTTTTCTTCATATATATTTTCATCTATATAATATTTACATTATATTCCTATATGTATTCACATAGAAAATGTGAATTTCATCATTCAGCACACCTGCAGGCATGGCCTTATTAAAATTGTCCCATTAATTTGATGTCCTGTGTGTATGATGCATATTCAATGAAAAAACATTTGAGATTTGCTCTTTTCTAACCTGAAATGGATCAAAACTCCTTGAAATATTCTCGTTTTTTTTCTTTTCCAGGAGGTGCTGCAGCTGTTCCTTCAGCCTCCTCGTTCTCTGCTCTCTGAATTTTTTCACTCCGTCACTTGTGGCTTTTGCTTCATCCACAAACTGTAAATGGAAAAAAAGGGATCCAAACCCAAAGATCCTGGGGTTGTTTTGGGAAGTTTGATATTTGGAGAACAAAGTCCTCTTTGCACAGTAAGAACAGCAATTATTTATTATTTTCTGAACCAGAGCGTAAAGAAATACATTTTGAATTTTACCTTCTCCTGGCTGCAGCCTTTTAAGCTTCTGACCATTTCCTTAAAGTGAGTTTCTCTCAGCTGTAAAACTCTCACAGCTTGTATGAATTCCAGCACTAAAAAGAAATACTCTGTGTTGTCCTTCAGGAGCTGCAAAATGTCCCTGATCTCATCATCCATTGATATATCCTGGAAGGTAAATTTGTCGTGTGAAATACAACCTGGAATATCTGAACCTCCTTTTGTTATTTTAATTTCTACGCTATGCACTGAGGATGGATTTAAGAGCCAGAGTTTTGAAAATACAAAGTTTATTTTTTTAAAAAAAAGCAGGGGAAATTTGGTAAAAGCATCTGGCAGTCCTTTATTTTTTGTTATTAATAAACACCCAAATAGCAAACCTGTAACTACTGAATAAGTATAAAGAATAAGTATAAGATTGTCTAGGGGGCATTAAGTAAATCTATGTTAAAATTGGATCTGATGAGTCTGATTTTTAGTAGAAAATCCCAGGATGGTTTCAATCCTTTTGGCATTAAAATCATCTATTTTAATCTGGAGTTAGCTTCATTCCTAGAAACATTTCCCTAAAAGGACACAAATTCCTGAGAGTTTCCAGGAAAGTTTTGCAGCACACTCCAGGTTCTAAACCTAACGTAGAGAATTTCAAACCAAAAAAAGAAGATAATTTTACTTCCACCACGAGGTGTTCCAGGCCTGTTCCCTCCTTCTGGGATTTCAGGGCGAGGTTCTTGATGCCGTGGCAATCCTGGAGCAAAGTCACTGTTTGCCTCAGGTGTCTGTGGGAGAGGATGGAAAAGGCCACAAGATCCCCAAATGTCTCTCCTTGGGTCTCCTGGATCATTTGTGACTCTTTGGCTTTTAGCTGGGGAGAAAACCAAGTTTTACAGACTTGAGGGAAGGGTGGAAATGTTGCAATTTTGAAATTAGAATCCACAGGTGGGGGGAGAATTAACCGCCCTGAAAAGAATGGAATCCATTAACTTCCAAAGAGACTTTTTCAAGTTCCTCTTGACACTTTGAGATAAATAGGTGTGAATCCCATAAAATATTGCTGGAATTCCGGGGCCAGGAGTTTCCCTGAGCTCTCCACGCTCTGTGTGGCTGTTCAGAAATGACAATCCCAATGTTTTACCTTTTCCTCTGTCTGCGTTTGGAGCTCCAGCCTGAACTGTGCCTGCATTTTTCTCAGCTCAGCCTCTGATTCTGCATTCAAGCCCTTGAGCAGATCTCCCTCCCGATGGTGCTGCTGGAGGAAAGTCACTGCTCTGGCTGCTTGCTGCTCCTCTCTGCTCTCAGCAGCCTCTCTGGCCACTTCTTCACCTCCATTTTTGTGGCTGAGCCTGCTCAGGATCCTGCTCACACCTTCTGGGCAAGCTCTGGTCTGAGGCAGGTAAGCAGAGTGAGAAAATGATTTTTTTAAAAATAGAAATAACCCTTTTTTTTTTTAATTTCTAGCATTGGGCATAACTACAGGGATTTGAAGAGTGGGACTCTGCAGGGGAGGTTTCAGTCCTTGCACCCCTGTGGATTTTTTGGGGTTTGTGAGATGCCTTGAGGCTCGTNTGTCCTTGCACCCTGTGGAATTTTTGGGTGTTTGTGCACTTGGGGTTTTGTGAGATGCCTTGAGGCTCGTGCAGGGAGGGGTGAGGCATGAAAACCACAAAATGCCTCTACCTGGAGGTGGCTGTAGAGATCCAGAACTCTGTACAGACATGTGTGCCTCAGAGCTTCCAGCTTCACAATCTTCATCCCTGAAACCCAGAGCATCTCCCTCACGGGGTCTGGGGAATGCTCCAGTTCCCAGGAACGTTTCTGCTAAAAAGACAAAAAAAAAAGGGTGAGGATTTCCCACTCCAACAAAGATCTCTGTGGTCAGCAGGAGCAGAGAAATCCAATTCCCAGGGAGACCTGGAACATTGGGATTTCTGTCAGTATTTAAGCTGCTCTGATAACCACGGACTGCCCGAAGCCAGCTGTGTGTTTGTGCTGCCCACTGGGGGTGACAAAAGCAGTGAGGTGACAAAAACAATGAGAAAATTCCTCAAACTCACTTGCTGGAGTCCCAACCTGAGCTTTGCAAACCAAGCAGACAAAAGGACAACTGGTGTGGAAGCTCTTGTAGGATTGTCTAGGGGGCATTAAGTAAATCTATGTTAAAATTGGATCTGATGAGTCTGATTTTTAGTAGAAAATCCCAGGATGGTTTCAATCCTTTTGGCATTAAAAAGTGGTATCATCTATTTTAATCTGGAGTTAGCTTCATTCCTAGAAACATTTCCCTAAAAGGACACAAATTCCTGAGAGTTTCCAGGAAAGTTTTGCAGCACACTCCGGGTTCTAAACCTAGAGAATTTCAAACCAAACACAAACACCAAGAAAATTCCTCAAACTCACTTGCCGCTCGCTGGAGTCCCAAGCTGAGCTTTGCAAACCAAGCAGACAAAAGGACAGCTGGTGTGGAAGCTCCTCCAGGAAATTTTGGGGCTGTTTGGGTGCTGCCAGCTCGGGGCTGAGGTGGGAATGTTTGATTTCTTCCAGGTGTCTCTGGAGCAGGGCTTGGCCAGCCTGGCTGTGGCGTTCCGAGAGCTCTTCCAGGAGTGACTCCAGGGTGCCAGCCCTGCTCTCCATCCCCTGGAAGGATGCACAGCCCAGCTGAAGCACCTGGTGAGTGGGAACTGAGCCCTACTGAGCCTCAGGTGTGAAATACTCAGCCAGAAATTAGAAATTTGCGTTCATTTCAGTGCCATCAGTGGGATTAAGTACCGAGAATTACTGGAAATGAGGCCCCTTGTGCCTTAATGTTGAGAGAGGAAAACTAAATCAGGTTCTGGTTTGCTTCGCCATAATCAGAAGATCTTTTTTTTTTTCCTTCTCTAATTTTGCTTCAATTTTTGGAAGCGATGTGGGAAAACTGAAAGGAATTCAGGTGGGAAGGGGGAAAGTTTCCTCTCCTCAGCTGGGAACTCTGAGGTGACCCAATGCTGACCTTACCTGGTTTCCTTCGGGGTGTTCCTTGGAGGGTTCGTGGAAGGAGCAGACTGTGCCCATCTCTTGTGCCAGCAAGGACAATTCCAGATGTGCCCTCTCCCAGCTGTGCTTCTCCCAGAGGAACCTGCAGCCAGATGTGCACAGCCAGCCTGAAAACATCCCTATTTTAACACATCCCCTGCCACGAGTGCTTCCCTCACCCCAAAACGCCCCTGGAGATCAGGGACCTCCTTTTGAACCTCACACCACCCCCAAAAGAGAAACTTCCCGAGGAGAAAACTTGCAAAAATGGATTTTTGTGAGCAAAAGTTAGGGAATAAATAGAGTTTCTCACCTGGTCTGCATTTCTTGCTGCAGGTGGGTGATCCTTGCTGCAGGGGATGTGGTAGAAGCTGGAGTGCTTTCCTGATTTTCTGCAGTTTTTGGTGCCTCTGTGTGAGCAGCAGAGGCTTTCAGAGTGCTCCTCGAGGAGTAGCCTGGACAAGAAACAGGAGGGAAATATATTTTCTGCAAGAAATTAATTATTTTGCAAAATTTTACCATAACTTTGGTGCAGGCTGGCGAGGGAAACTGAGAACTGCAGGTGATTTCAGGGCTCATCCCACCCTGGGGTGAATTTACACAAATTTAATTTGCTCATCAAGCCCAAGGAGATCTTTAACAAAATGGGACTAAAGTCTGATTTTCAGCTGTCAGTTGGAGAATCCCCTGGATGTATGTAAGAATAAATGTAAGGGATAAAATGTAAGAATAAAATAAGGGATGGTGGCAGAGCCTTTCTCTTCTCTCTTACCTGGAGTCTCAGGTGAAAAACCATTTTTTCTGTTTTCCTCCAGCATCTGAACCACAGACTGGAGCAGTGGGATCAGTTTTTGTGGGATGACCTCCCAGGAATTGCTTGAGACCCCACTGAGGCCGTGAAATCTCATGCTCTGAGAGTTTTCAGAGCTCTGTGGTGAGAAAGGTGCCTGGAAAAGCACAGAGCAGACACAACTGACATGTCAAAAACAGAAGCTTCACCACTCACTCAAACAGATGATTTTATGCTGTTTCCAAAGGTAAATAATAATAATAACAATAAAATTATTGTTAAAATCTTCTATTAAAAATAAATTTTAAAGAAAATAATAATAATAATTAAAAAAATTAATCTTTCAGCAGTGTCTCTGCAAATAGCAGCAGCTTTAAATGACACCAAGACCCAGAGTCACTCCCTGTTTATGGACACTGCAATTTATCCTTTTGCAGCCTAAAAATATCAAATATATGCTGTGCTAAAAGCATGTGGTCATGCTTCACCTTTTAGAAGAGAATTAAATTTGTTATTCCGTGTATAAATTGGATTGATTTCATTTATAAATGTTGCCCAGCTGAGCTCTACCTGCTCTTCTCTCCCTGTGCTCTCCTCGTCCTCCCTCGTTCCTGGGATGCTCAGAGCCTTTCTCCAGAGGTTCTTCAGTGAGGATATTTCATTCATTACCCTGTGATACAGAATTTTTACCTGAAAAGAAATGCATGAAAATGAAAAGAAAACAAAAAGATCACATTAGGAGTGAAAGGATAAGTGAAGTTTCCTTTTTTATGTAATNTAGCCTGGACAAGAAACAGGAGGGAAATATATTTTCTGCAAGAAATTAATTATTTTGCAAAATTTTACCATAACTTTGGTGCAGGCTGGCGAGGGAAACTGAGAACTGCAGGTGATTTCAGGGCTCATCCCACCCTGGGGTGAATTTACACAAATTTAATTTGCTCATCAAGCCCAAGGAGATCTTTAACAAAATGGGACTAAAGTCTGATTTTCAGCTGTCAGTTGGAGAATCCCCTGGATGTATGTAAGAATAAATGTAAGGGATAAAATGTAAGAATAAAATAAGGGATGGTGGCAGAGCCTTTCTCTTCTCTCTTACCTGGAGTCTCAGGTGAAAAACCATTTTTTCTGTTTTCCTCCAGCATCTGAACCACAGACTGGAGCAGTGGGATCAGTTTTTGTGGGATGACCTCCCAGGAATTGCTTGAGACCCCACTGAGGCCGTGAAATCTCATGCTCTGAGAGTTTTCAGAGCTCTGTGGTGAGAAAGGTGCCTGGAAAAGCACAGAGCAGACACAACTGACATGTCAAAAACAGAAGCTTCACCACTCACTCAAACAGATGATTTTATGCTGTTTCCAAAGGTAAATAATAATAATAACAATAAAATTATTGTTAAAATCTTCTATTAAAAATAAATTTTAAAGAAAATAATAATAATAATTAAAAAAATTAATCTTTCAGCAGTGTCTCTGCAAATAGCAGCAGCTTTAAATGACACCAAGACCCAGAGTCACTCCCTGTTTATGGACACTGCAATTTATCCTTTTGCAGCCTAAAAATATCAAATATATGCTGTGCTAAAAGCATGTGGTCATGCTTCACCTTTTAGAAGAGAATTAAATTTGTTATTCCGTGTATAAATTGGATTGATTTCATTTATAAATATCGCCCAGCTGAGCTCTACCTGCTCTTCTCTCCCTGTGCTCTCCTCGTCCTCCCTCGTTCCTGGGATGCTCAGAGCCTTTCTCCAGAGGTTCTTCAGTGAGGATATTTCATTCATTACCCTGTGATACAGAATTTTTACCTGAAAAGAAATGCATGAAAATGAAAAGAAAACAAAAAGATCACATTAGGAGTGAAAGGATAAGTGAAGTTTCCTTTTTTATGTAATAAACCCCAAACTGGGGTCACTTTTTGGTACAAACACATCAATTCCAGCTTGGCTCAGATTGGAGAATGATGATTTCTCCCCATTATTTATCTGTTGCTGTGATCCAGCTCCCTCTGCTGTCCTTAAAATCTCTCTTGGAGTTACAGGAGTGCCACAGGTGGATTAATTTTTGGGCTGTGAAATGTTCTCCTATTGAGTTCAGCAGTAAAATGTATATATTTACTATAAAATTCAAACAACATACTCATCTATTCATATATTAATCTCTCCTCTGTTTACCCTGCAACTTTCCAGGGTAGAAAATCAAGTCTTCTTTTTTTTTCATTTTACAAATGAAAAATTGAAACTGGCAGCTGAAGTCACTTTCTAAAAATTCAATCAGTTCAGCACCAAGAGAAAAAATTCAAAGAAAACCAAAATATTTTGCCTTAAGGTCACTCCTCTTCCCACTTTTACAGGGTGTAAAGAAAATTCTTGATAAAATGAGGACAGATCATGTTATCAATAGCTGAAATCTGAAATAAATCATCAGCCTCATGGTCAGGGCTTGATGAAACAATGGGAACAGATAGAATTACTTGGTTTTAGGCTTTTTCTATATAAAAAGCAGCCCCAAATAAAGATTCACCTCTTCTTTGAAGTGTCCCAGCGTGGTGGTGACAGAGTGGGACTGCCTCAGCAGGAGTTCAAAGAAAACCTTGGTGTTAAAGGCCTCGAGGTCTATTTGTCCTTCAGGCTCCCAAGCATCCTCCCTCCTCGGGAAATGGGCTGAAAATGGGAATTCTCAGTTATTCATTCCAAATTATTTAAAGAATTAAATTATTTTAACGATTTAAATTTCATTTAAGGCAGGTTCTGAACGAAATGTCACCCCCTGGCTCCAGCAGCCTCTGCAGAGTGCTGCAGGCAGGATTTTGGTTCCATTCTCTGCTGAACCCCCTTGGTTTTTGGGGGTTTTTGTTGCCTGACCTGTGCCAGCAGCGCTGCAGGGGTGCCCAGCCGTGCCCTGCAGCGAGGGGTGATGCTTTTTCATGGAAAAAACAGTTGGAATTTTGGAGGAATATCTGTCCAGGCTGTACTTGAGCTGCTGCCTTCGGAACGCAGGGCTGGGGCTGCCCCTCTGTGCCCAGCCCAGCCCCTGGCACAGGAGCTGCAAAACACCACAAAATTCAACAAATCACCTCTTTTCTTTCCTTTTTTTTATCTCCCACTAACGTGATTTACTCAACGGCCAGGATCCATTGTCACCTGTGGGGCAAAGACCCCAACAGTCTGGTTTCTAATTGTTAATAATCATTAATTTGTTCTAAAACAGAAGAATTAGAGATCCCAGCTGAAAGCAAGGGGAAGGAAGTGTAATTATCTGTTGTTTGCATCTGCTGGGTGAATAAATCACATTTTCTGTTATTTCCTCAGGAGTCTGGTTGCAGAAAAAAAAAATATCCTGCTGGATTGCAAATTGCTGAAACCAAAAATGAATGACTTTTTTTTTTGGGAATTTACAGTCTGAAGGATCAGCTTGGGGTCGAATCTGATGTCAGGTGTGCTGTGGTCACTTTTGTCTGAGTTAGGAGAGCAAACCTGAATGTGACATGAATCAGAATTGAAGAAATTTATTCATTCCTGACAGGCTTTTTTTGCTAAATTTGCATTTTTACTTATGTCCTCTTTATTTTGAGGCAGTTTTGGTCAGACACTGAAAAGAAATAAATTGTGATCTCACTTATGAATCAGAAAATAAGAATGGAATTCATCTGTGCCTCGAATGTCTTGGAGAGGTTTATGAACCAGGTTTTTATGGGATATATATTGGGGCTGTATATATTGATACATTAATATATCTATATATTGATATATTGATATATATCTCTACATAGATATCGATATATATCTATAGATATCTATTTATTGCTATGTAGATAGATATCTATAGGTATCTATATATAGGTATAGATATTGATATGTAGATATATATTGCTATTTATCTCCATATATATGGATGTATATATTGCTATATATCTCTATATATATGGACGTATATATTGCTATATATCTTGAGATAGATTAATCTATCTATTGCTATATATCTCAATATATATGGATGCATATAGTGCTATATATCTTGAGATATATTAATCTATCTATTGCTATATATCTCAATATATATGGATGTATACAGTGCTGTATATCTTGATATCAGTATATCTCTGCAGGGGTTTTGATGTGATCAGTTCACAAGGCCAAATTTTACCCCGTTACAAAACACAGGGTTGAGTTACAATTTATTCTGGTTTTCACCTTTAAGGGAACACACAAATTGTGAATTCACTGCCTAAAATCTTATAATATCCTCTAAAAACTGGTGTGTGCCTTGTACTTACAGCCAGGGCCGGGGGTGCAGCGAGCAGCAGGAGCAGTCCCGCGGTGACCCCAGCGATGGCTGCCCAGTCCGGGCTGAGCAGCAGCTCCCTCCTGCTGCTGATCCCCACCTGGACAGCAAACCTGGGCAGGCTGGGCAGGAAGGGTCCTTCCTCGTAGCACTGTGCCCCGGCTGGCATCACCCTGAGGTACTGCAGCACAGCACAGAGAGCCACCTGTCACTGCATCATTGAAACGCTTGTTTTCCCCAAATTTCACAGGGATTGCTCCATTTTCCCCCTCACAGAAACAAACTCGTGTTTATCTCTGCGCTATAAAAAGACACTTCCATATGGGATATATGGGATATATGGGATATATGGGATATATGTGTTTTATGTGTTATATGTGTTATATGTGTTATATGTGTTATATGTGTTATATGTGTTATATGTGTTATATGTGTTATATGTGTTATATGTGTTATATGTGTTTTATGTGTTTTATGTGTTTTATGTGTTATATGTGTTATATGTGTTATATGTGATATATGTGTTTTATGTGATATATGTGTTTTATGTGATATATGTGTTTTATGTGATATATGTGATATGATTTTTCCCTGTGCTGTTCCACACATTCACCTGGAGCACGGAATGCTTTGCCAAGAGGGGAAATTCTGAATAAAACGAAACATTTCTGGGTACAAACCATTCTCTTGTGCCTGTTGCTGCTCAGCCGGAGCACATAAGTGCCAGGGGCCTGGAACTGGAAAAGGAACAGGAGGAATTTCTGGGAGGTTTCCCTGATTTCCTCCCTGAGGCTTCGGAAATCTCCCCAGTCGAATTCAGGGTTTGTGTTGTACAGGTTGTTTCTGGGAGGGAAAGGACAAAATTTCTTGTCAAAATTTCTTGTTTCTTGTATTTTTTTTAATTTTAATGATTTTTTTTTTCTTACAGGCTCATAATTAGGGTGGAGGTTTATAAATTCAGAGGTGTTGTCCATCACTCTGGTAAATGAAGGTGCATCAGTGGGAGTTCAGGCACTCCCACAGCTCCAATATTTCCTCACCCAGCTTTGTTTTGGGCTGCTCTCAACTGCCTCTCCCCCAAACAAATACAGCAATTAACCCTAAGGAGCTTTTAAATAAGGAATTTTTATTTAATTTCCCGAAAATAGTTCCTGGGAGCCCTTCTAGGTCAGAAACAGCATGGTCAAGACATCAGGACCAGTAAGTACAGATTTAATTTTGCCTATTTTAATAAGTAATTTCTTAATGTAATAAAGTAATAAGTGAATATCTTAATGACTTAGAGGCTGTTTCCTACTGTGCACAGTCCTCTCTGTGAAAAACACACTGAATTGTTTAATATGAATATTGCTTAATTATGTTTAATAATGAGAATTTTGACTGTTCCTTATCACATTTCCTTTCAGTTCCACGACAGAAGAAGGTGAAGAACTTCTCTTTGCTGAAGTAGAAATGCATTAGCTGAGCTCTTTGAGGTTCTTAATTGCACTTACACATCATAAACTGGGAAATGCTCCCTGGAGACGATGAACAGGAGGGTCACACCTGCGCTGATGCAGGTGGTGGGATTGAGGATGCCAGTGAATGAGGTTTGGGATGTGGAGTTGGGGAGGTTCGGGCTCTGCTCCCGGGGATCTCTGCACTCCTCGTGGCCAGAGCGACCTGGGAGAGCACACAGCACCCTCAGGGTGGAGAAACGCCTTTTTATATTCATAAATAAATAAATAAACGTGTGCATTTAACTTCCAGAATTAGGTTTGCTGCCCAGACAGCGTGGAAAGAGAGAAAGGGAGAATTTCAGAAGAATTCAGGGAGAATTTCAGAAGAATTCAGGGAGAACCTCTTCAGAAGAATCCCAGTTCTGCCCCAGGCAGGGAGTGCAGAAGGAGCCCCAGCAGGACCTCGGGAGCAGGAGTCGTCTCTGGAATTCTGCTGATTTTGGTAAGTGTTTGTTATTATTTATTTCCCGAGGGAATTCCATGGTGTTCCCTGCCAGGGCAGTGGTGGGAGCTGTGTGCACACCACAAAGCGCAAGTGAATTTTAGGATATCTGTATGAAGTGTGGATGTAGGAGCTTTGCAGGAGAACTCACCTGGAGCTGCTGCTGAAGGAGGACTCTTTTTATCAAGGGATGGAGCCTCATTCAGCACGAGGAGGTCGTGAAATTGTTGAGGGTCAGGGTTGTACACCCCTAAAAATCCTTTCCCTGGAGGGGTATTAAAAGAATTCGTCATTTCTGGTTTTGAGCATGGATTTTGCTTTGAATTTTGCTCCTCCTTGTACAGGATCTGCTCACCGAAGCCCCCAAGCATCAACTGCAAGCTCTAAACCCAAATTTGGGATCATTTTTAGCACATTCTTCTCATTCTAGGGCAGTTTTCAAAATGTCAGGGCCTTGCTCAAAGCCTTTGGGGTTTGTTTGGTGCAGCTGGTTTAGCCTGGCTGGGATGAACCTGTGCAAAGGGCACAGGGGCAAATGAGCCTTTCCTAATGCTAGAATTAAATCTTCTGTCTGTGCAAATTGTGCTTTTTTGGCCTGGATTTGGAATTCTAAGGGAAAAGCTTTTAACTACTTCGAGTTCTACTTGGTAAAAGCACATTAAAGTCTAAATCCCAAGAGAAAAGTCTGTGCAGGTGATGGACCTGGGAAGGGATTCCTTTGCCAGGCAAAGAGATTCTCCAGCTCTGTTTATTGTAATTTAGGAAGGAAATCCCTGAATATTTGCCCTTTCCTTGCTGCTAGAAACACACAAAATTCAAATGAACGTTCTGGGAACTAGCAGGATGAATTTTGTGTGGAGCAGCAAACTTCTGTTGCTGTTCTCAGGATGTAAACATTGAGATTTCTCATTATTTGTGTTTTAACACCATGGAAAAAAGGCTTATTGTGTACAAACCCCATTTAACACCCAGAGAATGCCCCTGCTGTCCTTTCCCTCACCACTCATCTCCACGACGTGTGCTGGATGGATTTGTTGGCTTTGTCCTGCAGCACAAACATCTTCCAAAAGGAAATTTGCTCTTGGTAGAAGTGTCCTTAAGCCTTCTAAGAAAACAGCAGTCTAAGAGAAAAAGAATTCAAATTTTCTTTTCACCCTTTTTTTTTTTTTAATGGTTGAAGCATAATTAAGTATGTATGTAATAGAATAATATTTGGGGCTTTTGTTTGTTGCAGTCTATATTTTTCCCAGCAAAAGGAGCGAGGGTTAGAAAAATCAGGGAGATGGTGGAAATAACCATGGGGTTTTTTTCTCACCTTGCTCCCGTTGCTGTGGGTGATGAAAAGCTGAGCTCTGCTCTCTGCACAGGTGAGCTGCAGGGTGGTTTTTTGCTGCCTTCTGCACTGGGAGTTGCAGAGTCCCTCCAGGCTGGCAGAGCGGCAGATGCAGAGGCCAAGGGCTCTGTCGTAGCCCTGGAAATCGCTGGGGACAGCACAGACCTGAGGGGGAGAGGAGGAGCAGCAGCACTGCAGGGATGTCCTGCAGCTGCAGGAGAGGCAAAACCTCTGTGCAAACACAAAATAGCTCTTGGTTTCCATGCTGTGAAGGGAGAGCTCTGGAATTTTGCTTTTTTGGGGCATTTTCCTGTCGCTGTTGTGCACGAAATGAAGAGAAATAGACTCCAGTTCTCAGATGAACAGGAGGCTGTCCTTTGTTCAGTTCAACATTCCTTTTATAAGGTGTTTGTTTCCCTAAAAGCTGCTTGCTTGGCCAAATGGCCTCTCTACAACCACTGATTGAGACAGAGCATATTTTGAAAAACATAGACAAGTGAAAAACAAGGTAAAGTGAAAAACACCACCTGTTATTTTGAGAACTAAAAGATGCTTACAAAAGCTCCATCAAGTCTCTCCGAGAACATGAGATGCTTACAGAATTGTTCTCTTTAGAAAGCAAGGAGCTTTCCCTTGGGAAGAAAATCCTTTTTCAGGCTTTGGATTTCTCTAAGATCCAATAAATGTCAGCCCCACGTTTCCCACCCGGATTTGGGATTTGACTGATGGGGAAATGGAAATACCTTCTGGGAGCAGTAGCGAGCCCATCCCCTCTTGGTCAAGCACTGTCCCTCCTGGTTCCTGGAGGCTGAATCCCTGCACACGGGGTAGGTTTGTCTGACACAGAGCCTTCCATCCCTCCCAGACCTCCTAAAACCCGGCGGGCAGGTGCAGAGGGCATCGCGAGGCTGGAAATGAAAATGGGGTTTGTTTAGGAACCTGCAGCTTCCATGTCCACACACCCACCCTGAACCTCCCAGAGAAGGAGAGGACTGATATAACCCCGAGAAATTCAGAATATTTGTAAATCTGGTGGTTTTTCCGTGGTTGGAAGTGAGATAAAGAGAGAAAGTCGAGGCGAGAATGACCGAAATGTGAATTTCTCCCGGTGGATCAGTGGGAATTTCTCCTGTACCTGGAACACCTGACCTTTCCCGAGGCACACGCAGCTCTGCTGCCCTTCTGAAGGCTGCACTGCCTCGGAGCCACAGGGCAGGCAGGATTTTTGGCCGGGCCTGGGGTTGAAGAAGTCCACGGGGCAGGGCAGGCAGCTGTGGGAGGGCAGAGCTGCCCCTGGGGAGCGGAAGGTGCCCGGCGGGCACGGCAGAGCTGTGCTGTTCCCTCCGGGGCAGAAAAAGCCTTTGAACAGCAAAAAAATCCCTGTCAGTTTTTCTTATGCAGAGCAGATGAATGGCTGCGTTTCCAGTTTAAATATTGCAGTGTTTTTATGTCATAAATCAGTTAAATGCATCCTGCATTTAATACCAAAATATTGCCTAATTTCAATATTGCTTAATATTGAAAGAAACTCTTCTGATACGTGGATGTTATGACAATAAAATCCAATGCTCTGCATTTGTTTTTTGAGCTTTCTTCCCTGTCACAATATGAAGTTCAGCAAGCCCAATCGATTATCTAAGAATTATTGTTGCAAAATTCAAGCCTGGCTGCGTTGCTATTGAGGACTGTGTGACTGAGAAGCAAATAATCTCTGGTAAATTATCCACAAATACCTGCTGGGCAAATTGGCAGACTCTGTTCTCTTCTTTTGCAGTGGGTCCCACTCTGGCATCCCTCCTCCTTTTGAAGCTGTGTTTCCTCGCTGATGCCAGGCAAGCTTGGAAAAAGAGAGAAAAAGAAGAGGAAAAGGGCCATGGATTTATTTTATGGAGCAGCTTCTTGGTGTGCCAAACGTGGGTAAGTAAGAGAGGCACGAGGAGAACTTCCCTACTGAATATTTCATGGGCAGGGAGAGTTTGAAAGAGTGGTGTGAAATATTTATGGGGAGCTATTTGAGCCCCGCAGGTCACAGAGCAGGAGTGTTCTCTGCCCAGTTCGGGGAATATTCACACGGAATAAGGCCAGGGAAGAGCTGATTTGTGATTTCAGACTGCTGGCTCAGTGTGAGCTGAACTTTCAGGGTCCCTGCAGCAACCCTGGGTGTGGAAAGCTCACAAATCCTCGATCCCCACGAGGGTTCATCAGCTGGGTCGTGGTTTTGGGATGTGCTCCTCATCAACCGCTCAGCCTAAAGCAAAAAGCTGTCGAGAAATTGGTGCCTTTTTGGAATTTACTGTAACAAAAGTAATCGTTATCCACGGCCGGACTGCCCCCTCTGGTTTTCCACATCTGGAATGGGATCTAACGAGCTGCTTTGGGAGGTCTCGGGGGTTTTTTGGAGGTGGCAAAGCCGGGCAGGGCTCCTGCAGCCCAGCGTTATTCCCACAGCAGAGGGCAGCAGGCTCCCTGCAGGATGCAGGAGGAGGGAATTGATGTCGGATTTTCCAGGGATGGCACTTCCCGAGCCTTGCCCTCCTGCCCCAGAGCAGAAATCCCAACCCTGTTCCACGTCCAGCACAGGCTTCTGTTTTCTCCTGAATCAAATATTCCAGAGCATTTCTGGGTGGCTTTTCCCACCTGCTCGCACCTTCTGTGGCACCAATAAATGCACATTTTTCTTAAAGTTCCTTCTCACAACTGCTCGTTCAAGGAGCTGCAGCTGGGTGGAGTTTCTAGGGACACAATAGATGAGTGGTTTCCGTGTTTTGATGTATTTTGAGCAGCAGTCTGGGAGGAAAAACAGAGAAGAGAGATTTTCAGAGAGAGGAGATGTTTGTTTATCTGTTGGCAAAAGTTAGGATGGTGATTGAACTGGCAACGTGCAAAAATTGCCAGAAATTGTTGTTCCTTGGATAAATTTCTGACGTTCCAGTGAAGGATCAGTTGGTTTTTACACGCAGAAAACCCTGGAGTCCCCAACCAAAGGCTGTGCAACAGAATACCCACTAAAATTTGATTTTTAAAGCAGGATTTGCTTCCATCCGAATTTCCCATGCTACGAATGGCAGCCCAAACCATCCCTGCTGCAGCTGGAGGTGCCTGAGCTCCCTCCTTGTTTGAGTTTACATTCTCTGAGCGTGCCTGGAGTTGCTCCCTTTGGAGAAATCCTGCGCAGAGGTCCTGCCTGGAGCAGGCTGGAATGCAGGAGCTGCCCATCCCCTGTGCCCTGCGGGGCTTGGCGATGCTGCTCCGCCTCGGAGAGCTCCAGCAGGGTCACTTCTGCTCCTTTAGATTGCACCTGGCTGCTGCAGAGCATTCCAAGCCCAGAGGTTCTGGTGCAGGGATTTTTTATTTTTTTAATCTGTTGTTATTTATTTTTATCCGGTGAAGATGAGGTTGGGTGAATCTTCCCAGCTCGAGGTCTGGCAGAGCTTTTGGGAATTGTCTTGGTGTGACTTTGTGATGTGTCCCACTTCGTGCACTCTGTGATTAGAAAATGAATCTTAGGCCTTTCTGTGCTTTTAAACTGAACCCGAGAGAGGAGAGAAAGGGAAAAAAAAAAAAAAACAAAAGGACTTTTTCAAAGTAGTTTTTTTTCTCTAAATTTGTCTCAAACCGAGACAGGAATGCAATGTGGAAATGACCCCTGAGGGATTAAGTTTCATAGGCAGACAACAGCAAAGGCAATAATTAGCAGCTTTCCTTCACCTTGGAAGTATTTGAGAGTCATTTATCTGCTGTTTGCCGCACACAAATCAGTGTCCAGCAGTGACAGGCCCCAGAACAAACAAACAAACAAATAAATAAATGGCTTTTGATAGAATCTGGGTCCCAGGCTGGTGATTCCTGAGCAGATGCAGGACTTCCCTTTTCCCCAGAACTGATGGACAGCACTGTGTGCCAGGCTGGCACTTTCCTGGCAGGGACGGGGATTTAACAGCCCCATAAAAGTTCTGGTGACTAACCAAGCCCGGGAATTAATGCCTGAGTCACTCTCCCAGGCCTGGCTGCCTTTAGTCATTGCCTGCTTTAGCTTTTCAGTCTGCCAAAGGGACAGGAAAAAGAGGGGAAGGCTTAAAAATTCAGATTTTCTATTCAGTTTTCAAAGAAAATGAGCAGGCTCCTGAGTAAATAACATCTAAATCCACTGTGTTATTAAATACAAAAATTTCACACCACCTCCAGTAGCTCCTGAAAAGAGTAAAGCAAAATCAGCCTCTTGCCGCTCTGGAACATGTGAAATCATCCCTGATGTGTTTAACAGGAGTTTTTAGTCATATAATTATTTTGGTTTGGAGTTTTGATGTTTCTCCCCTTGCTGAACTTGATCGCTGCTGTTTTCAATCCGTGCCACACCAGATTTGTGTTATTTTAAACTATTTTTTAGCTATTTTAAGCTATTTTTAGCTATTTTTCTTCCTGGGCATCAGGGTTTGAGATTATTTATTTTAATTACACAATATGTGAATAAGCAGGCACTGACATAACCCGTGGTCAGCAAGTCAGTCAAGCCTAATTTTGATTTTATTTCTCTGTAAAATATAAATCATAGAAGTTTCTCAGCTAAAGGAGCCACAAGTGGATTACGTTGATCTACAAGTATTTGATGAACCTCCTTTTATCAAATATTAATTTTTTTCCCACGTAAACTTTACTCTCCAGCCATTATTTGCAGCAGGTTTTGGCTCTGCTGAAGGAGAGTTGTATTTGGATAACCTCATTTTGCAATCCCATGAAGAGGAGATGCATTAAGGCTGAAAAAAAAAAAATACCTGAGGCTTCCAGGGAAAGGCTGGGCAGTGATTTTTGGGCCAAAGCCAAGAGACTTGGGGTGACTTCTGCAGGAATTGCCCACAATGGACTCTCGGAGGACTCAGGGCTCTAAAATGTGCAGCTTATCTTGAACTTCACTACACAAAACCCGAGCAGGTGCCAGCACAACCTGGGACTGTGCAGGGTCATTGTCACCTCCAGAGCAACAACCAACCACAGATTGGGGCTGGAAAAGTGACAAATTCTCTTTTTATTTCCCTTCCTCTTTCCACATTTTCCATTGTCTATTTCTCCTTTTTTTCCTTACCTTTTATTACTTTTCTTGTTTATCTTTTTTGGGGAATCACGAGAACAATGTTGGTTTTTGGGGGAACAAATGGGCACAGAACTTCTGGCCCTTGGGACTGGATTTCTGTGCTGGAAAACACAAAAAAAAATAACCCTGAAGAGTGGTTGTTGTGAGATAATCCTGAAAAGCCAGCTGAATCACAATTTAAATTTAAACAAATGAGGGCAGAGGCCAAAGGGAACTCAGAATTCATTTAAATGCCATGGACAACACAGCGACTGAAAGTTGTTTATTTTTTTCCACTTGGGCTTTGTAATTTTGGTGTATTTTTGCAACGGGAATGTTTTATGGATTGAAATATAAATTTTATGTCTGCAGCTCTGATTCTGGGGGAGGAGGCGAGGTGGGGGAAGTGAAACCTCAAAGTTTATTTAATCGGCGAGGGAACCTAGCTGAGGTTTTTGGGTTTAAACAGACAAGTGGAAATAAACAACCCACCAGGAGCAAAGCTCAGACGGGCACAGGGCTCCTGCAGCTCTGCTGGGGCCACGAGGAAATCACATTTTAATTAAGCAAGACAGAGTAGCCTGCTAGAGAGGCTCTAGGAAACACTGGCGAGGACAAATTAACCAGGTAGGGCTTTAGGCTCACAGATTAACCAGGCAGGGCTTTAGGCTCACAGATGATGAACCAGGCAGGGCTTTAGCCTCACAGATGATGAACCAGGCAGGGCTTTAGGCTCACAGATGAACCAGGCAGGGCTTTAGGCTGGCAAATGAAACAGGCAGGGCTTTAGGCTCACAGATTAACCAGGCAGGGCTTTAGGCTGGCAAATGAACCAGGCAGGGCTTTAGGCTCACAGATTAACCAGGCAGGGCTTTAGGCTCACGAATGAACCAGGCAGGGTTTTAGGCTGGCTGGTTTCTGCCCCATTTCCAGGTGGGCACGTCCTGGCTCCCGGCTGGCACAGCCTCTCCGATTCTCTGGAATCATTACTCACCAGGCAATCCCTGCTCTGATATTTGATTCTGATAAGCTTCCGCAGAACCCAGCTGGGTTCTTGGAGCTCACGGCCAAGCTGCTGTTTGCTGAGGCAGGGGCAGGCTCTGTGAGAGTCCATCCTGGTGACATTTAGGCCCTTTCAGAGGTTATTCCAACTGTGCCGTTTATTTTCTTTGCTCCTGGTGGGTTATTTATTTCCACTTGGCTGTTTAAACCCAAAAACCTCAGCTAGGTTCCCTCGCCGATTAAATAAACTTTGAGGTTTCACTTCCCCCACCTCGCCTCCTCCCCCAGAATCAGAGCTGCAGACATAAAATTTATATTTCAATCCATAAAACATTCCCGTTGCAAAAATACACCAAAATTACAAAGCCCAAGTGAAAATAAACAACTTTCAGTTGCTGTGTTGTCCATGGGATTTAAATGAATTCTCTCTCTGGCCTCTGTCCTCATTTGTTTAAATTTAAATTGTGATTCAGCTGGCTTTTCAGGATTATCTCACAACAACCACTCTTCAGGGTTATTTTTTTTTTTGTTTTCCAGCACAGAAATCCAGTCCCAAGGGCCAGAAGTCCTGTGCCCATTTGATCCCTCAAAAACCAACATTGTTCTCGTGATTCCCCAAAAAAGATAAACAAGAAAAGCAATAAAGGGTAGGAAAGAAAGGAGAAATAGACAATGGAAAATGTGGAAAGAGTTTTAGTCCTCCAGAACCTCTCGGGAAGGAGCAGAAAGAGCTGCTGGGGGAATTAAACCTGAGATTTTAAGGGGGCTGTGCTTTGTGGACTCTAAAATGCTTCAAGTCTTGGGTTTGTGAGGATGAAAATATTTTTGGCCTCGGCGTAGAGCTTTGAAGGCAGGTCGGTGTGTGTTCCTCTGCCTCTAGCACCCAATTAGCTGCAAATGCCTTTCTAGAAATAATTGTGGAGGATTCAAAAACTGGTTACTCATCAGCAGCAAAGGGACCCAGGGGCTTTCATTTAAAACACAGCAAACCCGGGCCAAACTTAATATTTTGAATGTGCCACGAGGTTCTTGTGTTAGTTCCTGCTGGGTGATTTCCTTCAGGCCTGAGCTGGGTGTTTATTCTGGTTTTTGCAGTTGTGGTGTGGGGATTTCTGCGTGTGCTTATCGCCCCACACACCTCTCAGCGTGTGTTTGGAGATCTTGTTATGCTCAAAAAAAATAACCCAAGACTTCTGTAAACTTCTGGGGCTGCTGCTGATGGATAGAGATAACAAACAGAGATAATTGAGAGCTGGGACCTACCCAGACAGGATTCTCATGGGTGTAGCAGCTTCTATGGCCAAGCATGGAGCAGAGCCTGGGGCCCTCCTGATGGCAACTGGGGAACATTTTATTGGGGTTTTATACCTGGGAAAGGATGTTTTATTCTCTGAAATCTTTCCCCCCAAAACTGGGTGACTCAGGGTGGATATAAATAAGTAGGGATGGCTGCACTGACAGCCCTCTTGTTGTCGAGGCAGAAGGAGTTCTTCAGGGCAGCTCCTGGATGTTCAACTGGATGTTTCTCCTCAGGACAAGTGAAATTTTGGGATGAATGTTGATGAAATGAGCAGGATGAGGCTCCACAATGACCAGCAGCTGCTGGCTTGTGTTTGTGTGTGGGACAGGAGAGCTCTGCTGGCCACGTCCATCAAAACCCAGTCCTGCCCTCCCTTTTCCCTTCCCTGCCTCTCCCCACAGCCATCCCTCCTGGAAGTGCCTGACACACTTTTCAGTGACTGAGGATCTCCCTCCTCCAAATTGATTCCCTCTGCTCCCTACAGCTGCAGGAACACACCAGGCTTTCAACTTGATCCTTCTCCTTCCAGCTTGCCCCAGCCATGGAGGGAGCAGGAAAAACAAAACCCCACGGGCGAGAGAGCTGCGGAGGAATCTCAGCCTCTCCCTCCTCCCTGGCTCGGGAGCTCAGCTCCTGCTGTAACCCAGCCTGGCTGGCAGCGCTGGGGCGAGAGGTGGGATGGGAAATGGCATGGGCAGCGCCCAGGGAATGTTCCTCTTTCCCCCTGAGTGGTAGAGGTTGATCCCTGTTCCCAAAATATTCTCCAAAGGGCTTTGCCTCTCCAAGGTTCAGCTTTGCCTCTCACTGTGGTGGTCAGGCAGATCCTCCACGCACACCCCGTTGTCTTTGCAGTTTTCAGGACCTGAAATGAAGAATTTCCAGGTGATTCCTCACCTTTAGCACTTCCAAAACACCCTTTCCTCCCCCAAATCCCTCTGTAACCCCACCGGACCAGAGCTGTATGGAAAACCCTGAGTTATTTTAAACACCAGAACGTGAATTTGTTGCTTTTGTTGGACTGTTTTCTCCAGTGTCCAACCCTCCCCTTCCAGCTCTTGGCTCCTCGTCTTGAAAGATCGGATTTGTTTTGTTTGTCTGCTTGAAGGAATTGGTTGGTTGTTTTTTTTTAAATGTAATTTATTTTCTTTGCCTGCCTGTGGTTTAATTCTGATTGTGGCATTGTTCTCTGCCTGACATTATCTGCTTTAGTGGGCAGCAGTCCCTGTGCTGCTCAGCTGAGGATTTTCGGGCTCTGGGAGGTGAGGTCTTGTCTGAGCAGCCCTGGGGGAAGAGTCTTTGATGCAGAAATTGTGGCTGTGCAGCGAATCAGGGTTTCAAGGACACGTTTTGGGCTGGGTTTCTGCTGTGGGTGAGGTGCCAGGCTGGGGGGCAGCTGGATCCCTCCAGAGACCTGCCAGGAATTTGGGTGCTGGAAATCCCTTTGGAATCAGTGGTGGGAAAAGGGGATGCTGGGGGAGTTCTGCTGCCTTAAAAACCAAACCAACAACAAAATCTTTACACCTTCTGCTTCTAAACTCTGCTTAGTCGACTTTTTCCATGATGTCCTTTCTGTTGTGAGCTTAGCAAGGATAGAAAAGTACAAAAAAACCCAAGGAACTGCATGAAATAATGTATTTATTGACGGGAAGGAGCAGTGAAACAATGTAAAGCCACCTACTAACAATGCAATTCATGGATAACTGTGGTTGAATACACTTTAGAAGCAAGTTCATCTCTGAGTACATTGAATATATATGAATATATTATATTATATATCTATGAATGGTTTAATACTCCTGTCCTTTCACCTGAATGGTTTCCACGACTAAAAGATTAATGTTGTATTCTTACATGAGAGTTTTCTCTGCTTTTTTAAAGAAATCCTGTGAGAAAATTCAGGTTTTTTGCCCTGCAAATGCTCACAGATGCTCTTCTCTCAGTTCAACTCTGCTTCATCCTCGTTGTGCAGGATTTCGTGGTCAGCTTACAGTGAAAATAAGGAATTGGATCTGACCCTTCAATCCCACAAATGGAAGCTGAGTTAGCCCAGAAGTTCCTCCTCAGTTGTCTTCAAATGAATGAAAACTCTGGGAGAACAGGTGAGAGTTAAAATGCAAACGGAAAGAAGGAGGAATGGTGATGAGGGGACAGAGAGAGAAATAACCAGAGAGGAAAACATCTGTGAAACCTGGGGCAAAAAAGGGAAAAAGAAGAGACTTTACACGATTAAAACACGAGGGAAAGCTGTGGAAGGAGGTGGATGAGTTCTACAACTCACCATGTGAATAACAAATTATATCTATATATATTTTAATGAAATACTGAAAGATTTTGAATAATTATGTCTCATTCAGACAGGAGGAAATACAAAAGAGAACTTATTTAGCTGTTCAGGGCCTCAAAATCATAGGATATGACCCAAATCCCATTGGAATTAACTTAAACACTGCCACTTCTCAGCCAGAGTTAATTCACCTTGCACAACTTAGCTCTTGGAGCTTAACACTTAAGGAAACCCCATAACACGAAAACACCTTTTTGTTTTTCTTTTTCACAAGAAGCAAATGCAAAAGGGTTCATTACAAATATTCCCCAAACATGCTGAGTACTTAACACTGAATCCTGCAGTGGCTTCAGGTGGAAAATCTCCCATTTTCCTCAACAGGAGCCACGTGAGGCTTTGCTGGATCAGTCATTTTTTGGGTTTAGGTTCTGTAAAAGTAGAATTGCTCCCTATGTAGCAAACAGGGAAGTTTCATAGAAACCAGCGAACTCGCAACCAGAAGTTAAGATTAAATGAGAGCAAGTCTGGGAGGAAATAATTTTTAAAAAAAATAATATTATCTGGTTTGTAGTGATTCTACCAAATAACTTGGTTTTCTGGCAGTACAGGATAATTTCAGCTCCTTGTTACCCTCCCAACTTGCCAAATTGCTTTGTGTAAAAAATGAGCCTTAAAAAGCTGTTGTCATATATTTAAATTTATAAAATAANAAGTTTAAATTTAAATTAGAAAATTTCATAAGTTTAAAGCATTTTTTAAATTTTATAAATTTTATATGATATATACATTTTATAGAAATTTTACCTTTATGAAGGTAAAATCCTCTGTTAGATCTGTTAGAAAGGAACTGATTCGAAACACTTTCTCCCAGATTTCACCTACAGTCCATTATCGGTGCAAAATTCTGGTTGCATAAATAAAAAGCTTGATTTTTGTAGAGAAAAACCTGCTCAGCACGAATTTATTTTGGAAGGACTTCATCCTGAGACTGCCTTAAAGTGTGACCACTCCAGCCTTGGCCAAAATCAGAGCCAGACTGCAGAAAATATTAAATATAACTCACCAGGCTCTGGATTCCCAGAGCTCATGTTTACAACGAGAGAGATTTTCAGTTTATCTGAACATTGAATTTAGTAGAGACTCATTTTAGCCTGAAACCCTCAAGACTGGGCTCAGGTTGGTTAAAATCTTTTCCTTAGGCTGAACACCTGCGTGAAAAACCATCAGAACTTCAGACTGTGGGGCAGCTACACCTGAGAGCTGAGCAGAGAAGCACAAACTGGGGAGAAAATGAAGATTTAATTCTTCCTGGAGCTCCTAACACTGAATTCCTGGTGGAACCTGCACTGAGGATTTCCCCCATTTATGGTTTCGCTCGATAATTGTGGGTCCAGATGAGATCTTTCAAACTCTGATATATTCAATATTTTACTCTCTGTCCTCTGGTTGTTCTCCTGCAGCAGGTGCAGGTGTTGAGAGTTGTCAGCATTTCCCTGGAAGGCAAGAAAGCAGCAAATCTCAGCTCAGCTGCTCCTCCTAAAGCCTAGAATTTCCTGCCTCACTTTCTGCCCGGGTTTGGGTGAGGAAGGAGCTTTGCAAGGAAAATAAATCCTGGGCAGGCCTCTGGAGTGAACCCAAAGGCTGTGGTGAGGTGCTGAGCATCTTTCCCACCAGCTCCACGCCCTGGAGGTTTGGACTCGGTGATTTTTGGGGTTCTTTTCCCACCCCCTCAGTGATGCTGCAGGATGGCAGAGCAGGGAAGGGACTGGGCTGAGCCACTCTGCTGAGGCAGAAAAACCTCCAGGGACCTGAACTCGACTTCCTACCACGAAATACCTTTGAGAAGGACATCAAAGAGGTCTGAGGATGCCACGGAACAAAGTTCAGGTAAGTTGTCTGCTGCTGGGGCACCGGGAGTTCCTCTGGGGGCATCCAGCAGGCTGTAGCTCTGTACAGGTGAAGAGACCAGAACAGTGAATTTCCAGTTGAACTGGATTTAAATTGGTTTTGTTTTTTCTCTGCTGTATTTTCTCTCCTGCTGGGAGAACCTCAGTGACTTGAAGTGAGGCTTTAAGTCTGTATTTCTAATTGAAATCTTATATTATTACACTTATTGCATGTACTCTGGTGGGAACTCCTATCTGACAGAGGCAAAAAAGACCCTGGAAAAAGATAAAAGAGCTGTAACTTATTTTTTTTTATTTTTTTGAGCCCTGAATATTTGCTTAATCCTGGAAAATAATCCTGGAATCTCTGCCAGGCATTGCCTGTGTAAAGCACCCACAGTTACCTCTTGAAGAACATCCTGTCCCTGGGGTTTATGAGTCTGGAGCAAACACATGAGCTCTGCGTTCTCCTCGAGTTTTAGGCAGGTGGTGGAGGTTGGACACGAATTTAGTCCCTGCAGACGACAGGGAATGCTGTGATTGCACAAGGCTGGGAACAGTTAAGCTGAGCAGAGAGCCTGCTGTGATCCTCACCTGCAGCTCGGGCTGTGCTCCCATCTGCAGCAGGCACAGAATTCCCTCCAGGATTTGGCTTTTGCGCAGCCTGAGGAGCCTCCCCTCGCTGCTGTCCCCCTGGGGTTGTGTCACCAGCACGGTGTGGGCGAGAGCAGCGCGGTGCAGGGGGGTTAAACCTGTGGGGACACCCCGTGGGAAGATCAAGTTCGGGGCCTGGCCAGCCCTGCCTGGAGTTAATCTCTATTTGCAGCTTTGGCAGTCTCAGCCCAAGCTCCCAAGGTTCAGCTTTGCCTCTCACCGTAGTGGTCAGGCAGATCCACCTCCACACACATCCCATTGTCTTTGCAGTTTTTCAGGACCTGAAATGTAGAATATCCAGGTGATTCCTCACCTTTGGCACTTCCAAACCACCCTTTCCTCCCCCAAATCCCTCTGTAACCCCACCGGACCAGAGCTGTATGGAAAAACCCTGGGTTATTTTAAACACCAGAAGGTGAATTTGTTGCTTTTGCTCCACTTTTGCCCAACATTTTGCCCGATTTACCTGCAGAACTCTCAGGTATCCGTTCTCTGCACACAGGTGGAGGGGAGTTCTCCCAGAGCTGTCCTGCTCGTTGACGCTGGCTCCCAGGGAGATCAGGTCGCTCACCATCAGGTGCTGGTTCTTTTCTGCAGCAAGATGCAAAGCAGTCTGAGAAGGGAAGAAGGGCAGAAAGTTGCAGTGAAAGGCAAAAATAGTTTTCAAACAGCAATGTTTTTTAGGGAGTGAAGCAGGGAGTTGGGATTTTGGGGCTCTGTTCCCACTTGTGCTCCATCGTTCCCTCCCCATTCCTGTTTCCCTTCTTTTCCAGGACAGCAGAAGCTTGGGGCTTGACTGGGCTTTGAAAGAGGGTCTCATGTGATAAAAAAATGACTTTTTTTCCCCTGGCAAACCAGCACCCTACCCTTTTCTCTGCATCCTTCTCGTCGATCTTGTTGAGGGATGCAAATCTCTGTGCCAGGGCGAAAGTCAGAGCCCTCCTTCCTTGGACCACAGCCTTGTGCAGCAGCCTGCAAGAGAACTCAGTTGGGAACAATCAGAGGGATAAAATACCCCAAAGGAGCAGTTAAAATACCCCAAAGTAGCAGGGAGAGTGCATTTTAAAGCATAAACTACTAAGGCTGGAAGATAGTGAACTCTTGGGCTGTTCGAGGGTTTGTTGCTCTCCATATTAACATTGCAGTTGCTGATTTTTGTCTGCCAGAATTTCTTGCTCCTCCCTCCCTGCTATGATCCCATTCCTCTCCAGCAGCTACTCCACGATTTCTTGCTGCCAACAATCTCTGTTTGTGCAGGGAAAAGGGTGCAAGATCCCTAAAAACTGAGAGCAGAAAACACTTGCACTCAAAAGAAATATTTCCGAACTGGCCTTAAGTCCTGTGGAGGAGGAGAGCTCAATTTCCTCTCTGTGTTCAGTCTTGCTGAGCTGCTCAGATTAGTGCAAGTATTTCTACTGAATTTCATCCCAAAAAAGGCTCTTTAATATTTTTTTTTGTAAATTTGGGCATGTCTTCCTTTCCTCATGGAGGAAAATTGAATGCAGGCATTGATTATACTAATTTATTTGTTAGTCCCTCATCGCGTAGCAAAATATCCTCAAATATGTCTGAACAACTCTGATCCACCTTGCTGGGTTTGTGCTTTTTTTGGGGTGGTTTTTGCTTGTTTGCTTTGGTCTAATTTGGGGATTTTGGGTTTTTTTTTAAATGGATTTTTGGCCCTATTGTTCACCATCCAGAATGATCTTATTGAGTTTGTAGTCCTGCCTTTGAGTGTTCTTTGAGTGCAGAATCTCTGTTTAAGTGAGTTTAGGAGTGAGGAAATTTTTGCTTGGGAATTTTACGTAGACACAGCAGTAGAAACCTCTTCATTTCTTAATTGTGATTAATTTCATTCATGTGTGAGAAACTTTTGTATATTATTTACAAAATTGCAGGAAACATGAAAATAGGTGGCTTATTTGTTGTTGCCTTGCTGAAAAGTGAAGCCTAATTTTATTATTGCACTGAAAATAATTATTCTGACTGGAACGTGGTACTTTAGGGAAGAGGCCAGTGCTGTGCTTGGTTTTCCCTGTGTGGGGTTATCAACTTTTTAAATTTGGAGCAGGAATTAATCCCTTTCTCCCCGAGACTCGGATAATTTATAAATTATGCCATGATTTCTGTCAATCTGATTTGATACCAGCTATCCCAATCTACCTGAACTGCATGGAACCTAATTAGATATTTTAATTTGTTTCTTACAAATGGCTGTTTTCTCCACAAGCACTCAATTCCAGGGCAATCCTGGGGTTTCCTGGGATTGGGAAAACCTTTGCTTTCATTTCATTTCCAGCAGAACAGCCACTCCCAGTTCTTTGGGAGTCTGTGCTCCAGACGAGCAGTTTGTGTTTTTGTGTAATCCTCCCACCCATTTTTATTAGCAGCCAATAATACAAATAATTACCCTGAGAGTGTCTGCAGCATGGAAAAGATCTTTTTTGCATTTTTTTTTCCAGTACTTATCTTGCTTGATGTTAATTTTCTTGTGAATTACACATACCTCTCATCCTTAAATATTTTAACACTCTGAATTTATCCCAATATCAGCTGCAGCTCAGGAATATTACTGCAAACACAGAGTATTTCTATTTTAAATATCCGCCTAAAATTCTGTATATTGATTCAAGTTTGAGCTTCCCCTTGAGCAGAGAAGCTTTTTTTGCAGGCAGCAGGTGAGGTCAGAGCAAAGCGACGTCCCCAGGGAACAGAAATCAAAGTATTTCAACAGAAAAATCGAGGACCTGTTGCCATTTTCATCGGGAGCGAGCAGTTTTTCCACTGGGATGCTCCTCAGGAAACTTTCCTCCCTGTGCAGCTGGAACTGGAAGAAGGAGAGGGCAGAAAGGTCCTGCTGGGTGAAGGAGGTTGGATGTCCCTCGGTGTCCGGAGAGCCCCTGGGAGCTTCCAGCAGCATCTCTGCCGGGCCGAGGGGAGCAGGAGTGTCCTGGGATGAAGAATTCCCCGGGAAACCTTCCTGGGAGCTGGGCAGAGCATCCTGCATCCACCAGGATCCTCTCTCGCCCGTCCTGCGGAGCATCCCCTGCTCACCGTGGGAGGAAGGCTGTGCCCGGAGGATGGGCTGGAACATCTGCTCCACCTGTGAGCATCCTTTGGGACAGCACTCCAAGTGAAGCCCAGCTGAGCTGTGCTGTCCCTCCTGCAAGATGGGCTGGAAATTCTTCACGCAGGACTCTGAGCGAAGCCCTGAGCTGTGCTGTCTCTCCTGCAGGATGGGCTGGAAATTCTTCACACAGGACTCCGAGTGAAGCCCTGAGCTGCACTTTGTCCCCTGCAGGATGGGCTGGAAACTTTTGGGACAGGATTCTGAGTGAAGCCCAGGTGAGCTGTGCTGTCTCCCCTGCAGGATGGGCTGGAAACCTTTCACACAGGACTCCGAGTGAAGCCCAGGTGAGCTGCGCTGTCCCTCCTGCAAGATGGGCTGGAAATTCTTCACACAGGACTCCGAGTTAAGCCCTGAGCTGCACTTTGTCCCCTGCAGGATGGGCTGGAAATCTTTGGGACAGGACTCTGAGTGAAGCCCAGGTGAGCTGTGCTGTGTCCCCTGCAGGATGGGCTGGAAATCTTTCACACAGGACCCCGAGTGAAGCCCTGAGCTGCGCTGCCTCCCCTGCAGGCCCCCAGCTGCCTCCTTGCTCCCCACGCTTTCCCACCGGGAGCTCTGCAGATCCGTGGAGAATCCCTGCCAAACCCCATCTGGCACGGGATGCGGAGGCTCCTCCCTGAGCTGGCTCTTGTTCAGATCCTCCTGCAGCACCTCCACCAGGATGTCGAGGTCCTCCAAGCCTTTGGGGCTTTGCCCAGCGCTCTGCTTGCTCTGAAACAGCAACAGAAGCCGGGGAGGGCGGAAGATGGGGGAGGGAAGCAGACATGAAGTGTCCTGTTCTCCCTCGGTGAAAGAACAGGAATTGTGCCCCGGGAGCCTGGCAGAGCGGGGTTCAGGGTGTTCTGCATACCTGTCTAAGCTGTTTCTCTGTATAAGGGTGAGCTCTTCTCTTCTCTGCTGGAAAGAGAGGAAGAAAAGAGCTGTTCAGAGCTGGGGAGAGGCACACGCAGTAGAGATTCCCGTCAGTCCTGCCCCAGATAAGGGATAGGTAACCCAGACAGGGTGGTGGTGCACAGCCAGACAGCCTCCTGCAATTTGAGGGCAGCTGGGACCCAGCAGGGATCACTGACCACGAGGCAGAAGTGCTCTGGCTCTTGGGGTACCTCACCCCGATGGTCCTACTAGAAAAGGAGGCTCTGTTACCAAGTGAGGCGTTTCCAAACCTGTTTTTCCTGAGGATCCTTTGGTTACCATCTTCACTGATGAGGCTTCCTGAGGAGAGAAAACCACCCAGCTTCAATGTGAGATGCTCACATGGGAGAGGAGATGAAACAGTGGCAAATATTGTAACGTGAACAGAGTGAAATTGGCTCCTGTGCTGTGGATTTTTGCTCAGGAGGGGCTGCAGGTGGAGAGATTTCCATGAGTGGGGAATTCATGGCAGCTTTAAAGGTGTTTACAGCAATCTGGGAGTCTATCAGCTCCTTGAGCTGTTTTGCAGGTTCTGGAGCAATATTTTTACTGGGATTTGGGCCATCTTTGGCTTGCCTGAATGGTGTACAGCATCCATGGCATGCATGGGTTCCTGCTGTCACTGCCTTAGAACTGTTCCTAGCCCAGCCCTCTTATTCAGTTTGTAGTCCTGCCTTTGAGTGTTCTTTTGAGTGCAGAATCTCTATAAAAGCGATTTTAGGAGTGAGGAAATTTCTGCTTGTGACTCTTACATAGACATGGGAGTAGAAACCTCTTCACTTCTTAATTGTGATTAATTTCATTCACGTTTAAAATTTGGTTTATCCTCCATTTTTCTCAAAAGCACTGATTTGGAGGCTGGAAGAGGCTGTGGGTGTGACCCCTCCAGAACGCTGGGTGTGACTGGGATGGGGTTTTCTCCCAGGATGCTGCAGCCCCGGGAGGAACCTTCCCAACCTCGGGGAGCTCTCACCTTGCCGTGAGCTGGCTCCAGGCCTTTGGAGAGCCGAATTTTCCTCAGCAATTCCCGCACTGGCATCTTCACTCTCACGCCCATGTAGCGCCTCTGAGGGGGATCAGAGCTAAGTTCAGAGTCTGGAAAAGTCACAACATGATGCTGAAAGTAACACAATTCTCTGAGCTGCTGGAGAAGGGTGGGAGGGTGAGGTCAGCCTGGGGAATGGGCTCTGATTCCAAGGTTCATCAGCAATTGTGGGAAGTTTTCACATCTCCCTGCGTGCTCCTTGGCTCTGGCCTCCTCTCTGCTCAATGATTCCTTTCATGAATCCCTCCTCAGTTTTCCTGTGTGCCACAGAGCGTGGATTTGCTTTTTCGGAATGTGTCAGCAATGTTCTCTGCCCCTCTTACATTCTGATTTTCCTGTGTTGTGTGGTAAGCCTGCCTTTGCATTTAGCTGTGCTGTGGTTTGTTAAATTCTTATCAGTGCAACAACAAGGAGCAGAATTTGTTCAAAATTAAGGCAGGGATGCTCTGTCCAGTGGCTTTTCCCCCACAGCTCTCAGTGTGTTTGGAGGTTGTGCTGTGATTCAAAGGGAAACGAGGATTTTCTGCGCCGAAACGAAACAGTTATTTGAGAAAATACCTCATTGTCCAAACAGGCTTGCTCTTTGTCAAAACAAGCTGCTCTGTGATTGTTTGTGTTAGGTCTCCTTGCATCTGGTGCCTGTATCCCCAAACTTGAAAGACTCGCCCAGATTAGGAGCTTAAACCCATTGGCTTTTGAAATACCTTTTATGTAACATTGTCGTTCACGTCCCTGCCTCGTGTGTCCCCCACTTGGAATAACCCTGATACAGAATACCTTCAGAAACAGATATTACCATGAAAAAAATTATGGATTTAATGCATTAGTTTGGGGTTTTCCCGATGAAATAGACCATGGGGAAAGCCACAGTTCCAAGGAAAGGCTGAGCTTTGGGATCCTGAGGGCAAGGAGTCATCCAGCAGCAACGCCGGAGCAGAGAGAAGATTTTCTGTTCCCAGCTCGTGGCAGGGGGAATGAGAGCAGCTCTTGTGATCAAACAGAGCTCAGCATTAAACAGCACAGCAGCCTGAAATGAAAGCAGGAACATTGGGCCAGCAGCTCCTGGTGCTGGTAAATAAAACACAAAGTGCCTGAACTGATATTCCTGCCCCAAACTGGGTGTGCTCTGCTGCAGCTGCTGGGCTCTGGCTGCGGAGGGAGAGCCCCGGGAGCTCGGCAGATGGGAATGGAGCAGCTCCTGGGATGCCTGAGAGGAGGCAATCCTGGCAGGGGAACCAGCCCCACAAGATGTGGTTTCTTGTTGCGTGATTTTGTTTCCCTTCCCCGCTCGGGGCAATGAGAGCTGACACCCCTGCAGCAGGAGGGAGGCGAATCCCGAGCAGCAAATGGGGCCTTTGGAATGGAGATGGGGCTGTTGTTTTGTGCTGAGATTTCTGGCACTTCTCAGTGTTTAACCTAGCGCTGAATAATTAAAACCTCGAAAAGCAGAGTTTGTTGCTCAGACTTTTCTAGAAATAGAATTTTCTTTTTTTTTTTTTTTTTAAAGTTTGGTGTTTGGACAATGAATTATTTACTGTTTGTAGAGTATTTTAAAGGTTTCTCTGAAAAGCTTTATAATGAGCCAGTAAGATTTCTATAATATGTTATCTTTTGTTGTGCTATAATATGTTATCATTTTCCAGTGATGGATCAGATATATCCTAGGGACTGAAGGACTCTGCAGAGGTGCTGATGAACCAAACACACTTCCCTGTGACTTTGAAATGTTAATAGCTCACAAGGTCACATCTATTACCTTGCTGTTAATTCAGAACTAAACTTGCAATTCACAATGGAAATGAGGAGCACAACGCTGGAGATGGCCAGAAATGATGGAATATTGGGCATCCTTTAGAAACCAGAGCAGTTTCTGACCTCAGCAGCACAACACAACAAAACCCAGCCCAGCCTGAGGAGGGGAATGTGCTGAACATCCCTGATGTGACTGAGCTTGGTTTGTGCTGCTGCTGGGCCACTAAAGCCAGCCCCAGGTCACTGGGCTTCGTCAGCTGGCCAAAGAAGCATAAAAAAATAGGATTTGGGAGTAAATATTTTTCTCTTACCAGCAGAAGCAGGCATCCCTGGAGGTTTGCATGGACGAGGAGGGTGGTAGATCTTGGGACTCGCAACGTTCAGCTCAGTTAATCCAGAGTCTGGCAGCGATGGGCTCTGCTGGAAGCAGCTCTTGGGACTGGCAGTTTCTCCAGGCACTGGGGATCCCTGGCCTGGGCTGTAGCCACAGATTTCACTTTCACTCATGTTTTGGTTGACAAGGAGCTCAGGACTCATGCAGGCTGTTTGCAACATCTCCACTCTGTGTGTGTGTGCAGGAAAAGATGAAAGAGAAGAGGGGAGGAAAAAAAAACCTTTTCAGTTGTGTTTAAAAAAAAAAACCCACCAAAAATCCAATCCAGTTTCACATTGAGACCATGGCAATTGTAATTAATCCTCCAATGTAATGAGCTGGGTCCAGCTTCCCTCTTCTCTTTGCAGCAGCAAGTTCCAGTAGTGGTGGAAGAACAAACGCAGCCTTGGAATCCCAGCAGCCACTGGAGCAGCTTTTGAGAGTTTCTTGGCTGCAGTTCTCCTTTGCTCTTTATACCCAGGTAGGTTCGGAGGATGGCAGCCTGGGAAGGCTCCACCCTCTTTGCTAACAATCCCGAGCAGCTGGTGGAGAAATGGCTTTTCCCAAGAAAAAGCTTAACTGCAAGTTGAGAAAAATATTTATTTTCCTGCTGTGCGAAACAGAAAAATTAAATTCCCATTGATTTACTGGGAAGGGAAAAACAACCTTTGGCTTAGGGTTGTGCAAGTGAGTGAAGTAGTAGGAGATCCTGAATTAAATGTTTTAGGAATTCTCAAAAGCGGTTTTCAGCTGGGATAGAGTCAGTTTTGTTCTCAGTAGCTGTGGTTTGGATTTTGTAGGGGAATACTGTTGATACCAAACTGATACTGCAGTGGTTGCTCACTTGTGCTTCCCCTAAATCCAGGAATTTTCAGTTTCCCAGGCAGGAGGTGCAGGAGAAGCTGTGAGGGAGCATGGCCAGGACAGCTGACCATGGCCAGAGGGACATTCCATGGTGTAGAAAGTGATGCCCAGTATTTAAATCGGGGGATTGAGGCAGCAATTTCAGGGCAGCAGCTGGTGGGAGACTGCTTTGTGTTTATTGCTTTAATTGGAGTTTATCTTTCTTTCATTTTCATTCAATTATTTCATTTCTTAAACTATTCTTACCTTGACCCATGATTACTTTACATTCTGACAGCTCTCTCCCCATCCCACCGGGCAGAGGGAGTGAGCTGCTGACTGTGGGGAATTTGGTGCCACAGTCATGACAAATGGGGACACTTCTTACAGGAAATCTATTCCCTTGTCACCAGGAGATCTCAGTATCAGATCTAAACTCCCTTCCCATGTCCCTGGGAAATGTATTTTGCCTTGTGGGCCGTGCCATTTCAACTGAACAAGCAGATATTTCTCTTAAGTACCTAGATTGAAAAAAGGGATTACGATGTTATCAGATGCATCTTCTTCCTTGGCCGTGTCCTGGAAAGCGTTCCAGATTTAATCCCGAGCAATATCATCTTTGACATCAGTCCGGGCCGAGAGCAGCCAGACTTTGTGGGGCGAATTGAAAAGAGTAATATCACTTTTTTATTACGATTTAGGGTGGGGAGAGACTCCTCTGCCTGACCTGCCCCATCCCCTCTCTCCTGCTTCCTCTGCGCTGGGAGCAGCAGCTGCGGCCTCAGGGATGTTGAAAGGATTATTCAGGTATCGATCAAAGGAGATTTGATGCTTGTAGAACAAGCAGGGAATCAGCAGCTGATCTGCATTGCAGTGGCTGTTCCCTGGCTCCCCGCCCCGCTGATTATTGCTGTCAATTAATGGAGCTGCCAGCGTGGATGGGTAAGGGAGGGGCACGGAGGAGCCAGGATCTCACCTTGCCAGGGCAAGGCAGCCTCGTCCATCCCTGTGCGATGCCAGGGCTCTGTAGGTCAGGCATCAAAGCCACAGCGAGCCAACATCCCAGTCTGTTCCTCAGTTTGTGCAAGGGGGAAGGGATTTGGTAAAGAAGATTTTAGTTTTTGAGCTGTGCTGTGCTTGTGTGACACACAGACAGCCAGGAGGGTGTCTGCACTCGCTGAGGACACCTCCTGCTCTGGCTGGGTAGATATTTTCCTTCCGTTTTGATGCCTTTTCCTGGTCTTAAAATTAAAACCAAAACATGATTTGTGGGGAAAAGGAGTTCTTATTTTGGTATTTATTTTAGGATCTTGAGGTACAGCACTTGGTCCAGGTGGAATGCTCTGAAAATGCATGGACCACTTCACACCAAAATACACACAATTATAGGCCTTGCAAAATTAACATCTTTGTCAAAGATTCCCTAATGAGAGGCTCGAGTGAACCTTCCGTTCTGAGGAACTTTTCCTTTCCAATGTGCCTATTTTAGATAACAAAAAAATGTTTTGGAGAGGCCCTTGGTGTCTGGGGCTCCCAGGATGTTTGCTCTCCTGGTTTAACAGTGCCGTGGGGCTGAGCTGAGTTATCAGCCTTGGGAAGTTACAGTGTGTGGGCTAAAAGCACTGAGAATACATCAAACTATATAAAAGTGTGTAAGAGGAGTATAAAAGAAAAAGCAAAAAATCCTTCTGGCATCAGTTTCACCTGCTTTACTTTATTGATTGCACGAGTCCAGGAGAAGCTGGAGCCAGGATCCAAACCCTCAGTGCCGTGAATTGCTGTGTTACCCTGCAAATATCCTGGGCAAATCTGCAGCGTGAGGCACCAGTTTGGGAACTCCTCACCGCTTGCAGAGGTGGGAGAATTTGGCCTCCTGCAAACAGGAAATTGCTGCAGTGACTCACTGTGTTTATTGGGCAGTAAATCACATCAGAGATTCCTCATCTTTCTATTCTCCTCCATCCTCCAGCCAATATCTCAGATGGTTTTTAGCTGCTTGTTTATAACTTGTGATTACATTCACAGCNGTCAGTTTTGTTCTCAGTAGCTGTGGTTTGGATTTTGTAGGGGAATACTGTTGATACCAAACTGATACTGCAGTGGTTGCTCACTTGTGCTTCCCCTAAATCCAGGAATTTTCAGTTTCCCAGGCAGGAGGTGCAGGAGAAGCTGTGAGGGAGCATGGCCAGGACAGCTGACCATGGCCAGAGGGACATTCCATGGTGTAGAAAGTCGTGCCCAGTATTTAAATCGGGGGATTGAGGCAGCAATTTCAGGGCAGCAGCTGGTGGGAGACTGCTTTGTGTTTATTGCTTTAATTGGAGTTTATCTTTCTTTCATTTTCATTCAATTATTTCATTTCTTAAACTATTCTTACCTTGACCCATGATTACTTTACATTCTGACAGCTCTCTCCCCATCCCACCGGGCAGAGGGAGTGAGCTGCTGACTGTGGGGAATTTGGTGCCACAGTCATGACAAATGGGGACACTTCTTACAGGAAATCTATTCCCTTGTCACCAGGAGATCTCAGTATCAGATCTAAACTCCCTTCCCATGTCCCTGGGAAATGTATTTTGCCTTGTGGGCCGTGCCATTTCAACTGAACAAGCAGATATTTCTCTTAAGTACCTAGATTGAAAAAAGGGATTACGATGTTATCAGATGCATCTTCTTCCTTGGCCGTGTCCTGGAAAGCGTTCCAGATTTAATCCCGAGCAATATCATCTTTGACATCAGTCCGGGCCGAGAGCAGCCAGACTTTGTGGGGCGAATTGAAAAGAGTAATATCACTTTTTTATTACGATTTAGGGTGGGGAGAGACTCCTCTGCCTGACCTGCCCCATCCCCTCTCTCCTGCTTCCTCTGCGCTGGGAGCAGCAGCTGCGGCCTCAGGGATGTTGAAAGGATTATTCAGGTATCGATCAAAGGAGATTTGATGCTTGTAGAACAAGAAGGGAATCAGCAGCTGATCTGCATTGCAGTGGCTGTTCCCTGGCTCCCCGCCCCGCTGATTATTGCTGTCAATTAATGGAGCTGCCAGCGTGGATGGGTAAGGGAGGGGCACGGAGGAGCCAGGATCTCACCTTGCCAGGGCAAGGCAGCCTCGTCCATCCCTGTGCGATGCCAGGGCTCTGTAGGTCAGGCATCAAAGCCACAGCGAGCCAACATCCCAGTCTGTTCCTCAGTTTGTGCAAGGGGGAAGGGATTTGGTAAAGAAGATTTTAGTTTTTGAGCTGTGCTTGTGTGACACAGAGACAGCCACGGAAGGTGTCTGCACTCACTAAGGACACCTCCTGCTCTGGCTGGGTAGATATTTTCCTTCTGTTTTGATGCCTTTCCCTGGTCTTAAAATTAAAACCAAAACACAATTTATGGAGAAAGGAGTTCTTATTTTGGTATTTATTTCAGGATCTTGTGGTACGGCACTTGGTCCAGGTGGAATGCTCTGAAAATGCATCTACCTGTCACACTGAAATACACACAATTATAGGCCTTGCAAAATTAACATCTTTGTCAAAGATTCCCTAATGAGAGGGTCGAGTGAACCTTCCGTTCTGAGGAACTTTTCCTTTCCAATGTGCCTATTTTAGATAACAAAAAAATGTTTTGGAGAGGCCCTTGGTGTCTGGGGCTCCCAGGATGTTTGCTCTCCTGGTTTAACAGTGCCGTGGGGCTGAGCTGAGTTATCAGCCTTGGGAAGTTACAGTGTGTGGGCTAAAAGCACTGAGAATACATCAAACTATATAAAAGTGTGTAAGAGGAGTATAAAAGAAAAAGCAAAAAATCCTTCTGGCATCAGTTTCACCTGCTTTACTTTATTGATTGCACGAGTCCAGGGGAAGCTGGAGCCAGGATCCAGCCCCTCAGTGCCGTGAATTGCTGTGTTACCCTGCAAATATCCTGGGCAAATCTGCAGCGTGAGGCACCAGTTTGGGAACTCCTCACCGCTTGCAGAGGTGGGAGAATTTGGCCTCCTGCAAACAGGAAATTGCTGCAGTGACTCACTGTGTTTATTGGGCAGTAAATCACATCAGAGATTCCTCATCTTTCTATTCTCCTCCATCCTCCAGCCAATATCTCAGATGGTTTTTAGCTGCTTGTTTATAACTTGTGATTACATTCACAGCAAAGCAGGAATTGCCATGGGTTTGGTACAGAAAGCACCAAAATCTGCCATGAGAAGAGAGGCAGATTTTCAAATCTAGCAACAAAACCCTTGGAATGTGGACACTGCAAAGGTCTCCAAGGCTTTGCATTTGTTTAATTGGGAATCCTGTGGTTCTCCTGCTCCCAACCTCAGCAGGCACCTGACATTTGGAGTGAATCCTTTGTTGCTCTAATTTCAAACAGCTCTCACGAGTCTCGTTCTGTAAACAGGCACTGCTGGCTATGAGCTGTCCACCTCCAGCTCCCTCCCTGCCTGTTCAATAGCAATTTTCAATTTGGACCCTCTAATAATGCTGCATCTTGTCCTCTTTCATCCACCGAGGCAGGGCAGGCTCCAGCTTGTTCCAGCAAGCCGAGAGAGATCCCAAAAATGTCTTTCTAGGATTTGTAGACGCTGCTCAGTCGGTGCCTCCTGATTCGCACAGGAATGGACAGAACTATTCCCTTTATTCCCCAGCGAAACCTGGGCTGGGGAAAGGGTTTTCTACCCAGGAGTGTGGAATATTTTCATTATCTCCTCCAGTTTTAGTGACTCCTGCTTTCTTTGACCTACTGCATGCTTCTGTTCTCAGAAAGGGAGAAGAAGGGTTGGAGGTGTAAGAAATGAGGATGTGATTGGGTGAGGGTCTCAGTGTCCATCCCTTGGGGCAGGGGCTGAGGTCAAGGCACAGGTTTGGAAAAATCACTTGCCAGATTTGTGTGCTGAAGGGAATTCTTTTCTCCTTTGTACATGTACTGATATCCTGATTAATTACTGATATCTTGATTAATTACTAATACACTGCTGCAGGGATTCTGATTCCTGCTGCAATACTTTCAGCAGAAATGGCCATCACCCTCTGAAGTTCCTAATTAAAAAAATCCCCCTGTAATTAACTGATTTGTGATGGGCAGCTCTGCAAAGTCTCTCTCCATGTGAACATTCAGGTTGTGCTGCCCATGGGTTGAGCTCCTTCTCTATCTTTGGATGGAGGGTGAATCCTCTCTCTCTTCCCTCCTCCCTTGTTCCTACATGTTCCCCTGCACACACCCTCTTTAACAGCGTTTGCTGGGGCTGCTGTTTGTCTGTCTTTCCCTCTGGATGCCAACTCCGACCTCACCTGACTGAAAACCCTTTGTTGCAAAAGGTTTCCTTTATCAAAATCCTCTTTTGCATATTGGGAGGGGGTGGGTTGAATTTGCACTGATGAGGCTTTCCCCTGCATGAGGTGACAAACAAAATGTCAAGAGAGATTTTTTAAAGCTCATCTTTAAAGAGAATCGTGCATATTTAAAGGTGAGCACAGTCCCGTGTAAATATATCCTCAGCTAAATGGATGAGGAGTATTTAAAAGGCCGAATAATGAAGTTATTTTAAGTTAAGAGCTGGAGTGTGGGATATGGGTGGATTTTCCCCTCCGAGCCTCTCCCCCGGGAAGCAGAGCTGTGTTTTGGAGGCTCTATTTGCATGCCCTCAATGGGGAGTGCTGCAATCGAGAGGTGACGATTCCCGAGCTGGCGGTGACAGGAGGTTGTGACAGGGGGTTGTGACATCGCTGCTGGCTTGTGTCACACTCTGCCACCGTAAACACCCTCCCGAGGAATGACCTCCGCCGGGACTGGCACCAGGGGTCACCTGGGGTCCTGCGCTGGGTGATGCTTCACAGAGGAGCAAAACCTTCCCTGGGGGAGCTGAGGATCCCTGCTGGAGGCAGGAGGGCACAGCTGGAGTGAGCCCCTGGATAACCGAGGCTGGAAAAGCTCTCCAAGGTCAGCGAGTCCGAGCTCTGCCCCATCCCCACCTTGTCCCCAGCCCAGAGCTCCGAGTGCCACCTCCAGGAATTCCTGGGACACCTCCAGGGATGGGCACTCCAAACCTCCCTGGGCAGTTCCAATCCCTGAGCTCCCTTTCCATGGGGAAATTCCTGCTGCTGTCCACCCTGAGCCTCCCCTGAGGCCGTTCCCTCTCCTCCTGTCCCTGTTCCCTGGGATAAGATCCCCAATCCCCCCTCCTGTCAGGGAGTTGTGCAGAGCCACAAGGTCCCTCCCGATCCTCCTTTTCTCCAGGCTGAGCCCCTCTTTCCCAAATCCCTCGGGATTTTTTCCAGCCCCTTCACCCCAAAGGCGGATCTGATGCTGTCGCTGTCCCATTTCTGCCTGAATTTCCAAGAATTACCTGCCACTGACTCATCCATGGTGGTGCTCCATGGTTACCTCCAAATGTTTTCCTTGGATCCACAGCTCCCTGGCCATGGCAGGGATGGCAAGTTCAGACTGTTTTTACCTCCCTGAAACGTTCCAGAGTGAGGAAATTCCTCTTGTGTGGGGCTGCTCGGTTGGCTTTGCCCCCTCGGAGGGGAATCCAGACATTTTCCAGGCTGTTCTCACCTCTTCAGACCAGGACAAGCAAAGCTCTTCCCTCCTGTGACATAATTCCCTAATTTTTATGCAGAGATCAGATGCAGTTAATTGTCGATGACTTCTCAGCTGTGTGGTCTTGAATTGCGGGTGATTAAAGGTGAAGAAATTATTTTAATCTGCCCATTTTTACTGCCTTGAGGCACCTGGAGATGAGATTTGGTTTGCTCTCGGTGCAGCCCTGGGAATTATCAGCCTCCACTGAGAATTATGCTGTTGTGGGCTTGGTTTTTGGTGGATTTCTGGAAAGGCGAGGAAGGAAAGGAGCCCTGAGCTGCTGCGGGAGGGGTTGGCTTGTGTTCCACACTCAAACTGCACTGCTGAACCCAAAACTGCCCCGTCTGAGCCATTCTGTGCAGCAACAGTGACCTCCCCTGGGCACCGGGAGCTGCCGGCGCTGCCTGCTCGTGTTCCACCCACCTGACAGGGGAAGCGATCACCTTGTCCCGCATGGAATCGATCACCTCGTCCCGAATGGAATTGATCACCTTGTCCCGCATGGAATCGATCACCTCGTCCCGAATGGAATTGATCACCTTGTCGTGAATGGAGCTGATCACCTCACCCTGAACAGAACTGATCTCCTCATCCCAAATAGAACTTATCTCCTCATCCCAAATGGAGCTGATCACCTCATCCCAAACGATACGCAGCACTTCCCATCTTTCCCAAAAAAATATGGGACTGACTTTTTTATTCATCGCTTTTCCTGCACGGCTTTTCACCAGTCTGCACCCGCACAAATATCCAGGTAACAGTTTAAATTTAGAGACCTAAGAGGCATGGAAAGACAAAAGGGGTAAATCTTATTATTACTGGGCCATTGTGATGACTCCTCCTTTGGGTGCTCCTCTCTTTAACCCATTTATCACTAAGAAAGTTTTTTATTCAGGCAAGAAAAAAAATTCAAATGTTTCCCTTATTTTTGTGGTTTTGGGTTTGTTTTTTTTTTCGCCTTTCTGATTTCTTTGCTAAAGCAAACCTTTAGGAATCGTCTGCTCTGGTTTCAAAGGCAGCCTGTCTGTGCTTTCTCTGATCAGTGNTAAAATTAGAGGCCTAAGAGGCATGGAAATACAAAAGGGGTAAATCTTATTATTACTGGGCCATTGTGATGACTCCTCCTTTGGGTGCTCCTCTCTTTAACCCATTTATCACTAAGAAAGTTTTTTATTCAGGCAAGAAAAAAAATTCAAATGTTTCCCTTATTTTTGTGGTTTTGGGTTTGTTTTTTTTTTCGCCTTTCTGATTTCTTTGCTAAAGCAAACCTTTAGGAATCGTCTGCTCTGGTTTCAAAGGCAGCCTGTCTGTGCTTTCTCTGATCAGTGCTGGGCTCTTAGCAGAGCGTGGTTGTCATCCCAGAGCACTTAAAATGTGGCGTGGAGAGGAAAATTGATCCCAGGCTGCTGCTGGATGAAGTAAAACCTGCTGGAGGCTGGCAGTGAAGCCTTTGCTGAGCTCTGGAGAGGAATAATTTCGATGTTGTGCTGTTGGAGGGGGCTGAGTTACCGAAATTGCTCTGCCCTCGCAGCACCGTGGGCTCCCACCTCGCAGGAGGGTTGGATTTGCTGTGTTTTCAGTGACTGGAATTCCCTTTCATTTCCCCTCTATTTTCCTCAGCTCTTCGTCTTTCCCAAGCTGAGTCACCCTGGCTGCAGGTGGGGAGATTTCCTCGTTCCTGCAGGGGCAGGGATGATTATTCCATGATTATTCCATGATTATTCCATGATTGATTATTCCATGACCAAACTGCTCTTCCTCCGGTGCTGGAAGTGGCAGAGTCTGGCTCTCCACACGTGTCCTGCTACCTCACTGCCCCTTGGAAATCTGAATATTCACCAGGCCAGGCACAATTATTTTTAGCAAGCAGGGGAGGGAACCAAGTGGTTTTAAGATGTTTCATTCTGCCGAGTCCTGAGGCCGCATTCCTGTTAAATTTTAATGGGAATGCTCAGAGTTCCACCTGCCAGAACAGGGCTCAGGGATGTTTGTTCTCGGCGTTATTTTTTCACCCCTTCACCCTGACACCTCTAGAAACAAAGAGCATTTAGCTCGTGAGAAATAAGTGATGATGGAGGAACAATGTGTATTTTCCCTCAGGCTGGACTGGCTGCATGGAGACAGAAAAAATGGGAATTAAACCCCTGAGGGTTTTGCTTCCGAGATGAAAACCAGACATTTGTGCAGAGGCATTGGCCACATCCGTTTGTGTGTGCGCCCACAAGAGCTCGGAAATAAATTTTAATGTGATATTTGCGAGCTGGCTGTGCCCTGAAAGGCTCTGATGGTTCATCTCTCAAACAAATAACCTTCAGCTCGGGAGTGCCAACATCAACTGCAGCCATGGGGCACCAGGGTGAAGGCATCGCCAAGCTCAGCACTTCCTATCCCTTCTGAAATGAGGATATTTTTTTTTTTTTTAGGCTGCCTGAACTGTTTTGGGTATTTCTGTGGTATATTCTGTTATTTGGGTTGAAGGAGATTGGAGAAGAAAGCACATGGAAAAAAAAAGTAGCGATATTGGAGTTTGGCTTTTGGAAAATGTTGTAAAGTGTTTTTGTAAAAATGTAAATGAATTTTAATTTGTGACGAGTAAAAAGCGAAACCGCGTCGTGAAAACGGAGAGGCAGCAAGATAAAAATGCTGGTTTTATATCCCAGGTTGTGTCACTAGATGGTGCTGGGAATCAGACCAAAGGAAACCCACATTAGATTCCAAAGGAGCTCAGCGCAGAGAGAAATAGGGAAGAGGGTGGAGAAATTTAACGCTGGAACAAATCCGATGTGTGAGGGTGGTGTGTGAGGACCTCCCTGTGCTCCCCGTGCTGGTTTTAAATGAGAGGAATATGGCAGAAATCCAATTTTTATTGCTTTTTCCTCCTCACAAAGTCGGTGCCTCAAACGTTTGTGTTGTTTTCTGTGACAAAAAGGAGTGGAAGGGACAGGGCAGAAAACAGGACTGGTTTTAGGTGCTACAAAAGCTCAGGTGAGAGCTCAGGTGGAATTGTTGGTCTCAAAGGACTCATGGCAGGTGGGATTTAAAGGAGAGAATTGCAGAGACCACCAGGAGCACAGGAAATGTCCTTTTTTGTGTCCCTGCACCTCTCAGGGTGAGAGTTCAGTTTAGACCTGACCCCACCAAATCCCAGCTCCAGTAAAGCCAAAGCCCTGTCCTGCTTTAGCAGAGGATAAACTCAGCTTTAGGATGCTCAGGGTTAATGCTTTGGGAGCCAGAGCCACAAAAATCACATATTTTTTTGGAGTCTGGGTGCTTGAGCTTCTCTCTTTACAGCTGGGTGTTTTTAAGGATCATTTATCTGCTTTGTTGCTGAAATACAAAGACGTGGCCAGCAGCCAGGGCAAACACTTCCAGCTCTTGCACAATCATCTCTCCCTCACCTTTTAATTCCTGCCCCTGACAGAGCCCAGCGCTTGGGATCTGCTCTTCTCATCAGGGGCTGCTGCTGAGCTCCAAGAGCTTTTCGTGCTCCTGTTGAGAAGGGACAAAATATTGTCGATGCACGTGGACAAAATGGGGAATTTGGGCCCCAAACCCCTGAATTTTCACATTATTTCCACGCAGTTCTTTTATTTGCAAGCCCTTCACTCCTGTTCTGGGTTGAGGTGGTTGAACAGTGGTTTTTAATCCGTTTTCTCTCATTTTCTGCCCAGTCTCAGAGCTGGTGGTGATCTGGTGGAGAATGTCCCACAAGGACAGGAGGTTCCTCTCTGCCCTATTTCATCCTGTGGCTGTCTCTGGCCTGACAGGGATTCAGGGAAGCACTTAGGGCAGGAATTTCGGTGCTGGCCTGACATTAACCATGGGTTTGTGTGGTTTGAGCTGAGGCCTCACACCTTTTTGTCCCCTCACACCTTTATTGAGTCAAATATTCCATGGAGCTCCTGGGTGCAGCAGCTCTGGGAGTCGAGCTGGTCTCGAGTTTGCTCCCCAAAGAGACATGAATGCCTCAAAATCTGAGCACCTAGAAGGAAAAAAAAAATTTCGTGATTCTCCACCAGATCACTCTCAGGGCAGCAACTAAAGGGGGGAGGAAACACTGAAATGCAAATTATTTCTATTATATACCAGCTCCAAGGTTCTTGGGTTAGAGCAGGACTTCCACAGTGGGCTGTGAGGGGAAATATTTCAGTCATTCACGACTTTATTTCTGTACTGTTCAGCCCCTTGATGCCAAATTTCTTCTTTGAAGGGGATTTGAACCCTTTGTTATATTCACTGATGATGTTTGCCAGAAACTCTCTGTTTCAACAGCTGAACCCTCAGCAAACCTCTCATCCCCAAAGCAAAAACCCTTGTAAGCAATGTTCCTAAATATCTGCGTGTCAGGGAGTCTGGAGCCTGTTATCCATCCAGGGCAGCTGAATGAAATCCAGAATTAGGATGGCCCAAATTGCAGCTGCTCAGTATTAACTGCAGGCTGGCAACGTGAAAATTTGCTTATTTAGGGTTAATAATTAAAGCCATACCCGAGTAGGGAGGAGAAAATAAAGGCCCTAAATCCATTTTTCCCCCCTCAGAACAAACGCGTTGGGAGTCACAAACAACAATGGGGTTTAATCTGGGGTCAGGTTTCGGAGTCCTTTTCCCATACACCCAGATTATATTTCACTGCCAGTGGCCTTCATCCAAATTCCTTCAGCATCAGGGAAACAACTCCCACTGAGGTCAGTTAATTCTGCCCTGCCACGGCTGCAGGAAAATGGGGAGAAATTATTTTTTGGAGGCATAAAAATGCTCCTTATTCCGTGTGTGGTTGGACATGGGGACAGAAAAAAAGCCATGGAAAGTAGATTTGTGCTGCAGGTGGGGAAAAACAGGTGAAGGTTCTCCAAATCTGCCCCTGCAGGGATGGGAAAGGTCAGGATTATCGTTGTTGCTTGGGGAATTGCTGCACTTTGCCTGAAAAAGGAGTAAAAATATTGTTATTCTTTATCCTCGACCTCGAGCAGTTGCTGTGCACGTGGAGAGATAGATTTGATTTCAAGAAAAAAGCAGAGCAAACCCCAAAATATTTTTCTGTGAAAATGGAATTTAGTGGGATTCTGGCTGGTCTGAGAAGATGCAGCAAAAAAATCCTCCACTCTCATGGTCAATATTCAAATTAATGATATCCAAAATTAACTGTTAATCCTGAAATTCGATCTGTGCTGGTCTCTGCATAATAACTCTGAATAAGAGCAGAACCCTGTAAAACTTCCGAGCTTGCTGAGTGGTTTTATTTGTTAAATGTTGTGTATTTTTATTTCCTTTTTGGTTTTCTTTGGTAATTGTGACAGCCAGTATTTACCTCAAAATAAGGAAGTACATCCTGGTAATCAGCAAGGCTGAGAAATGTATTCAGAGGCATTAAATTCCTTTGTGGAGGGATAAATGAATCTCTGAGAGCTGTGTGTGCCCAGCTCTGTTGTGACACAGTTTTAAAAGCCAGGGTTTTGTTTCATTGAGCTGAAGCACAAAATTTAAGGAGAAGGGATCTCACCAAAGCCAGATCAGTGCCCTCAAACGGCTGTGCTTTACAAAAATGTATTTATTTGCTGGAGGAGAGATTTCCTGGGATTATTCTCGCTGTAGTTCCTGTCGTTGGCTTGAGCCGTGAGCAAATAAATGATTCCTCTGTCAGCTTTTGAGGATCAGCATCTCTGACCAAACCAGTCCAACCTGGGCCTTGTTTGGGTTGGTTTCTTGCCACGTGTTTGGCTTTTTATTTATTATTCTCCAGCACTCAGTTCCCATGAAAGCGCCAACATCTTCCCCCCTCCCCTTGGTTGGGAGTTAATATTTCATTAGCATAAATCATTTCGTGTCTTCTGGAGTCTGACCTAATTTCTCCATGGCTGCAAACCTGCATCTCATCCTTCCTCGCTGGGTGAATTCAGCATCACTGCCTTGTGCTGCAGCTGCTGGCCCTAAAATTTCTGTCCCTAAAAGATTTAAACTCTTCCACATCAGAGCTTTTTCCTTTTTTGGCACAATCCTTTCAACCCGAGGCACAGAAAAATGGGAACACAACTCTCTGATATCTGAGATTCTTAGGGCTGTGCTGGCCAGAGGATGGAAATACAAGAAAAAGTTTAATTCTTGTAAAAAAATGGTTCATAAGTCTCACTTGAGACCACAACTGTTTAAATCAGGGAATCACTGATTCCAGCAGGGCTTTGCTGCACACGGAATGAGTGCTGAGTTCCTGCAGGAAGCAGCATCTTGTTCCCAAAAAATGACATTTATCAAGGAGCTGAGGTGAAAGATGATGCAATTTCCTAGGAAATGCAACTGGCTGAGGGAAGGTTTGGGTAGGGAAATGAGAAAATGCAAAAATACAGGTGTTGCTTGGAATTTGCTCCTCTTTATCCAGGGTTAAGAGGCTAATGGAAAACCCAACTCACGCAAGGGGATCTTGGCTAAAAAAAAAAAAAAGGGAAAGAATTAAATATTTACCCAGTGAGAGAAATGCCAATTGCCAGATTAAATATGCAGGTTCTTTGTTATCATTCCTGCAATTCCAGGACAAAAAGTCAGAGCTGAAGGAGGACCAAATACCTGGGACAAGTTTTCCACCTGTGCAAAGTGAGAAGGGATTTGCCCACCTGGAGAGCAAGTGGTGACCCCCAGGAGCTCTGGGATTCTTTCCCAGACCCTCTCCATCCCTTTCCACCTCAGTTTTGGCCTGGTCCAGAAACCACAGGTCAAGTTTGATGTGGGATTTATGCCTAAGAATCACCAAAACCTCAAGGTTTTTTCCAGTATTCAACATGAGCTCCGGTGAGTGTTGGATGCTCTAAATTTTGTGCTGAATGAAAATTTTCCTGCAGGGAACTGTGTGCCTAGTTATTCTGCATTCTTAAATATCCCAAAAATCCCCAATCTGATCCTCGAAGATTGCCTTGAGATCAGCAGGATTAAATAAACTTCTGTGTTTTCCTGTCTGTAGTCTGTTCTTAAATCTCAAACACACTCAGGCTCATGTTTGCAAGTCCTTCCCTGCAGCTCAAGTCCCTGGATTGGCCTTTTTAAAATGAATTGGAGAAATTCTCTTACCCACTCGATTGCAGGTGCTGCTGCTTGAAGATGAATGTTAAATGCCAAAGATTTGAAAAGAAACCACAACAGCTGGAAGTAGGGAGAGGAGAAAAAAAAAATAGAGAAAAATCTTGGCACTTCAGACCTGGCAATGGAATAACACAGAGATATTTCAGTTTTCCACCCACTTCTCTCAGGGGAGTTGTTAATTTACTCCCGAGGGATTGAGCAAATCCTACTTTTCCTGCAGGACGAGTGGTGGACTTCAGGGTGAGTCAGGAGCATGAGGCTGCTCCTGCCTGGAGCCACGTCCAAAGGGTCAGGGAGGAGGAATGATCCCCATAAAATCAGAGTAAAGGCAGAAAAATGCAGCAGTCCCCATAAAACGAGTTGTGTCCTGCCAGGCTGAGTTCATCACCTGCAGGATTCTCCTCTGGTAACAGGGCGAATGTTTGTGCAGGAGCTCTAAAACTGGATTATTTGGTGTGGCCTTGGGAGCTGTGTTGGTGTTCTTGGAGGTTTAATTCGCTGTTCTCCCTCAAGAAATAAAGGGAACAGCCAAAGTCTCTCCTTATGGGGGAGTGGTGCTGGAGAGGAGCTGCAAGGGGGAGTATGGTAGAGCTTTGAAACTAAGTTTAATTAATAAATTACCTTCTTGAGCAGATTTCTAGGGTCCAGCCATGCTTGGCTCTGTCTTTTCCCAAGTCTTGTTTTCCTGGGAAGTTTTTCTTTCAAGTTTTCTCCCAAAGTAGTAAAGGCAGGGTATAAACCAGAAATCTCTGTTTGTTACATGCATCTTTTCAAAATTTTATCACAGAGTTCAACATTTCTCAGAAAAATCTCAGGACTTATGGGGCAAGAATTCTGCTTTTTGTGAAAATCAATCCCTTACAAGGCATTTGAAAATGGCACCTCTGGAATTATTTTATCATGTGACAAAAATACACAAAAAAAAAAGTTTAAAATCGCTTTGCTCCTGTGACAGGGAAGGTTTTCCACAGACAACTCGATCCCAGTCGTTCTTCTGTGCATTTTAACCCTGCTGACAACAAATTCCCCTGGGAATTTGAGGCCGGGAGGTTGAAGTTTTTGGAGCTAACTCTGATTTGCTCATTGCCTGATGAGGAGGAGCTTCGTGCCAGAATGAT